>JBAMBP010001388.1:0-36970 GCA_037044515.1 Phortica magna
AGTCTTACATTTTTTCAGTCAAATTATTGGTCGAAACAGAACCAGTAAAACCGCATTGCCGAATATTAAATACTTTTTACGCCCTTCTGGTGCCACGTCACTTTTTACGTAGGAAACTTATTTCTTCCTTCTTTAACAGTCTACATACAAACATTGTACATTGTTGTAACTCAATAAGTTTCAGAGATATGAAACTTCACGATTTTCGATATTCATAAGTGAGAGGTATCACTCCCATTTCTATATCAACTAGTTGTCTCGTCTCAGTAAAAACATAAATCAAAAGGTTTAAGCCAATTCATACGAATACTAGTAAGGACGGTATTGTTGAGATAGGCAATGCCAAGCCGAACGTGAAAGAAAAATATATTTGGCATCAGCCATTTAATTTTGAATATCAAAAGAATCGGTAAAAAAAATGTGGAACTTATGAAAAATTTGTGTTTGCTTGTTTTTGAGGGGAAACCATGAAAGAGAAAGGTATTCTGTGTCATGCAGTTTTAAAGAGATATATTAGATGAGCCTGCTTACAAAATTTCAGGCTTACAAAATTTCATAGTTTGAAGATAGACCAACTTTAATAAAAAAAAAAGTGTAATTTATCAAAATTTTAAGATTGATGGTCTGTGAGGTGTAGTCAAAAATACAAAGGGGTAATTTCTGGTATGCAGTTTTAAAACATGTATTTACTGAGTCTACATACTCTAAATTTCAGATTCGTCCCTTTTATAGTTTTGGAGATATAATTTACAAGAAAACACCTTTTGAAGGGTAGCAAGAGGAAAGGAGCAAAAATTGTGGTACGCAGTTTAGAAGATCTACACATAATAAGTCTACATACCAACATTCATGATTCTATCGCTTCTGATTTTCAAGTTATAGAAGGAATGGGCGTGATACAAAACCATTCAAACTTAATCTGCTGCCGAGCATCACGAGTCAATCCTCCAAACATCAAGTCTCTATCTCTTATAATTTCCAAGAATCATTGGTGATGGCCAGATGGACGGACATAGCTTAATAAGTTTCCTTTGTCATTCTGATCAAGAACATATATACTTTATGGATCCTATGCGTTACATACATTTCGGCCAAACAAACACAGTATACCGTGGTACACAGTGTGTGCAGGGTATGCAAACAATTTTTTTAAGGCAATAACAAAAACATCAAATTTTTAGATTTAGTTTCTACAACTGTGAGATGAGATTGTATATTCACAAACAGACGGACGGACGGTCATGGATATATCAACTCGTCTTAAAGAGCTGATCAAGAATTTATGTATACACTTTGTATGGTCGAAGATGTCTCTTTCTGGGTGTTACAAACTTCGTGAATAAAATTTATAATACTGCGTGCAGAGTATAAAAATGAATAAAGTTAAAATCATTGTATGGAAAGGTTTTCGTTTTTAAATATAGGAAGCTCAAATTTTAAAACTAGTCGTTTCACGCACCAAGACCGAATGTCTGTAAATACCATTGAGATCGGATCACTGGAACTAGTACCTCTCATAGAAAGAAGGAAGAGAAAGTTAGGAAGCTTTAAAACGTTTTGTTTCTTGACCAATTGATCTGAAACTTGATACTTATACTATTAAGATAAAGAAAAATAAGATTCCAACGAAAACATGGACGTGGCTAAAAAAAAGGGCGTGAAAAGTAATGAATCTTCGTCAAGACCGAAGATAGCGTTCTTACTGGTCTGGGCTAACGTTAATGCAAATTGAATAATGGGTTTGAGTTTACCAAATAAGTATGTGTTCTTTTAAAAATGAAAACAAACTTGTTACTTGCATCTCATTTACACGTTACCTGCAGACATGTTCTCGTTGCTGTCTCCTCCCAGACTCTCATGTAAGGAATTTCTTAATGCGTTCCTTGATGTGCTGTGCCAACTTGACAAACGTCATTAAAATTGGGTCAACGTCATCAATAATCAATGTGTTTTACATGTCTAAGCGCATAGCTGATAAATGCATACTCACACACACACACTGATATGATATGCATATGATATGCAACATTTATTACTGTTAGCGAGCATAAAACACTGAATGACTAAACTGACATTTGATTTGAGACTTGATTAGCATTTTTGCGCTTTCACTTCAACAACAATAATAAAGGCAGTATTTCACACCGACCTAACACGAGTCCAGGCCAGTCGGACTACGGGTCGGATTCCATCATTTGCACTTTTAGTGAAGCTCACATTGCCTGTGTGCATCATTCAATAGCAACGACAATGAGACCAACAACAATCTGCCAGTCGCCGACACTGACATCTTTGATAATACCGGCATGCGGCTCATTTGAATTACTGCAATGATGATCCATGTTGATACTGGTTGCGACGAGGGCGACACTGCTTACGTCGACGTATCCTATCGACAATACACACAACTCTTTTTACGTTTCTGCGTTTTAGTCCTTGTCTCTGTTAAATTCATCATTGTCGCTTTCGAATACATATGTCAGTGTCAAGTTATTCCATTTTAATCCACAACGACTTGTTTTCGAATTTGCTTGTTCTAAAGTGCACACACACATATGTAAGTATGTTCATGCATGTCGTACAAATATAGTGTATTAACTCAACATTTACACAGCCACAGTTATGTTTATTCACTGCAACTATATTATAATGCAAAATACGCAAAAAAGGCCGTAACTGTTATTAAAGTCCTTTTTGAATCCCTGAACACATGTGTGATCACATTTATCAACATTTCTGTTAAAGGCACCTATAGCTGTTAGACGAGAAAGTAGAAGGGTATGTGGTGTAGACTAGAGTTTTGCAGTCAAGGCAATGTAGCTTCTCAAGATGTACACTTGTTATAACTTCAAGCGGAACGCTTTTTTTCCCAAATTCAATGCAGAATTTCGTTTGAAGCAACTTGGATAGTGCAGTTTGTTTTCTTAATAATACGTTTACTCGATTTTGTACTCAAAAGCATTCTCGTAATTTCCAAGCGTGGGAAACTTGATTACCTTTACCACTGTAGCACTTTTAAGGCGACAGCTTTTTAGGTTAATTCGATAAAAAACAGCACATTTTTGTGATTTTTTTAAAGAAAACGGTTAAAATATACTTATTTATTGAAATGAAAGGTTATAAACACATATCTTCAGCATATATCCTGACAATTTCATTAAAAAAAAAAATTTACGCCGATGGCAGCAGTTTTAAATTGATGCCTCAGAAAAAACGTGTTTTGCGTTGGCCATCATTACTTATAAATGAATCATAAAAAATGCAAAATAAAATAAATTTTAGTTGATAAAATTTAGCAAAAACCAATAAGGGTTTTTTCGTCTTTGCCGAACTTATAAACGTTTTCCCAATTATTCTTATTAGAAAATCATCTTTATAAATTTTCCATTAAGCATCATATACCTTGCCGCGCCATCTGTTAACAGAGAAGTCCCATATTTAAGTATTTCGCTATATCGGCGGTACCACGCCCTTATGTCCGATTCTTATTAAACTTTTGATTATAGTCAGGCATTATTAACAACACGTAATTGCGAAATTTGATCTGTTTAATTCAAGAACAAAAAAGTTTTTCGAAAAAAAACCTTTTTGGGCGATCATTCCTATGGTAGCTATATGCTATAGTGGTCCGATCGAAATAATTCTGAGATATACAATGCCTGGATATAACTGAAGAGCTTCTGCGTTTAAATTTTTTCAATATTTTTAAAACTTTAGGAGGAGTCTGCACTGAAACAGACAGACAGACGGACATGGTTATTTAAACTCGTCGCATCGAGCCGATCATTTTGCAAGAGTAAAAAAAATCAGTAAGGACGCTATCTTCGGCCTTGCCGAAAATATATATACTCTTCGCGACGCCTTTTGTGCCAAGCCCATTTGGTTTTCGTTTTCTTTTTATCCACATAGCCTACATACAAAGTTTAATTGTTATTGGGTGCCAGAAATATAAAAATGATTGGTTTTGGTCATCAAAGGGAGGTGCCCCGACCATTTTGACATCAAAATAATTTTTATGCCACTCTATGAAGTTTGAAGTTTCAAGTAAATTGGATAAGAAACGAAAAAGTCTCCCACACAACGACTTGACTTTGCTTATCTTCCTCAGGCATGACGGCTCGTTAAGTAATGTTGCGTAACGAAATTTCATCGCTCTATCTTAGAAAACAAAAACGAAAATTTTGTTTTTTTCTTCTTTTTGTATGCGGGCTACCAGTTCCAGCGGTCCGATCCTGCTGGCTCCGACCAATATGTCACCGTAATAAAATACAAAGGTCTGTACAAAATTTCAGCTTTAAAACTGAGGGTGGAGTTTGCATACATACAGACAGACACACAGACACACAGACGGACGGACGGACTTGCCTATATCAACTCGTCTTGTCATCCTGATCAGGAATATACATATACATTTTGTATAGTCGGTCACGCCTTCTTTTGGGTGTTACAACCTTCGTAACAAAACTATAATACTTTCACTTCGTGAAGAGTATAAAAATAAGCTCAGTAGTTTTCGCGTGAGTGTTCAGTTATAATATATTTATTATGTCATAACTAGCCCCAGGACTAATCCCGAAATCACGGGATATCAGTTTACAATCCTGGAAATCCCGGTATTGGCAGATCTCCAAAAATGTGCATCCCTAGTTTATACATTCGTATACAGCTTTAAAGAACCACTACCTGTCTTAAATTTGTAGGGGCTTGTTACTTCTGAACGAAAAAAACATCAACAAATGTATGTGAGGAAAATTTTTAGATTGAAGTTTCAACTTAACAATGATTCATACGAGAGACCTGCACGAATGAATTTCAAATGGTATTCAGTATTCCAAGTCTGGAATTTGGTTCTCGTTTTACTTGGTATTTGGAAGTCAACGGGCTGTTATATTGATATAGATTGTTATATGTTGTTCCCGGCTTTATATAACAACATCTAGATACACATCGTAGTTCAGACGACAACGAACATCAGTGGCACAACATGCTCACACCCAACCGTTAAGATAGCTTGAGTGGATTGTTTTGACTAATTTGGACAGTTCTTCGAATTTGAAGAATAACCCAACGTCTGATCTTGATGTCACTCTGGTCTAGACTAATGTTGCACATATTTAAAGTCAATGGTAGTATCCATAGCGACGTGGATAAGGAAAAATTAGAAACGGTCACACCAGTGTATTAAATTGTATTGCTCTGCATTTAAAAACCGCCTGTAATGAGAAGTCTATGAAGTTGCTACTACAACAGAGTTCCTTAGTTCAGGCAGCATTGACATTTGGTATGTCTCTAGTTTGACAAACTTAAAACTATGCCAAATGCACCACACGGCCACAGAATTCAGATTCCAGTACAATGCTCTCTAGGATAGGAAGAGGGTAAATTCATAGAGAGCGTGTTGGTGTGCACTTGGGTGCTAAATATGCAACAATTGGTTATAATTTGCATTGTTTTAGCACGTTGGGTACGGGAGATATGCAAATTATTGATTTTGGCAATTGGCAATAAAAATAAATTTTAATCACAATAACTTTCATGCCTCCCTGAGAACATTAGTGTACAGATTCAAATCAATTGGTTAAGAAACAATAGAGTTTTCCTTACAACGACCTAAATTTACTTCTCTTCATTTTGTATGGCAGGTAACAGTTCAAGTGGTCCGATCTCAATAAAATGTTCTGAATTTAGCCTGTGTACGTAAAAGTACTAGTAGTGAAATTTCAGCCCTCTTACAAACCAAAAAAGGGTTTTCATACAATTAAAACTTTGTTCTGGGGCTTTCAATTCCAGTCGTCCTAACTTGTCGGTTCCGACCAATGATTTGACCATACAAAAAAGTTGACTACCTGGTCGATAACTTCGAAAGTTTGGGAGGATTTCGTATATACACAGATAGACGGACGGACATAGCTATATGAACTTTATATAGTCGGAGATGTCTCCTATGCGTTGCAAACTTAATGACAGTAAATATACTCATTTTGCAAGAGTATAAATAATTACTTAGAGCAATGACATAATCAGAAATATGGTTTTATTCGAAGTTTTTAAATAAAATGTAATGAATTGAGTATTGTTTTGTGAAATGGTTAAAAAAGATAAAATTAATTTCAAACACGTATTGAATAAAATAATATCAATGCAATTCGATTACTTTGAGTTTTGATTTTATTCCCTTCTAGATATTTTTCATAAACACTATCATTTTCGATCAACTTAATTTGATTTTAATGAATTAAAAAATTCGCCATTGTAATATGTTGCGCAAGCATAAAGTCGTTCATAAATGCAATTCTGTTATGCGCAACAGTGATGTATTCGGAAACAATTTGTGTTGCAAAACATGCATAATTTTAGCAAAATTCTGAACACTACAAACTGCATTTGTGAAGAAGCCCAAATTTTTTAAAATCAGATCATTTATTTTTTGTTCGTTTCATTTCATTGAGTTTAACACAAAACAATACAACTACAAAATCATTGAAAATAATGTGTAATCAAATAGTTATAATAATGATAAACTTATAATAAAAAAACACATTTCTATTATATAAAAAAATCCAAAAAGGAGCTATTTTCGACTTTGCCGAGACTTGTATACTCTTGCAAGCGTTTTAAGATTAATGTGCATAGCTACGCCTATTTTCTAATTTGCTTTTAAGAAAGCAATGCAATCGTATGCTAACAGAGGAATCCTATTTTAAAGATTTTCTCTATGGTCTAACGCCCCAATGTCCGATTCTTATAAAGCCTTGGAATATAGTCAAGGATTAATAAAAGCACGTAACTGCAAAGTTTCGACTGTTTATAATTAAGAACAAAAAAGTTTTTCTAACTTAAAAAATTGAGGTGATAACTTTGAAATCAAAACGTTTTTAAGCAAAAACCTCATTTTTGACAGATTCATTCTATGGCAGCTGCTATAGTAATCCGATCAAGCCGATTCTTACACACAAGATGACTGCGTTAAAATTTTTGTGATTATATAGTCGGAGATGCGTCCTTCCCTGCGTTGCAAACTTCATGACAAAGTCAATATACTCTTGCAAGAGTATAAAAAAACACTCAACATACTTCAATGCTTTGTCAATGACAATTGTTTAATTAAATGCCTACAATATTAATGGGTTATATAAATACGGTAATCAAGAAAAAAATTATAATCATCTACAGAGTTATAAACATTACTTAACAAGTGAAGAGTTTCGTATGTTTGGTAAAAACCTACAGAAATAATAATAAATAAAATGGCCGCGAATTGTTTGGATACATTCCGTTTTGGTATTGAACGTGTCAATGTTTGCGATTTGGACAAAAAACTGACACAAAATAATGCAAATGCCGATAATGAAACTTATGAGGTTGCTAATGGTTTCGAAGACTTTAACTGATGTCTTTTAAAGTTAAATTCATTTTATTCCTCCTTTTCATTTTGTGGTGTTTTTGTCTGACAGTTCTGGTTGTTGTGGTCACGTTGGGTTTGCGCCAAGCCTCGTACACCACATTTATGCCTTGCTGCGTTCTTTGGCGTTCTCTAACGCAGCAGCAAGTATGCGTTTCTCCAGGACACGATATTCAAGTAACATGGCCTCCATCTCACCAAGCGGTACTGCACCGGCACGATGTTTGGCCAGCTGTTCTTCATCGGCTTCGAGTGTGCTGGGAAATACGCGCAACAGCAACATGAGGCGTGTTTGAAGGTACTGCCATGTCTTTGACTCGTGATGCGTTTCGAGCGCACAGTCAATGTGCAACAAGTCAAGTGCACGTTCTGCATTCTCAGTCCAGTGTGCCAGCTGCTCGGCGCTCATGTTGAAAACTCGCACAAAGGCCAATAGTTTTCCTGAGATAAAGTCCGGCGCCGGTAGTACCTCAAAGTCAGCGCTGCGTGGAATCTTCAACTCTTGCAAGAGGACAGCGCGCTGCTCAAACAGCGGATCAGATTGGCTGAGGCCGAGTTTGATGGAGACTTTGTCTTTGCGATTTTCCCGATCAATAAAACTGTTAATAATTTAAACAAATTGCATTATAGGTAATGTCATCCCATATTCACTATATGTATGTATGTAGTACATACTATGTACTAATAAAAAGATCCTGACAATATTTAACATACATATACAAATCGTAATTAAGTTTCTTACCCGTTGTGCACGAGGAGATCAGCGTTTGAGCGATCCCCATAGTAGATGAAGAACTGTTCGCCCGCTTTGACTGGCGCCTGTGATGTGCACTGCATTTCGTGTGTGCTGGCGTTGTAGTAGGAGGTGATTTCGCCCGTTTTGTGATTGGCCATGTCCCAAAAGGGTATGAGAGCGGCCAGCATTGTCTGCTGTGCCGTTGTCAGATCACCACTATTAGTAGACGGTAGCGGTTGCTCGCGCGGTATAAGATTCTCGCGTGTCATTACTGTTGAAACGGCCCAGCTATAAATGTTAAAAAGAAACAAATTTTAAGTAAGTCTGTGAATAAGCAATGTAGTCATTATTAAAGCTGCTTAGCACAATCGTCATACATCTTCAATGCGCCCTGCACTAACGTTTCTCTCTTAAATCGTCCTTATTAGCCATTGTCAAAAGTGCCAAAACAGCCGCTTAAATCTAACACTGAAGCAATCTACTGTTGCTATTTCTCCTCCTCCTCTCCTCGTCTGATGAGGCGACTTTTATTCTAACCAAGCATGTGGAAGAAAACCGAGAACATAACTTGCAATAGCAAATTTTCTGCAACCCTGACCGGGAATACTTGCACTTCCACCCCCGCCCCGCCTATTTTATAATTTATCTTTAAGAAAGCAATACAGTCATACTTCACTATATTTTACAATCTTGTATCTCTTCTGCTTACACAAAACCCTATTTCTAAGATTTTCGCTATATGGACGGTGCCACTCCCTTATATCCGATTTTTATACAGCTTTGGAATATAGTCAAGCATTAGTAAAAGCATGTATTAGCAAAGTTTGGTTATTCAAGAACAAAAAAGTTTTTCTAACAAAAACCGTATTTTTAATCGATCGTTCCCATGGGAGCTATATGCTATACTAGCCCGATCTTGACCATTTTTGCAATATATCTTTTTTTAACTGCAAAATATTGAGTCGATAACTCCAAAAACTTGCTATTTTTCAAGCAAAAACCTTATTTTTGAGCGATCGTTTCTATGGCTTTAGTAATCTGATCAAGCTGATTTTCATATACAAACTGCCTGCAAGAATAATAACATCTGGAAGGAGTTTGCACTGAAATAGATAGACGGAAATGGTTATATGAACTCGCCTCGTTGACCTGATCAAGAATATATATACTTTATATAGTCGGATATCTCTTCTTCTCTGCGTTGCAAACTTCATGACATAGTTAATATACTCTTGGAAGAGTATAACCAGCAAGGTCTGTATAGTAGAGTGTAGATAGATAAATAGTAGATAGATAAATAGTAGATAGATAAATAGTAGATAGTATAGTAGAACAATTTTGTACATGAAACATAGCACATTTTATTTGTTCAAATTTTCCAGACAACCAATCCAAAAATGTGAAGATTATTGAAAATGCAAAAAAAAGTATGAAGAAACTTTCTAGCATGTACTGGTCTTATTCACACACTTTTGATCGCTTTCACACGATATTTGACCACTCTCAAATGCACTTATTGCTGCCTATTGATTTTGATTACCTTTTGAATTCACACTTTTTATTAGTAATTAATAATGATTTCAATGACTTGAGGCGTACTCACACACACATTGTTCAACTCTCAGCTTATACAATTTTACCCTACGGACGGCAAACTAAAACTCACCCCCAATCCTGCTGTTACCATACCATGGGGATGTGATTTGTTCATAGTGAAAACAAAGTTGCTGTTTGTGAGAGGTGTTTGTGTATGTGTGTATGTGTATGTGTTGGGCTGAAACTTTGCTGCACTTAAAAACGCAACTCAGCGCGGGTTTTCGTTTTACACTCAAACACACATGTACGCAACGAATAAAGTGTATTAAATCAATCACATGATTGTGTACTTGAGCTCTGCGACGTCACTAGAGCAAACGAAAGAGCATGTTCGAGAAAGCGGACAAGCGCAAAGTGTGGGTGTATAAATGTATTTGTGTTTACTTGATCAATGGCTTTAGGTGTCACTTACTTCATGTGTGCGTAAAACTGCCAAAGGCAAACTCAACTTTAGCATGTCACAAGCATCAATGAAGCAACACCAACAATAGCAACAAAAACAACCAACTGAGTCAACGTTGATGTTAACAACTTTGCTTAAATGCAACTCGACTTTGGCTCAATGCTTATCTGTTCTCCCTCTCTCTCTGTCGTTTTATTACGTCTTGCTCTCGCAGTGTCTATAGTTTCACTACGTTTCCTGCTGTCAACAACAAACACTGTGTCAACACAAAATTGTTTTCAACTTTTTTTATTATTGTTCTTTTCATTTTTTTTATTTGTTTTCATGTTTGTTGACTGGCTTTTTGCTTGCAACGACAACAAACTCATGGAGTGAGACGCCTCCACCCATTCATCCTGATTACATTTCCAACACTTTCCATGCAAGTTGTTCTCATGCAATGACTTTGGCTATAAAAGTGTTCGACAAAAATTAATTTGCTATTTCATACACCATTTCACGAAGTTATTTAAAATCATGACCAAATAAATGAACCACAAGTTACACAAATCGAATGCTTTCGGATGATTACCGCCTACGAAACTAAAAAAATTAAAAATTCAACAAGAACAGTTTTAAGCAAAATTAATTTCGTTAAAAGCATTCAATAAACAAAACGGTCAAATCGAAGTATAAAAGTCCATCAAAAAATTCGAAATTGAGATGGACGCGTAAAACAAATTTTTTTTCTGTACGCAAAAAACGTAAAATATTTATTAATTTAATTTTCACGTTTCACAGAAAAAAATGGTCAGCAATGGTCACACTGAGCACGACACTTACGAGTATTGCAGCGATGAGAAGACAGCAGTGAATAAAAACCACAAAGAGAGTTCTTATAAAACTGTAATATAGTCAAGCATTAATAAGAACACGTAATTGCAAAGTTTTTTTTTTTTTTTTGCTTTTAAACCATTCCTATGGGAGCTTTATGCTGTAGTTTCCCGATCTTGACCATTTTTGCACTATCTTCGTTTACGTTTTTGTGCAAAAAATTAAGTCGATAACTCCAAAAACACGCTATTTTTCAAGCATAAACCTTTTTTTACCGATCGTTCCTATTGCAGCTATAAGCTATAGTAATCCGATCAAGCTGGTTATCACATACAAACTGCCTGGAAAAATAAGAAAATTTTCTGCATTTAAATTTACCTTCAAAAGTTACCTTTAAAACTCTGGGAGGAGTTTGCATTGATACAGACAGACGGACATGGCTATATGCACTCGTCTCGTCGACCTGATCAAGAGTATACATATGTGTATACTTTAAATAGTCGGAGATATCGCCTTCTCTGCGTTGCAAACTTCATGGCAAAGTTAATATACTCTTGCAAGAGTATAAAAAGTTAACATGATAAAGTTAGAAATTTGATAAACTTCTTTTAATTTTTCACGTTCCCTTTTAAGTAAGGCTGTATGCGTGCGCGTCAGTGAAATTGAACATTAAACGTCCTCACGCACTCAATTAAATCTCAAATAAAAAACACTGTTCCATCTACTTGCCCTCTCTTTATCATATAGTTTGAATACCGATTCCTGATTCTCCTCCATTATTGGTATTCTAGCCTTCCAAAAACAAAGCACAGATAAGAGAAGCCCAAATCAAAATTACAGATCTTTACTATTCCTGGAAAAAAATAATCTTTTAAAATTAAGCAGCGTATAAATTGCTTTAGTATCAAAATAACCAACATGCATCTTGCCGTAACAGCTTAAAATAGATTTGCATCTTTAACAAAACAAAGAACAAAAACTGACAAACAAAAAAAAAGTTTTTAGATTTCAGTCGAGATTTTGCAGCATAAGCTTTGAATTCTTTACAGTTGACAATTACAACAATTGCAGCTTTGTTGACAGAAGTAGAAGACCAACACAAATTGCTTAATCAAATTGAAATGCAAGGGATGCGACGTGAGGAAAGATGACAGCTCAAGAACCTCTTTTGCCTTTGAACTGAGTTTCAAGTAATTTGCAAAACATTTAGCGTTGAATTTAAAGCAAAACTGTAAGAATAAAACGTTGTTAATTGGACTTGAAAAATAGATTTTTGTCCAGAGACGTGAAATCTGTCTTTTGTTTTAGTGAACTCAACACACTTCATGAGACATGAAATCATTCAACGAAAGAAAAATCAATCGGATAACGAAAACAACAAATCAATCCAACTATTAATCAATAATTATCATATAATTAGATAAGAAAAACAGGATCGAGGTCAGTTTTGGTTACAAGTTTTGGTAACCAAAATGTTGGCGATTTTTAACAACAATAATATTGCAAGAACTAGTTCAAAAAACTAGCAGCAGGTTTTTCTTATCTAATTAAGTTATAAAGGTCGTTAAACAAACCACACTTTTATCATATAATGCGTAATCAGCTTTTCACAAAGGAGGTCAAGATCGACTTTTTTGATACACCAGTAATGCAACTTTTGGAAGTATCGAAGTTGTGATGTAGGGGAGCCGGGGCTCCATCCTGCCCTCCATTGACTTTTAAGATACAATTTTAAATATTAAAAACGAATTGAAATAAAAAATTACTTAATTGCTATAAGATTTTCTTTTTAACGCGTTTTCCTTTGGTCCCTATTTGTCATTTACAGTTGCTGAAAACTGGTGTCTCGCTTGTGGTGGACGATGGCATATCGCAACCTACGTCCAATTTAGATGACGCCAGCAACAGCGACAGCACATTCACTGGCGACGCCGGCGCTAACCGCGACTCAATTTTACGGCGACGACCGAACGGCACTCGCAAACGAAAACGTCGGCCACAGATTAGCGGTGGCACAAAGATACCAAATGCCGCTGAAGAGCCACAGACAGTTTACTGGCGCGGTCATGTCGACGACGACGATGTCAGCGACAATGGCGACATGGCTGTTGCGCCCACAATGGAGACGTCATTGCGTAAACGAAAACCATCGGTCGCAATAAGAGAGCCAATGGCAGCACTCGAAAGTGAGCAACAGAAATTATACGATAAGCAACGACGACAAGCGGGGGCAGCGAACGGCGGCGTGGGTGATGACTCTAATACAGCGACGCAAAACAAATCCTATCGACGACCGTACGGGCAGGTGAAGAAGGAGTACGAACCTACAGCTTCAGCGGTCCCGACGATAGACACATCAATCGGCCCCGAGCACGGCCAAAAATCATCAGTCGACTTAAAGAATATACTGAAAAAATCGGGCGGTTTAAGTCTAAGCGAAATATTGCAGCAAAAGAATCTCTCGCTTGACGATTTGTTAAAGGGCAAACAGAATGCATTGCTAGCATTGCAGACAACCGCGGCGGCGCCGACGCCTTTGGTGGGTAAACTAGCCGGCGATGCCTCCAACACTTCCAGTACAAAGAGCAAACAGACGGCGGTGCGACGCATACCAGTTGCCTTTTTAAATCTTCAGCCCACACAACTGCAACAGAACGCCGAGGATGAAGATATTTTAGCGGTGACATCAATAGACAAGACCAAATTAAAATTTCCGACATTACAGCGTCTTAAATTGTTTGGCAGCTCCTCGCGTGCTAACGCTCATGAGGTGACGTCAAAGCGTACGAACGGTGCAGGAATAACAACATCAACAACGACGACAACAACAACGTCAACAACAACACGCTTGCCTTTGTACAAGAAGCGACAACAACAGCGATCGACGCTGAAGCCGCCGGCACTTTTCAAAATTACAACGGCTTCAAGCTCGTCGACGTTAATACCAACAATGGGTATCAGCATGGATACGACAATACTGATGGACAAAGACGGATCAGTATCAACGGAAACAACAGCAATAGAGGACAACAACGACAAGATCAATTACAGAATAGAAGAGGCAACAGTAACAGATTCAGCACCCGCAAAGGATTTGGAAAAGGAGGCGACAGCGAGTAAGACAACATCGACTACTACATTGACGGCAACGTCGATTGTACCGCCGCCATCGCCGACCAATAGTCGTAGCCGAACAACAAGCCACATCACAAACAATTATCGCCAACGGGCGCAGAACAGTCGCGAGCGCCTGCAGCAGCAACAGCAACCGAAGCAGCAGAAGCACCAAGCAACACAACAAAAGACAAACATTAAACACAACTTTATTGTCTTCAATGAAAATGACAATCGTGAGCACAATGACGATGATGTTGTAGATGATGACAATGTGACAACGGAGGAGATCGATGTACCGACCAGGAACAATCAAGACGCCACCGCCGAAATAGACCAAAAGCAGAGTCAAACGACACACAACGCAAAGTCTGTTGAAAAGGCTGATGAAATTAATTACACTGACGATTTGGAGAACTTCTTCGATAAAACCGATGACAACGATATGCACTCAAAGCCCGCCATGCTGCCCCCGACACATACGTCTACTTCATCGGAAGCACCAGCCTCAACCGCTTCGTCTAATTATTTACCACTCATCGATGATGTTGACGATCGCACCGATCTATTGGAACTCATTGAGGATCGACGCTCGGGTAATCGGCTGTTCAAAGTGCTCGAACAACGCAATATGACATTGGAGGAGCTCATAGAACATCGCAAACGCGGTTCCAGTCAATTGCATCTTGCCACTATTGTCGAGAATGAACGATCACGATTTTTTCCAGGCCAGAAAGTTGTTCTACACGATAATATGGACATTGTTACGGCATTTGAAAATTTTCCGCACTTCAATTTAATGGACTTGAAGAGCGTCAAGCCGGATGACATTAAGACGGACTCGCAGGGAGCCAGTTACTTTACGTCGATTATTGATATTGAGCCGACAGATGGTGAAAATGCCGATGGTTTTGGCGGCAGTGGCAGCGTAAACGCTGGAGATAGAGGTGTGTTAGCATTGCGACAACGGCAACTACAGCAGCAACAACGCCAACGTCAGCTGAGCTATCGCGGCTCACGGCGTTATCACCAGTGAAATCAATCGTTCGTGTCTGTCTGTCCTTCCGTCAGCTCTTTCATCGTGTGCTCGTGTGTCGTCACTACGGTAAGCGTAATGAGCTGCTACTGCTGCTGCGCTGCGCTGCCAGACCCCCCAACTTACGAAAGTCATTTAAGAAAAAAGCTTTTCAAATTTCACTCATGGCGCTCTTCACCAGGGCCGCAGCAGCAACAGCTCAGCATGCATACTGTAAGTACCACTTTGCACTTTTTATCTATTTTTTCTTTCGAGTTTTTTTTTTAATCTTACCGTAAGAGTGTACAGAGCGACACAAGAACTAAATAAAGAATTACTAACCTTTTTGAACTTTAAGTGAATGGCATTTCTGAACGGAAAGAAAAATCGACAAAACGAATGGCTTGGGTCCAAAAAACTGTACTCGATTAACTATGCATATGGTGTTTATGTATTACACGATTAATACAACTTTACATCCCATTATATCTTAGTATTAAACATCAAGAATGGCTCTCAAGCATGAGATATGACACATTATACGTTATTCGCTTAAAGCTCAAAAAACGGTAGTAGTTCTTTAAAGCTGAGAACCAATGTATTTTCAAAGCTGACGGTTAAAAATGGTAACCTTTCATGGCTCAGAATATAAAAAGTGTCCATTGTATGTTGTTTTTTTTTTTGAATTGTCGGTCGCTTCACTACTTATGCTACACAATCTGATTTAGATTTTCAAATGAAGTGGAAAAAAATTAAAATCCGATCGACTTGCCTGGTTTCCACATACATACTCTACACCTCTTTGCCTTTCAATTTTCGTCCTCAGGTCCCGCTTATAGCAACCAGTCACACCAACGAGGCGAAAAATCACTCAGCTTCTTCCCTTCTTGGAAAACACTCGCATTGGCATCGCTAGCATCGACAGCAACACGTGATACGAATCTTAATCCTTATTTTCTGCCACCGCCAAAATTATTGTTGGACAATACAAGCTCACAAGAAGCATTAAATGACGCCAATGGCGCGTCAATCAACCTCGCTGAAGATGAGGAGGAACCGATTAACACGAAAAGCAACATTAAAAACGATACGTTGGGACATCAGTCAAGCACCAGCTCAATGGCTGCTGCTGAAACGGCAATCGTTATTGACACCATTGAGAATGAAGTGGCACGCGCTCATGATCTGATCGATTTAGAGTTGTCAGGTCACAGTTTCAAGCGTAGTCCAGTTGCCGATGGCGTAGGCGCCGCTGCGTCAACTTCCGTTTCGCAGAAAGCACCACTGAAGGGTTTCTATGCGAGCATGCCAGCCGGCATACGGTCAGCAATTGTGGCTAGCGCGGCCATCGTGCTGACCTCACTAGCCACCTTCATGGTCATCTTTGTAGTATGTCGCTGGAAACAACATCGCCGTCGTAAAACGAACTACATAAAAACCTACAATGCGATGAAGAATAAATTGCCAATGCTTGTGAGCAACTCACGGCGTTCATCACTACGTCAGCACATGGAAGAAATGGTCATTGGTAGCAGCAGCGGTGGTGGCGGCGTCAGCGGCAGTGTTGTCAACAATATTAACACCACTGGCAGTGGCAATACTTCCTTGCCGGCCATAACAAGCGTCTCTTGCGTCTCAGCACCGGCGACGCATCAATTGCAGCGTCAGACTTCATTACTTTTTCCAGCTTTGCGGCATCATCGTCTAAGCGCAATTCACAGCGATTGCAACGTCAGCTCTGCTACATTGCATGCACAGGATAAACTCAACGGTGGTACAACAAGCACATTAGGAAGCACTTGTAACAGTACACGCGGCAGTGGCTCGACAACATCTTTGGCATTATCGCTGCGCAGCGCTCACAACATCTCTACAACCAAATTGAATACTATGGATCCCAATTCGGCTGAGGTGCAGGAATATCTCTTCGATACGTTACGAAAGTCATTCGAAAATTGATGGTTTACTTCAGAGTAATTAGCTTGTGTTAACTGGTTGCTGGTAGTGATTGAATTAGTTTAAGCATTTTTTTTCTATAGACATAGACAAGTTTATATACAAGTATATACATACATACATATGATCATAACGGATGGTTTGTTCGGGTCCGTTCAACTGTCATGGACATTGAACGCACATAAGAATTATATGTTCATAAATGCGTAGCTTAGAGTTCTTCTGAGTGCACATCTTTCGAATACTAACTAACAATTAGCAGAAACAATAAAATAATAGTTGGGAAAATCTTCTTGTCATTCGCTAAGGTGGGGAACAAATGTACACATAGTAATGAAAATATATAAAAAGTGAAGAAATAAAACAAAAACCATATAAGCAATTTGCATAATCCAATAAAAACTCAATATTTAGTAGAATTTCTTATTTTAACAACTGTTTAAACCTGAAACAGCCCGGTATTTTATAACCAAGTTAAGAATGATGTGTACTTTGTGCATCTCGTTATAGTGGCCGTCTTCGTATTATGATGATTGTATGATATGAATGATTGTTTCAAAACAAAAAAAAATGTTTTTTCTTATATCATTAAACTAAAAAGCTTTCTTTCCTTTTTAGAAAGAGTGTCTTAATAATATGTTGATTTTTTATGAGGTTTCACACGATTTTTACACACGTTATATACACACATTTCATAGCACATCCCCAAACTATACAATCAAATCAATAGTTACATTACATATGAAAGCAAACTAAAACGGAATCCTAGAGTTGCTTCTAATAATATCTATACACATGCTTTCCCTGAGCACACCCTCCGCATTTAACTTTCAATAATATTTACTTTCAAACGTTAGCCAAAAAAATTAATAAAAGTAACTAACATAAATAATTAAATAGAAGTTTGTGAAGACAATAAAATTGCAAACAAAATGAAACAATGATTAACAAAAAAAAAAAAAATATCTTTTCTGTTGTAATTTTTGTTATCGTTTGAAGCGATTTGCAAAAAAATACGGTTATAAAAGTACGCTAAGGACAACAAGACGAAGTATGACGACACGACGTAATATAAACAATTATTCAAAGTAATCGAGCATAGAATATAAAATAATTTATTTTTTTTTTTAGATTTATCCACTTACTACCTAACGGTATACGAAGTACATATTTTATTAGAAAGATTGAATGACTTTGTCAGAGTTTTTGTTAGATTTGTTGTTACTTTTTTTCTGTTACATGTTTTTTTGTTTTGTTATCTGTTATTTATTACTTTATAATAAACTTAATGCAATGAACTAAAGTTAAACAAAGTTAAAAAATTTAACTTTTTTCGATTTGTAGTTATAAATTCTACAAAGAGTAAAACACAAAAAAGACACAATTTACTGTATTAAACATAAACAAAGAGGGTTAGTTATAAAATAAAAGTATTCTTTTAATAAATGAGAACAATTTATGTAGAAAGATGAAACTTGATGCTTGTTTTATACGGAAGATTGATGTAAGTAATCCTTATTGAGTACCTAGTTCTGAAACCCAGATTTATAAAAACTAGATATAAAACCAGTAAAGAATGGCATTCGAGAGGATCGCGACTTGAATATACCCTGCTCTTTGAATAGGCTGTTGCCTCGCCCACTTTACAATCGAAACAGATTTCATTCCCACTCATTATACGAGGTGTGTTCAAAAATTAAGATAACTCTTTAAATTAGCAAAAAAAACCCACATTCGAATTGACAATGCTCAAAATGAGTTGAGTGAATTTGAATGCGAAGCGGAATGAGTTCGAGTGAGTGAGTGCGCTCGGGTAAGACTCGGAGTCACAACATTCAAACGAAAACAAATGAATTGAATGCGTTTCGAATGCATGCAAATGCCAAAACCGTTTTTTTAGTTATCTGGTCGTGCGTAAGGAAAAAAAGAAATGAAAAACGAAAGAAAATATAATATGATTCTGATATTTATATAGCTTATTATTATATATTTAATACATTAACATTTTCATTTTATATTTGAATTTAAAAAAAAAAATTTATTTATGTTGTCTGGACTAGTTGCTATTAGACAACGCTTTTCCGTAATTAAATTTCTAGCGTTTGAAAATGTTGTCTTATGCAAAAGAGGAAAAAATTACTTGTGCATATACCACCAAGCCAAAGCCGAATTCTAAAATATTAATACGCATTACAATTTTTGGGCTTACAGTCTACAAATTCTCCGGAATTGCAAAGTTGATACGCATTACAATTCTTAAGAATTTGATCGCTGGATTGTTACTGACTGGCTTGTTGCTAACCGGCTTGTTGATGCGGTGTTGACAGGGGTGTTGGATGGTCAGTTAGCTCGCGTACACAACAACTCGTGTGATTCGACTGCCTTCGGCTTCGCCAAATTTTGTTCCGTTTTACGCTTTATTCATTCTCACTCATTTCGATGAATGCGTATGCTATGAGTCACTTAACGCACTCATACTCACACTCATTCAATTCATTGCATTTGTCGCACTTATACAATTCAATTCTATTCGAGTCCATTGAATTGAACGTGTGTTATGGTTAACCCATGCAGCTCTCTACTCCGTACAATTGAAATTTTGACAGTTGCATACGGTGAAACTGTTCTGAGCAAAAACAATGTTTACAAGTGGTACAAACTGTTCCAAGATGACCGGGAAGATGCCAATGACGAGTCTCGCTCTGGACGCCCAAGCACGTCAACAACTGATGAAAACGTTCAAGCAGTAAAGAAAATTGTTTTGGAAAATCGTCGAATCACTATCAGAGAAGTTGCTGGGTATGTCGGTATATTGCTCGGCTCGAGACATGAAATTTTTGCTAACGTATTGGGCATGAGAAGTGTGTCAGCGAAGTTTGTTCCGAAATTACTAAATTTTGACCAAAAGAACCGTCGCATGAGCATCGCTCAAGAGCTGTTGAATGACGTCAACGACGACCCAGATTTACTCAAAAGGTTCATAACTGGTTATGGTATCGAAACCAAAGCCCAATCGTCCCAATGAAAGCGGGCAGAAGAGCCAAGACCAAAAAAAGCACGCCAAGTTTGATGAAATGTCAAAGTTTAGCTCACTGTTTTCTTCGATTACCATGGCGTGTTGCATCAGGAGTTCTTACCATATGGTCGTACGGTCAATAAACAGTATTATATGGAAGTCATGCGCCATTCGCGAGAAGCAATACGAAGAAAACGTATAGAGGATAAATAAAAACCAGCCTTGAAGCGAATTGTATATATTGTTTAAGCTCAAACAAATTTTGATTCATTATTAACCAACTTCTTATTTTTACATTAGCTTAGCTTAGATTTCAATGTGATTATCTTTATGGGGTAATAAATGTATTTTATGGTATGTATAGCTTTTTGTGGGAAAGTGTTATTTGAGTCATGTTTCTATCTCTTCTGGTGTGTCTTTGGCTTTTTTAGCAAAAATTTTGTATAACTTGAAGTACCTCATCATCCACCACGAGTCTATCTTCCGAATTTCAAATCTTTAGCTTTTCGAGTTTTCGAAAACCGTTGGTGGGTGTAGACGGATGGAAAAGCAGTTGGACGGACCTTTTTTTATCGTCCTCTTCATTCCTATTTATACTTTTTGGGATTTAACTCACCTCCATCTAGGTGTTACAGGCGTTTGGTCTGTAATAAACTTTACCAGCTATTTTCAACTTTGTCAAGTCTTATACAACACTAATTCAGCCCATATTCTTCCAAGAATTAAAAAATAATTATATGTCTGGCATTACCCAATTAAAATGTGAAATTTACGAAAAATTTAAGTTTTCGGGTCTTCGAGGGGTAACCATAAAAGAGACGGGTGTTTTGTGACTTTTGTGTGTGTTTTAAAGAGGTATATTTACTAAGCCTGCATACAAAATTTTAGGCTCGTACTTTAATTTGTAACGACTGTAATATGGAACTTTTCAATCTAAGCTAAAAGATCAATCTAAGATTTAATTTTCATTCAATATATCATATTATAAATACCAATTTTTACCCGTTAAAAATAATTAGTTCCATATATATGGCTTCCGATAAACACAGTATATAGGCGTGCCCACGCCCATACTATGATTGAATCTTATTGCACTTCATCGCATCAGAACACATACAGTTCTTGTTCATGATCAAAACAACCAACAATTTAGGTTGTGATTTTTGCAAATAATGATTTTTTAGTTATTGGTTAGTATTCCCGCTATACGAAAAGAGTAATGCTTCCGTTGAAATGATTAGAGTTATTTAATTGTTTGAGTTTTTTTTGGAAAAAGTGCTAATTTTGGCGAAAAAAAATAATAGCACTACTTTTGCTTCACTTATTGAAATCGTAATATTTCGAACTTTGGCTTTGATAGAAAGAACGTGTCTTAAACAAATGACTTAGATGTCATTATTTTGATCAATTAGACTAACATTAATCCAAAATGTTCAACACAATCAATAATTTGATTCGGCAGAGCATAAATGATCCTTTAAAGACTTCAACTGGCCTTAAAAAGGAACTTAAAATAACTTCATCCATGCAAATAGTTGTAACATGTCCCAAGCAACATAATTAAAAAGCCTTCAGCCCGAGAAAAATCCCTATTTTAAAACGATAGATGTCACCAAACACATTCATTTCACAGAAAAATGTCCAAATTGACTAGACAAAAAAAAAAGGAATATTCTATGGATAGACAGGAATAAAATTGTTATGTTTGGTGGTAAAGACGCTTAGTCGAACGTCATGTGTCCTTAAAAGTCAAAATACAATGCAAAATACACAACAAACACTATTAAACATGAAGGGATCAGCGTAATGGTAGTGGCTTGTTTTTCTTATAATGGTGTTAGTCCAATATATTGACTAAAAACCATATTGGATCAACTTGGTTGCGTCAATATTTTAGATACATTGATGCTACTTGAAACCCAATATGAGATGCCACTAGTATGGGTCTTCCAACCAGGCAATAATTCCAAGCACACCAACAATAAAGCAAATGAATGGTTCGAATGAAGACCGGTAACCGCTTTGGTGTGGCTTGCGTAGTCACTAGACCTCAATCTCATCAAAAATCTGACGGTTGATGTCATAAAGGCAGTTGCTGCTTTTAATCCAACCATTAACATGTCAATTCCGGAAGTCCTGGAACAAGATTCCCCTAAAACAATGCCACACTTGGCTGAATCGATGCCAAAACGTTACGTAGCCGGATTCGACGTAACTAATTATGAAATTTATAGAATAATTTTAGCATTGATAGACAATCAACTTTCTGTAATACAGTTTGTGTATACTTTTTCACGTTTTTTGAGTTTAAAGTGCATTTTTGAAAAGTGGGCTATTTTTTTTCGTCCATTTTTTTTAAGTTTTTATAAATTTCCTTAAATATTACCAAACCTTAAATAAAACTATGCATTCCTTTCCATACCTAGTTTCTTTAGAGTATCCTACTTCTAAAAACGTATTGATAAGTTCCTAAAACTTAGAAACATAGTTAAGACGCTTTTGTAAACATTTCCAGTGAAATTGGTGCTATTTTTATTTTCGCAGCTGTATGTACTAATTTTAATTATTGTAGGTTGAATGGTTCCAGAGATATAACTGCCTAAAAACACATTATTTTTCAAGCTAAATCATTACTTTTGACAGGTCGTTCCTATGGCACCTATGTACATATATGCTATAGTTATTCGATCAAGCAGATCTTCACATACAAACTACCTGCAAGGATAGGAACATTTCCTGTGTTTACATTTTTTTGCTTTATAATTCTGGGAGGTGGCCGTATTGCAACAGACAGACTGACATGGCTGTATGAACTCGTCTCGTTGCGCTTCCATGAAAATTGAAATTTTCGCAAAACTTTTCGAGCCGTAAAGATAATTGTAAGATTTGGCCTTAAGGGGAACACCACTATGACGGCTGAAAATATTGTTATAATTAATTAAGACACCTACGTTTAAGTTTAGCCACTGTTGATATGAACCAAACAAAAAAACTTTAATGAAGGTCGTTTAATAATTGACAGAGTTATCGATGCGACCAGTTTGTAATACGTTGAGTTTTTTCACTATGAAATCATGTTAAATTGCTCTCACTAAAATGGCTCTTTCTCAGTCAGTTTTCGAAATCATGATCTAAAGTTTCTTACACTTATTTTTTTGATTTTTGTTTATTTCTCGCAATTTTTTGGGAAAAGATTACATATCTAGACGTTACAAGCTGCCAAATCTTTTTTCAAGTTTTAACCACAAGGTTACAGACCGTCAAAAATCGATTCAAAAGTCGATTTTGTTTTTTGTTCCCTAGTTGTTTTTATGACTTATTAAGTGTACATCCAAGATTATTGACACAAATTTTCATTAAAAAATATTGAGTAGTTCCAAAGATATGAGCGTTCTTGTAGAACCTTAAAAAAAACCACCTCCATGGTCGCATCGATAACTGGAGCAATTATTAACCGATTTTCATGAAATTAGTGTTGTTTGGTTCGTATTGAATATGGCTATCGTTAAGCGTAGGGGTTTTTTGAAATTTTTTTTTGCCCAATTAAATTTTATGGCTGATTTAAAATTGTCTAAAAAATAGTTTAAATCAAATTTCAAAAACCCCTACGCTTAACGATAGCCACTGTTAATACAAATAATACAAAACTAATTTCATGAAGATCGGTTAATAATTGCTTGAGTTATCGATGCGACCAGTTCGAAAAAAGTCGTTTCGAGTAAATCGCATTGAAAGTTTTGAGACCGTTTTTATCAGTATGAAATCATGTTAACTTCCTCTCAATAAAATGGCTATTACTCAGTCAATTTTCGAAATTTTGATCTGAAATTTTTTGCACACATTTTTGAATATGTTCTCTTAAATTTAAGACAAGAAAAAAAAATTCTTTTTTTTTTTCATCACAGCGGCGTTCCCCCTTAATTGTTTTGAGTAGTGTATTTCGCATTCATATTTTTGTCTATAAAATCATTCTACCTATAACTAGAAAATCATATGTTTTTGAAAACTCCTCGACATTCTTTTATTCGAACTCCAGTTTCATATTAGCAATTTTCCATTTGTGCACACTTTACAATCATAACCCTATACGGAAAACCCGAACACTTTTGAGAATCCATAGACATTGTCTATCACGTTGTTTTTAACTTTCACTGCGCAAAGTCATACTTAGGGTAGAGTTTTTACATAAACTAGAATTTATTAAAGTATTGGAATTATGGAAGTTGTAATGTAGAGAGGGCAATTTTTTCATAAACTAGAACATATTCAATTATTGGAAATATCGAAGAGGAGGGGAATCCGCCCAAGCAGCAAAAACAACGATTGTTTTTCCATGCCAACTATGACAATCAGTTTAAATATATATTCGAAGATTAAATAAAGGGTGAATGTGATTAATTATGTTGTGAAAACAATTTAAAAATGCTTATTAATATGCAGTGATATTTTAAATGTTAAAAAAATCAGTCGAAATCGTAAATTTAATGAAAATGTTTACCAACAGTCTTATTAGTTTAAGTTGGCATGTGAATTAACCATAAACGCCTTTGTATATGTATATAATGAACTTATCAGACTCAGGCACCATAGTGTATACTCTTTCAGCTCTTAAGACCATTCTATTGATAAAGGAGGCATGAAAACTATTTTGATCAAAACCAGAAAGGAACCTATTTGTGGCTTAGCCAAAACTTGTATACTCTTGCAAGCGTCTCCCAATTAATTTTATTGGAAAATCATTTTTGTTTTCCAATTAGAATCATGTACGTTTTTGAAAATTTAGGGGCGTAGCCACGACACTCCCTAATTTGTTTTAGAGAATGCAATCATACACCACTACATTTTTCGATTGTCTATCTCGTCTGCTTACAGAGAAATGCCTTATGTCTGATTTTAATAAAACCTTAAAATATAGTCAAGTCAAGGCTCTCAACTTAAAAGAACCACTTGTGTTTTTGAACTTTGACTGGCGTTTGAATGACTGTAACTTCCGAACCAAATCAAAAAAGTATAACCGCAGATTTGAAAATTGAAGTTTCACCTTTAAAATGAAGCGCAATATTGAATATAAAAGTAGTTTTTAACAAAGTTATGGTTATAAAACCAAAAAAAAACTGTACAGGTACAGAGGTATGAAAAGAAGGTCGTAGCTTATTTGGACCAAATATAAAAAAATAGCTGTTTCTATGGCGTTTTTTTTAATTGTTGACCTGTTATCGGTTTTAAAACGAGCTTTATTTATTTTAACTTCGATTACTTTTACACGATACACTTTTCCCATGGGTGATGTTCGACCCGAATCCCAAAATAGCGACTTCATAAATTTTGTACGGGATTTGCTTTGGGGCTAAGGAAAATTCTTCTTTCTGTCCAAATTTCAGAATTTTTGCCCCGGAATTTGTACCATTAGTTGAGTTTTAATATTATTCCAGCCTGCTTATTTAGAAACAAAACACCAGGTGTAGACATATGTGCTTTAGAAGCCTATACAATAATCGAACAAAAATTGTTCATAAAGAATTTGACGTTTTTACACGTTATAAACAAATGGTTATATGTGCTTTTAAGTCTGCAGCCGGAATTGGAATGTTAATTTTTCATAATTTTAAAACCGAAACTTTAATCTCCAAATCTACGTTCATACTTTTTTGATTTTTTGTTTTGATTCGGAATTTTCTGTCATTCGAATGCCAAAGTTAAAAAATACAAATGGTTCTTTTAAGATGAGACCCACTGTATATCATACACAAGTAGACAAACAGCAACCACGGTCGGCCATTGTTTATATTACTTATTCAAAGAAATGTTTAATGTTTATGAATAGTTTAAATGTAAAAAGAATAATGTGAAACTTACCGATATAGATCGTAACAAAAATGATCTTTGAAGTTGTGTCCCATCAACGTGACACGACCTAATTCTGGCGTGAGATGCGCACACTTATACAGATAGGCGTACTGACGTGCAATGACACGGCACTGACGCAACGCGCTGGCAAATGCAGATGTGCCTCGCAGGGCCTCCATCTGCTCAACGCTATAGTAGAGTACTGTGCTATACTTTGCAGGCAGTAGGTCGATGTATGGTTGCCAGAAACTTTGCGGTTTCACCTTTTCAAGTATGAGCGCATATGCAAGATTGACATTAGTCATCGGACCGAAATTGCACTGCGCATTGTTGTTGCGTCCGAGCTGTTCCTCCGAAAATATCAGTTTGCGCGGCAATACAAGAACCTGCTCATCTTGGTCGAAGTCGCGAGTAGCACGCAGGCCTAACTGATAGCCCGGAAAAGTGGCTATCTCAAGGCAATCTGTGCGCATGCCATTCTCACGGGCCCAACTTGTAAATGAGTTAATCTTTGCTAGACGTTCTTCTGTAGAGTTTGACTCTATTGATGTTTGCTCACCGCTCGTGAGCTGACGATGCAATGGCGCTTCAAGATCTAGGACGCGTTTCAATATAGTCTGCATTGTGATGTACTGATCCCAATCTTCTTTGATATTTGCTGTACTCTGATAGCCAAGTTCAAGTAGCTGCAACACAAGACTGCTCAGCTCGGCACGCTGTTGGTGCGACAGGACAATGCGTTTCGAACTGTTGCTGCTGCTACCAGCATTGATATTTGCTGTTTTGCCGGGAGTTTTTGCGCTGCCATTGTTATGATTATGTCGCTTGTTCTTATTATTGCCACCCATTTTCTTATCGGTACAAACAAATAAAATACACACAAATTTAAAAAAAAAAACAATCGAAATGCGTAAACTGTTTGTACCACGAACTAAAGTAGAACCAAGACACAGTTCACGCAGCAAGACAATACATAATCACCAGTTAAGAATGGACGCCAAAACAACTGCCGAATATGGTCAATTCTAAATAAGCACGTGTTACAGCCAGCTGTTAAAATTCTGCTATACAGTGTTGCCAAATCATCTATTTTCTCACTATTTCTGGCTATTGTTCATACTCGATTTTACACGGGGAGAATTAAAGCATTTTTGTTCCATTGACACTTGTTGTTTTTTCAAACTTTTCGGAGTTTTCTTTAATCCTCTTTGGGTGCTGTTCTGTTTTAATTTAAGCATTGGCAAAAGTGAGATGGTGTGTCGCCTCGTTCACACTTTCGTGTTTTGCATGAGTAATTATACTCGTCACGAAGTAAAAAGTGTTATAGTTTTGTCACGAAGTTTGAAACACCCAGAAAGAGGCGTGGCCGACTTTACAAAGTATATATATTCTTGATCAGGATGTCAAGACGAGTTGATATTGCCATGTCCGTCTGTCTGTATGTATGTAGGGGAGACTACCTCCCTCAGTTTCGAAGCTATCGACCTGAAATTTTGCACAGAGCCCAAATGTATTTTATTACGATGACACATTGGTCTGGAACCAGCAAGATTTCTAAGATAGAACGTTGAAATTATACAAATGGTAGCAAACAGTTCCAACCCAAATGCCTGAAAGTTTCATTAAGATCGGACAACTGGAACTGGTGCATGCCATACAAAATGAAAAAGACGAAAAGAAGCAAATTAGGTCGTTGTATGGAAAACTTTTTTGTTTCTTAACTAATTGACTTGAAACTTCATGCTTACGTTCATAGTGCGGCTTAAAGACTATTTTGATATCAAAATGGGCGTGGCACCACCCACATATGACCAAAACCAATAATTTCCATATATCTGGCACTCAATGAGGTATAACAACGAAAATTGATCTGTAGGCTATATGGACAAAAAGAAATAAGCTTCCAAAAAAAAAATAGGCTAACCACAAAAGGTGTCATGAAGAGTAGAGTAAGTTACATAGCGGGTGTTGTATGCAGATATTAGAATTACCTTAGCAACACCCTTTTTGGTGAAGTAATTTTTTTTTAGTTTTGAAACTATTAAATGAATAGCTCTCGAACATTATTCTTATACAAAATTTTATCTATAATTGGGCTTCAAGTCAGCATATACACTCTGAATATGAACAAAATTCAGTAAGCAGCGTTAAAATTGTGCTTACAGATTTCAGAGACGAAAGTTTCTCTTACTTAACACCTAACCCGGAACTCCAAAACAAGTAACAAACAGGTAGGAACTGAGATGGATTCAAGATATTTTTTGCAGCAACCAAATATGAGAAACTAAGAAAAAAATTTTGTTTGATGGTATTTGATTGGACACTATGAGAGGAGGAGTCTTAGGTTCGTACCTCATACAGCTTAGGAAATATTGTAGTTAAAAAAAACCACAATTAAAGGGGGGAGGGACAATAATTAAAGTACGTCGTATTGTAGAGCTATGCTCACTGAGCTACCAGCCTATTTTGATATTTCTATCGCTTCTAGTGTTCGAGATATAGCTTTTTGAAAAGTGAGCGGTTCAGGTAAGGTGGGAAGGAGTGGGTGTGGCACAAAACCATTTAAACTTGAATCTCACGAGTCTTCCTTTAAAATTTCAAGTCTCCAGTTTTCAACAACCAGTTGTCTATAATCAAGTCGGGTTGACAAGATGAACGGATCGAAGGTAGCAGAAAGTACTTCTTGCGGCAGGCAGCAAGCAATTAAGACCAACGGGTCTAATATATAATGCCCCAATAGAATTTAAGATTGAACCCATTGCTGCTCTGTAATGCAGAGCAGAATATTGATTTAAGAAAAGAAGCATTCGAGCGCGGGCGTTAGTACAACTCAGTAACTCGTGATCGTAAATTGTTTAAATTCAGTTTAAGACGATTAAGGAATAAATTGTTAAAAATGCAAAAAGTGCAAAGGAAGATATTTTTTTATTTTAGTCGTTTTTTCAACAGGCTAAAGACGATTGAAGTACCTGAGAGGATCAATCATATTATTGATGGCTTAGCTGGCACAGTGCGGAAACCAAACGGTGCTGAAGGGCTAAAGTCATTAACAATGATCAGGAAAAAACTTGATAGATATCACCAGTTGTTGATGGCGAATGATATAGGTGACGAAGACATCTTCAAGAATAATGTCTTTGGTAACTTCATTGAGAAATGCGACGAAGTAATCCATCAGTTAAAGGAAGTATTGAATGATGAAATGATATAGCTAGTACCTACAAACGAGTTAGTGTCAATACTTTTAGCCGGAGGATTGAAGCTCTCCGCGGGAATATGGATGACCTAAGCTTGTCCCTTCAGTGAAAGCGAACAACAATTAAAATATTTGTAGACGCTTATGGAAGAGATTAGGAATCGCTACAACAACGGATTGGCAATTCGGAATTGTATTGTTATGTGGAAATTGGGCAAAGAAGGTTTGAAATTGTACGAAACAACTGGTTGGCAATTCGGAATTGTATTGTGATGCGAAAATTTGGCAAAGAAGGTTTGAGATTGCACGAACAGTCAATCAAAAAAACTTAAGAGATCCAAACATTGGAAGATGTGTGTTGCACTTCCTGGATCAGCAATACCAGTCAGTAAAAGCGGTTGCTGGGAAAGAGTTAGGCATCGAAAGCCAGTGTCAGCGTTCAAAGCACGCCATACTTCAACGTGTTGCACCTTGTCAAACAACGTGACAAGTGGCTGTTGGAAATTTCTGGCAGTTTCGGAGGACGAACGTAGGAAATTCGTAAATAAGCAGAAGCTGTGCTACAAATTCTTGAATCACAAACTTGTAGCAGGGCAGTGTCCAAGTGCGTCAATGAAGTGTAGGTATTGTCAAAAAGGGCATGAACTGCTTCGCATTAATCTAGGACAAAAAGAGTCAAAGCAGACATCGATGAGTCCAAATACAAAATGGTATTTTCTGGTATGCAGTCTTAAGAAGTTATATATACTTAGTCTACGTACCTTTAACGATTTCGGAGATATAAGCTTTGACATGTAAACACTATTTTAGGGGACGTACATTTATTGAATCTGTATAAGAAGTTTTAGGTTAGTATCTTTTATAGTTGTGGAGATATACATTTTTTAAACAAAAAAAAGTGGAATTTACCCAAAATTTAAGTTTGAGGGTTTTTGAGAGGTATTTTCTGGTATGAAGTCTTAAGGACAATTTTTCTTGACGTTCTGATCAAGAATATATATACTTTATGGGGTCCCCCTCCCCTCCTTCTATGCGCTACATACATTTCGGCCATTAAACACAATATACCCTGGTACAGTATGTACAGGGTATAACAATGATGAAGCCGTTCAAACGCTTGGTCTGTTTTGGGATCCAAAGAATTTTAATGTGACAAGGTCCTACTGAACGAGGTGAATAGCTGCAGTTTTTGCCGAATGTGGATGTATTAGGGAAGCTGCGCATACCGAGATGGTTGCATACGTCAGGTAAATCATCGCAGGAAATTCACGAATTTTGTGATGCTTCTGAGAAGGCTTATGGTCTACATAAAATTGGACTATGAAGTAAATCTCCTGGGAGCTAAAACAAGGGTGAACCCTCTAAAGAACCGAAAAACGCTGCTAAATTTGGAGTTGTCTGTCGCACATTTGCTGGCAAAATTAATAGCTAGGGTAATAAGGCTCGTTCCGGCTACTTACAAAGCTTATGCTTGGAGTGATTCATCAATTACACTGTGTTGGATTCAGAATGTCAAAAGCAAGTATTCAAGGAGATTCAGGAGTTAGTCGTCAGATGTAAAGTGGCCAGGCAGTGTGAAGAGCAAAGAAGACAACCCGGTAGAAGTCGATGCGTCACCGGGCATTTCTCCTGCGGCGTTGTTAAGGCTTGAAATTTGGTGGAAACGTCTCGACTGGTTGAAGAAATCAGAAGACTCGGAGACGTCGAAGACTGACAATGACTTCATCGATAGTCTCATCAATCGATAATCCAGGTGGCTCAAGCAAAAGTGAGTGGTGCCATTGCCAAAGCCGTTGTTCCCATTGCACGGATGCTGCAAAGAAAGGACTTCAGCGGGGAAATAACGTAATTGACGAGCAAGAATGTGGCCCCTACTAACAGGTCTCAATCAATTTCTGGATCAAAGAGGCGTAATTCTCCTTTGAGAAAGATTATTGAACGCAGAGCTGCCATACAATTGTCGACATCCGGTCATCTTATTGAAATCGAATGCCTTAACGATTCTGATAAGGCAGGCACACAACCCGACATGCCTGCCAGGTGGAAACCTTAATAAGAAGGGACTACTGAATTATTGGACTATCCATAGCTTCGAAATGCATTCGAAAATTTACGAAATGTATCCGATATTGCCGAGGCAGCGCTACACAAATAATGGGAAACTTACCAATGGAGATTATAAAAGAAGGTGACGTAGTAATTGTCAACGACGAGAATACACATCCTGCCAAATGGCTGTTAGGAAAAATCATTGGATTGAGTTCTGGTGCCAACGGCCAAGTTTGAATACTGTTTGTGAAGCTACTAATCAACACAGTGAAGCGACTTATTCAAAACTTATGTGCGTTGCTAGCGGAGGAGCTACCTAAGAATCGGTGTATGGTGACTTTGGCAAAATAGAAGACAGGTCATAGCTGGAGTCCGCTTGGGATTTCTTGTGGTTGATGATGCTAATTCGCCGTTGAAGACTTCAACAGCAGGGAAACGCAGCGAAGTATCGGTGGCTAAACTTTCAGATCAATCAATCAATCTAAATGGTTGGACACATGCAGAATGGTTCAAGCAGCAAACATAAACTTACTGATTGACATTAACTATGGAAAAATTAATCCGGTACTAATACGCCCATCACAGTTGACCGAAGCAATAATGCATATCAAGCAGGTTCTACCGGCCAAGCAATTCAACGAAGAATTAAAACAGTTATACAGCCTGATACCGGCGAGAGGCTTCATCATTCATGAAAAGGTCGTCATTAAGGCGCAAATACCAACGTTGCAAAGCGGTTCATCAGTAAGTCTACAAGATGGTGGCAATTCCGTTTCAGCAAAAGGAGAAGACACTGCAGGTTACATTGAAAGCGGAGTATCTCGGTTCAATTTCGACTAAATTCGTACTTTGTGATGTCACAGACGTAGATGACATAAAAATTTGGAAAACCATATCATCTACAATAGAAATTGGCCATGGCAACCAGCGTTGGACGGCGTATACGAATTGTCATCGCTGTATTAAACTGAGCAGGTGGATTGTCAAAATAACGAAGTGAGCACGAAGACCTTTTTTGTAGAGTTAAGCCAAAAAAACCGGCTGTTCAAAAACTTTGAAGATCCCATGATTCATTTAGAATGTGGACCATCAAAGAAGGAAACACCAAGTATTCCACCTCATGGGATTTTATCTCTTAAAGCCGACTGCACAGCTAGGAACAAGGGCATAGAACTGACTGGTCTTCAGAACTTTGAATCCGAAGAGGGGATCAGCGACTTACCAGATTCAATTGTGGTGATCACCATGGATATCCCAGAGGACAAGATAGCCCTCATAAATATAACCCAGGCATATAACGACAAGAAGACAAGCTAGCCATTGAAGAAGTTGCAGTTTCAATTCTATAGCGGCTACTTGTCTCTGACGCTTTGCATCGTCACGATCGTAAACTTGTGATAGCTTATACATACCGACGTATAAGCCACGAACGAGTCAATCTGGCTGTCCATTCCCAGAAAGTTAATTGATGAACCTGGACAATTACCAGCGCAGCCTTGCCAGATAAATAATTTTATAGTTAGAAAATAGAAAACGCGTGAAAATAATAATGACCGACAGCTACAACCACTTGACGAGATCAACGGATCGAAGGTAACAGTTTTACGTAAGACCAGATAAGACCAATGGTTCTACGTGGCGATTGCGCGATTGTGCGTCCAATGCTGCAGGTCGCAAATGTTAGATTACACTGCTGTCTTACAAACGCAGTGTTAGATTAAGATAGAACTAATATTTAATGCACCAATAGAACTCAAGATTGAACACACTGCTGCTCTGTAATGCAGCGCAGAATATTGATTGAAATAAAGAAGCGTCAGAGCGCGGGTGTTTGTACACAGTGTATATTGTACAATAGCCTTTTGGTTTCCTGTTAGTGCTGTTGTTGCAGCCGCAAAAACTCTTGCAGCTTAATTTATTTTTAAAATGGCATAAAATCAGGTTGTTTGTTGATTTTTTATTTCATTTAAAAGTTACATTCACTTGACCCTAAAAACAAGTACTGCTTTATTTAAGCTTTGAGCCACTGTACTTAGATACGAACCTTTTCACAGTCACTGATTATTTATTTTATGTTGGCAATTTTCATGTTCACGAAAACGTCCTTTATAGAGTTGAAAAGAAAGAGTTGCAGAAAAAGCTGAGAAAATCGTTTCTTATGTTTGGTAATGAAAAATTTGATGCTCCGCAGAGTTTTAACAACAAAAATTGTACGTTTGATTTCAGCAAAAATGGGAAACATTGGTAGCGTGGGATCACTACAAAACATCAAGTTATTAAGCTCATGGCATTGTTATTGTATATTATTACACTCTTGCAAAAAAGAGTTTAGAGAATAACTTTCAAATGGGTTTTCTCTGTAAACAGACGAGATACAAGATTGCAAAATATAATTTAAGACGAATTAGCAAAAGGGCGTTGCTCAAAAAAAATAATTGGGTACACGTTTTCCAGAGTATGTAAGTTTCTGTAAAGCCGAATATAGCTCTCTAACTGCTTATTGTTACGGCCAGCAACAACAAATTTGCTCGACCACCTCAGACACTTGCAGCAGAACCTTTTTGCGTGATATTGTCCTTCACACTGAATTGGAAGTATTTTGGGACCCACGCTGCTTGATCCACGTTTTATCAAATTCAAATTCTGATCAAGCAGCAAAAGCTTAAGAGCTGGAGACAGTCACAATACTATCAAAAACTCTACGGTAACAGCTAACACCACCCCGAAGAGAGAAAACAAGTGAATATTTACTTTTAAAAAATAAAACTGAAAAAAATAATTTCCCCCATCCATCTTACCTTACTTAGCTCTACAGTCGTTTTTTTTAAACAAATATCATGATCTTAATTTTTTTGTTTAAAATTTTTTTGTTAACATCAATGTCATCGACGTTTTTGGCTAAAAACACTTATATTTTTAACACCCAGAAGGCGACATTCCACGACTCGAGTTTCTATTTCCAATATTACTTACTTTTCAGGGATTTACCGATTTCTCGTCCGCGGCTTCAGCCAACGCCACCAACTACAAACCCTAAGTATCAACTAAGTGATATTTATTTATAAGAAATAAAATACAAAAGTTTATGCATAGCTCACAATTTATTCCTAATCTTGAATAATCAGGGATGTGTTTGAAAAAAATCGATATTGCCCTAACACCATCGGTGCTAGCGATGTTGAGCAAACATCAATGATGATTTTTCATCTCCAGTTTCTGAAACTTCTTGGCACAGTTATAATAATACCCAATGAGAAAAAATATAAAGAATGCTTAATCACCATGCAAACGGAATGTGTTTTTGCTGACAAAAAGTTGAGAGAGAGAGATTCGTATATGAGTATTCGTTTGTTTTCACGACTAAAACTAGCAGACGAAAGAAATTTAGTTTGCGGACCAAGAGGCAAAGGAAACTCGTTTGAGTACAGAACTGTTCTTTAGAGACGAAACGGAATTTAGTTTGTTGAGGAAGAGAAATAGCGGGCTCGTTTAAGTTTCCTAGAAATTTGTTTTACATATGGATCCATTGTCCATTGTCACAGCCCTGGTTGTCGTATAGTGTGAGTGCTGCCACGGCTAGCCTGCGGCTCAAGGTCAGAGTTCCGACCAAATACTCACACCATCGAGGGCTGGCATTTCAAAATTTACATTTTTGTTTAATCTTTCTCACTTTACAGCAAACAATCTTAACAAATCACGCTACTTACGGTTGACGACGAATGATGGGGATCATCGGTGGAGAGATCCCTCGCGCTCCCACCCTCCATGGACTGCTCATGCTCATATCTTTTTATTGCGCAGCCCCCATATATCTTTTTGCGCCGACGTCTTAATTGACGTTGGCCTAAGTTCCGCTTATCATGTTATTGTGAACATGTTTGTTGTACTTCAATAACAATAATAACAAACATTTTTTTGAATGCTTTGCTGAATTGATAAGAAAAATATTGCCACTAATTATTCGTACGGTGCGTCACCTGGCATTGTTCTTTTGAAATAAAGCCCCACATCTCTTGAAGTTTTCTTTTTAGGTCAGGGAGGGTTCTTTGAGGCTCTTTTTTTAGAAATAACCAAACAATTAAATATGGCTAAGTCATCCGTTCTTGGCATTGCAAACAATTTCAAGAAAAATGGCCATATTGAAAATAATGTCGCAAATAGAGGTCGCAGAAAATCGGCAATAACAGCTCGTGGCAAAAGAGCCCTGGCCAAAATTGTAAAGGCTGATCGTCGCCAAAGCTTGAGAAACGTAGGCTCTGTGTGGTCGGATAAAATCGGAAAAAGTGTGAAGCGTGAATGGACGCGCCTGCAGTTGCGAGATATTGGATATAAGTTTTATAAAGTATGTTTAGTGATTATATATGTTACATACTCAATAGCTTAAATAACTCTTAGGCCAAGGAAAAACCATTGTTTACGCTTCGTCAAAAGAAGAAGCGCTTACAATGGGCTCGGGAACGGAGAACTTATTTTTGCTTTGTTTTATGTGTTTTCTTTAAATATATTTTTTGTCACTCGTTTTTCTCTTTTTTTTAATTTCTCGCAACTTTGCGCAGCCGACTTTCATTCGAATTCAAATTCAACCTACTCTTCCTCTTCTTTTCTCACACACCAACTCCAGGAATCTCACCATCGAGGATCCCGTTGCTAAAACAACCACCAGGACGATCATATGTTTGTCCTCTTCTAACACAATCGAAACGTAGTAAGGGCGGTATAGTTGAGTGTACTGACCCATATAATACCCTGCACATACCCTCACCTATTTAAATGGTGTTCCAAATATCACAAAAACTCAATCAAAAGCGAAAAATTCGAGTTTGTTGATCTCTGTGGGGGGAAGCTAGAAATAAAGGGGTGTATTTCGGTATGCAATTAAAAGGAAGGAAATCAAAATAAACTGGAATTTACCCATAATGTAACTTTGCCGACCTCTAATGGTAGTCCAAATACTACCAGGTAGTGCCTTTATTAATTTCGGAGATATAGCCATTGACATAAAAACACTATTTGAGGGGTAATAAAGGGTAAGGGGGAAAAATTAAGTATGCAGTTTTAAAGATATACATTTCCTTAATCTGCATACAAAGTTTTAGGTTCGTATCTGTTATAGTTATGGAGATATACAAATTTTTGTAAAAAAAAAGTGAAATTTACGAAAAATTTAAGTTTGATGGTCTTTGAGGGGTAGTCCTAAATTCAGAGGGGTATTTTCTGGTATGCAGTCTTAAGGGTATGTATTTACTGAGTGTACACACAAAATTTGAGGTTCGTACCTTTCATGGTTTTGAAGATATCGTAATTAACAATAAAACACTTTTTGAGGGGTAATTAAGGGGAGGGGGGAAAATTGGGGTATGCAGTTTTGTAGGTCTTTACCAACTTAGTCGACATACCAACTTTCATTGTTCTAGCGTTTCTGGTGTTCAAGTTATAGCCTTTTCAAAAAGTGGGCGTAGCTGGTTGGGCGGGAAGGAGTGGGCGTGGCTCAAAACCGTTCAAACTTGATCTGCTGCCGAGCATCACGAGTCTATCCTCCAAATCTCAAGTCTCTATCTTTTATAGTTTCCGAGAACCATTGGTGAGGATGGACGGACGGACAGACGGACGGACATGGCTTAATCAATTTGTCTTGTCGTCCTGATCAAGAATATATATACTTTATAGGGTCCCCCTCCCCTCCTTCTCTGCGTTACATACATTTCGGCCAAACAAACACAATATACCCTGGTACAGTATGTACAGGGTATAAAAAACGTAGTGAAAACACGTCGAAGAATAGGCGACTAAACCAAATTGGACCGAAACTGTGCCAACAGTGGCAGAT
>JBAMBP010001390.1:0-339986 GCA_037044515.1 Phortica magna
AGATGGTTTTGTAAATGGTATTTTAAATCTTGCGGTTTTAAAAAAATAAAATTTCCACAAGTCTTGATTTTGTAACCACCACGCGCCGATTGCCCGAATAACTCTACAAAATAGCTCTCTTCTCGCGGCGAGAGTGAGTGTCCGGTAAAAGAACGCGTTCACAATTTCGTTTGTAACTATTCACAATAGGGAGTTGTTAGTCCCCAAGAATGGGAAAACTGACAAGAAGAAGCGAGTGTAATTATAACAGGGCTGTTAGCCCGATGTACAGAGCGGCGTTTGGCTATACTTCTTTCTCGCGTCTGTTGGTAACAGAGAAACTGAATGTTACTAACATGCCGCATACAGCGCATGTTGCCGATTTTTCTCACTAGGTGGCTTTCTTGTTTGATTAAGTTTTCTGTGTTCTGCTTGTGTTTGTTTTCCTTGTTCCTTGATCGCGTCCACGCCTGTGTTTTATGTGTTTGAATGGTGTCTTTGAAAAACTGAACGTATAAAGAAGAGTGTAAAAGCAGTAAACAAGTCAGACAGTGTCTCAAAAAGGATAATGGAGGTTCTATGTCGTTTATGTCTCGCGCAAGACCCCACCGGCGTCAATATTTTCTCAACTGTTTCTGGAGACTCGACCATTCCGAATCGTTTAATTTTCTGCACTGCTTTGGAAATTGACCAGAATGATGGATTACCGCAACACATTTGCGCAATTTGTCGCTTACAACTTGAAGAATACTACCATTTCCGAAGAAAGTGTTACGCTGCCGACCGACGCTTACGTGAACACAGGAGACTTCTTAGCCAAGGAAAACCAAGCGATCTTTATAGCGACGATTTTGACGATGACGGAAGCCAGATAAAGTTTTCTAAAAAACGCGATGTACAGAATATAACACTTTGGCGACAGAATGTGGTCCAACGATTGCGAGCTGAGATGCAGGATTATCAAAAGGGTATAAAGGATATATGCAAACAGGAACTGCGGGCTGAACTAGAACAACAAATCAGGCGCGAGCAGGAGGACATTATACTTCCAGAGGAGAAAAAAAAAACTCGACTCAAAGTCTTGGACGAACTGTTCTATGAGCTGGAAACATATTTTGTACGCAAACGCAATGAAACCACTCATGGCATCAGCTCTCAATCCTCACATTTGGACCACAATGATCTTGGTAGTAACTCCACACTTGTTTGTCAAGATATCAATTTAAGTGAAATTGAAAATACTTCAAACGAAGTAAATGAAAGACAAATTGATTATGTTGAAATAATAGGTAAGTGTTCCAAAATGTTTAAATGAACTAACAAGTTTTGAATTAAAACTCCCTTTTTTGTTTTTATTCAAGTTGATGACCAAAACGACGTTCGACGTGTCAAAGAAGAAATTCTTCAAACAATACAATCGCCAAATACTTTGATAGAACCGTCTGTCGAATTAAATCCCAATCCGCCTATGGTAGAAATCAATATGCAGCATGACACGCTTAATCATCTACGAGAAGAATCCACGCTATTGTTATTAAAAGACAACGAAAAACTAAGCGGAGAACAGGTTGAACTAACAAAAACTAACCGCAAATTAAATCGAAGGCAGTCAATAGCAAAGTCGCGAGATATTTATTGTAGAAAGCATATTCCGAACAAACCACTCAAGAACCGAACTGTGCGATACATGGAAAAGAATAATGAATCTTTTAAAAATTGTGCACGATGCAAATTAAGGTGCTCGCAATCTTTCAATACGGAGTCGGATACTACACAGAAATAATAAGTTATTTTTTTTAATTAAATTTTTTTTTTTACATTCCTAATCTTATTTTATGCTGATGACAAAAAATATAAACAATTAAATGTGCATTAAAGCCCGCCAAAATGAGACTCATTGTGAATGTGCCCTTCAAAAATGTTTTTAAAACTGACCTAAAGTGTCTGCTTAGTTGACAGGTCTGCTGAGCAGTGTTGCCAATTTGGCTGTTTTTGACAATTTGAAATTTCAGTCTCGACAGCCACTAACAAATGTCTCACAACCAAAAATTTGTCAAAATTTTGCAAATTTTATTTTAAATGGCTGTCGAATAAATGGCTGTATAAATTTATCGATATTGGACAACTTGTATATGTGCAGCGTTGGTTCCAATTTTGCTTTCCAAAATCCTAATTTATATATATATGGAAGGTCAATGTTAATGATGCAAACATCGAATGCTTTCCTTGCCATGGTCCAATGTTGTGTCGAAAAGTCCTTTTAGTCAGGTTACTTAATGCTTGTTTCGTTTTTTGGTTAGTAATAAACCCATAATATATTTCTAAAAACGGGTAGCGGCGTCATGAAAAATGTGGCATTGAGATTCAAATCAAAAGAATTAGACTCAAATGTATAAAAACAGACAAAAAAATAGCAGCTATTTTTATAACCATTTGGTCTTATGTGAATTGACTGAACACAGCCATTTTTGATTCATGAAAGTTGGCATCACTGCTGCTGAGAGACGCTTGGCGTTTGTTTGTAGAATTTTTGATTTTAAAGACGGATTTAATTTGCTTAATTTAAACAAAGTAACGACAAAATGACAGAATCGCCGTATCCTGACCTCGACACACTATGTCGCTTGTGTTTAAAGAAGAATGATAATTCTTTCCAAATCTTCTCCTCGGACGATACACAGTTGTCAATCCCAATGAGAATAATGACGCTCTCCCTGGACGTAAAGGAAAAGGACGGATTACCCAAACGAATATGTTGGGATTGTCGGTATGAGCTCGAGAAGACATTTTTATTTCGAAAGCGGAGTCAGTTGTCCGACAATAAATTGCGCAAACACATAAGGTTGCTTAGCTTGGGCAAACGGAGTCGCGTCTTTTGCAAGGCTGACAATGATGAAGACGAGTTTGACGAGGACCAACTGGAATTTGAAGATTCGGTGCGTTTTCTCAAAGAGCAGGACGAGTTAAAGGAAAAACAGAAAGAACAGTGGAAACAGGAATACAAACAAGAATTACAAATAGAATTTCAGAACAAACTCAAGGAGTCAAAAACTGAAATAAGAAAAGAATGCTCAAAATCATTGCGTGTTGAGGTAAAAGATGAAGTTCGGCAAGAATTGCGTACGGAAGTGTATGAAGATGTGAAAAAGGAATTGCGATCCGAAGTAGTTAATAATGAGCGTGAAAGTTTACGCACAGAATTAATGGAACAGTGCCGCAAGGAGCAAATCGGCACCCTTATCAGTGAACTTGAAGAATTCCTACTAACAAAAAAGCCATCCGTTAAGCAAAATAGCATAAAGCAAAGCAGAGCTGATACTGCTCAAAAAGTACACAACATAGCAAACAGGCATCAGTCCCCCAGGCTATGTAAAAGGCAGCGCTTGTCATCCGCATCAAGAGACGATATTACTGAAGAAAATAATACAGAATCAATTCCATTAGCTGAAGATGTGGAGGATGATGACGTCGAAGCATACCAATCACTATCATCAGACAGTACTTTGGAAGATTTAAAAGCAGAATTTGAAAATGCTGAAGGTGAAGGAGAAGGAGATTATAGTATAGTTGCTGATAATAAAATTTATATCATAAATGAAAATATTGAAGACATGACTAAAGAACCAGCAGTGTTTAAAAGCAATAATCATATCGACATTAGTCAAGTATTGGATGGCGCATACACATGTGATACCAACAACAGCAAAAATGTTACGTCCTATCAGAGTAAGACACTGATTGTTAACTTTTTGGAATATAATAATAATATTTGTAATACTTATAGTTGAGGATAATGGCGAAATACAATTTTGTCAAAAAAAGGGTAACAAACGGAACATTAAGAAAGAAATAGGGCAAGATTCAACATCTTCAAGTGTAGTAATGCTTCACCTTGATAATGATATGGTCGAGTTTATAAATGTGGATAACAAAGGAAATTTGGTTGTATGTCATAAAAGTTTTCAAAGTGTAATTATAATTAAATGATAAAATTTAATTACAGAAAAAAACTGCTGAGCCAAAAGAAAACCACGAAATAAAATCAACATCGGACATAAGTAATGATCAATTGACTGCAATGGTTGAAGATGACAACAATAGCAATGTGAACGACAATCTGACACTTCGACGGAATACCGATACAGTCAAAACGTTCTATTGTAAATTATGTCCGGTAGTTTTCTCTACAAAAATGTCATTAAATCGACATATGCGTTCACATAGCAGGGTTCAGGAGAAGGGTATACACTATCAATGTCCAACGTGTAAACTGTATTTGTCTTGTTCAAGTGCATTGAAACGTCATATGGTCGTTCATACGGGCGAGCGTCCCTATGCCTGCGCCGAATGCGGTAAAACGTTTGCACAACGCGAAATACTCAAACGACACATGGATACACACATAGGCATTAAACCATATGAATGTCCTCATTGCAAACAATGCTTTTCACAGAAAACAAATCTTAAAACGCACATTAGCAAATTGCATTTAGATGCACCGAAACAACATTCTTGTCATCTGTGCGATAGAAAGTATACACATGCATCAGGTCTCAGTCGACATTTGACCAGACACTCTGGCATCGTATATCAGTGTAATGAATGCCAGCGTCAATTCCACGATCGATCCTCGGTTAAGCGGCATGTAATAGGTATACATAAAGTTGTCGTGTTTTCTGACGAACTTCACTTTACCTCTAAGCATATATAAATAATGTGAAAAAGGCAATTATGTTGTGCAATAACATATGCATTAGGTGTATTGTTATTTGTAAATTTGTATATATGTAAAAATAAAATAAAATTATTTCATTTTAAGAAGCGTGAAAAATGCAACTATTATCTACGCGTTTTAAGTGCAATCAGCGGTTATAATTTAGTCAACAATTCAATTAGATAAACTGCAAATTAGGCACCGTAAGTATCGCTTTATCCTTTGCTTTGCTTATTGCGCACATCCGAAGCACTTTATAGCATTTTTTTCCATTGATACTTGCGATAACAAAAAGTCGCCACATCCAAAAAGAAAAAAAAACGACATAGTAAATAAAAATATACTGTTAAAGACCAACACGAGTGAATGCTCTAAAAAGCGATCTAATCATTTATAATTGTTAGCAGGTATTGTGTTTGTTTTGTCTATTTGTTCTTATGATTGAAAACTTGTCGAAATAAGTGTAAGAAAAACCCCCAAAGCGGAAAGAAAGATTCGTATTTTAAATCGGCTATGCTAAATTAGTAATACCCTAAGCTATATAACAGAAAAGCTGATATATAAAAATTATATTCCATTGAAATTGTATAAGTTTTTAAATTTACGAAGATTTGCATACTCACTTTTTTGTTTGCAAAAATACATAAATTTTATACAACACTTTAACGATGCTTGTGAAAATTTGAATGTTACAAACTGCAATCCAAAGTGTATGATTTAACCGACACTGCAGGGTATAACAGCAAACAACTCCATGAGTTAAATCAGTGTGTATGCGTGTGTGCGTGTTTGCGTTAAATGTGTTAACTAACGTTTATTTAATCTTTTTTTTGTTCGTCTTATTTCGTTGCTCACTCAAATTCAATACAATGACATAAACAAACAGTTAAGAAGCACCTGGAAAGAGTGTTAAATTGGATCTGCGACGCTCTCTTTGCCAATGGAGTATGAAGTAAATTGAAGAGGCGCCCGCAAAAGCTCTCACTAACTGCATTAACAACGCTCTCTCATTTTATTACCTTTTTTATATATAAAGTTTTTTTTTGTTTTTGCCTGATTTTCCTTTATTTTGTTTTAGTTTATTTTTTGTATTACTTTATATGTCCCGAAATTGTCTTTCTTCGCGCGCGCGCATTCACACAAATATTAACCGGCATTGTTCTTTGTGTTGCTGTTGTTGTTGTTGCTGCTGTTACTGTTGTTGTCGTTGTCGTCGCTGTATGTTGTTGTTGGAAGCGTAACGAATGTGGTTTCTTCTCCGTCATTGTCGTGGCTTTCGCCTTAGTCGAGTTTTTAATGCTTCTTGACACTTTTAGCCGACGACTGTTGTTTGCTTGGCTAACTGACTGACTCGACCGGCTGGCTGGCTGGCTGGCTTGCTGGCTATCTCAGAGAGCCATAACGCTTTCGACAAGTTAGTAAGCGAGCGAGTGAATGAGTTAGTGGCTGTGCATTTGTAGACAAACGTTATTATGTTGTATTTGTGATAAAAATCCATCTATATACAATATAAATAAATAAATACAAGAATAAAACAAATGTACATTCATGTACGAGCGTGTGTACTTTCGTCGTGTTATTATCAATAAATGAAATGAACGCGTTCGCTCGTCCGCACCGCCTGCACTTGTAGCATGAAGAAGTAACAATTAAAAAAAAATAAACAGAAACAGAAAACAAAAAAAAACGTTCAGTTAACTTCAACGTTTGCTTACTTGCTCGCTTTTTGAAGCTTCAGCACTCAGCTGAGTTCTCAGTCTTTATCGGACTCGTGCCGTATACGAAAGTGTTGACCTGTGAAATAAGAAGAAACAAATTTATTAAATAAATATTATTAAGCAAGTGCAACACAAGCTTAATTATAAAAAGAAAATTACTACTATTAATGAGCAACACAATGACAGCGCACGAGCCGATTAATTACCTGGACAGCATTTTGAATGAGGAGGAAAAACGTTGCGAATATTCGCATCAATGGCGCAATTACACAATCTCACGTTCGGGACGCTTTAAATCGAAGAATAAGAAACGTGACGTTGTCGATGGCAACTTTTTCAATGCAGCAACAACAACAACAACATGCTGCTCAAGCAAGGAACAACACAGTCACAAGGAACAAGAAAAGGTAAGTGGGAATGAAACGAACTAATGAACGAAAGAAAGGCACAAATGATCGCGTCTTCGTCTAACATATGTGTACGCCGCTAAAAATAAACCGCGTAGTAATATAATTGATGGTCTTATTGATTTTCACATAAATATGAATTATTTGTATTTTATCTTTTTGGGTATTAAAAAGCTTAAAAAGAAAAAGTAAAACAACCAATAACAACAAAAACAAAGTTGATTGATATAGTCTTTTTGCTTGCACGATGCGTCAATCGATTGATGATCGCAATGTTGTTTTTTGTTTTTGCATGCTTAAAGCGGAAATGACCGTTACTAAAGCGGAAGTTATCTTCTATTTTTTTTTTTCGATAAAAGTTTGTCATTTGTACATTACAACAGCGCATGAAATGTACATTTTACTTTGATATAAATAAATTTTTTATTTATTTACTTTTTACATATCACACTAACTTGTTGTCTTGTTCATTTGAATTGTCAATATTTGACTAAACATGCCCCCTTCATCTTGCGCTATGTGTTACTCATACAAGCAAGCTGAACAACAACAACGACGACAAAAACAACAAGATTGCATTTTTTATTGCTGTTGTTGTGCGTCTTTGGACAGTCGCCTTGCTGATAACAGAGCAACCTCACTTACATACATATGGCGTTTTATCCCGATAAACAAAAATGTACTTTTACTTCATATTATTTTTTTTTCTACTAAATATAAGATACTTTTGATGCCAAGGCTCAAATATTTTTAGCAAACTTTTTTTTCCAGTGGAAAACTAGGTAAAAAAAAGGTATTTAGACCCAAAAATTTAAAATTAAATCAAATTTAAGTTTTGTTAACGAAAACCTATGAAATTAGTTCAAATCATGCTATCAAAAAGTGCCGCGTAATGCGTAATGACAATTTGGAACAAATGTTTTATGGTTTTGCTGCACTAAAGACTTTGTTACCTGAGTTAATCCGAGTCGTTGATAATGAGTAAAGTTAAAGTTAACAATCAATTTCGCTTGAAACAAGTAATAAATAAACTTGCACAAAGTCCAAATCTGCAAAATCTTATTTATTGTTGACGCCTGATTTTAAACCAATAAAACTAAACACACACACATACATATCCATATACGTACAAAGAGACAAACGCCAAAAACAACAATGCGAAACTTTAGTATAAGTTTTCGGCGTTGATTTTTTTTAATTTGCTCTTTTTATTGTTTTCTGTGTTCTTCTTCTTGTTTTTATATAACGTTTTGTACTTTTTGTACTTTTTGTTTTGTATATTTTTTGATAAGACACAAGAGTTGTTCGAAAATGTGCAACAACTTGTACCGATACATTAACCAAAGCGTGGGCGTTGAGCGCGCAGCGAGGTGTGTCTATCTTATGTGTATGTATGTATGTGTCTCTAAAACAAACGATAACTATAAAACAAGTAAATTTATTTCTAAGAACGCACGCACGTTGAAAACCTTGAAAGTTTGCGATTTGTTGAAATAATCGATGGATGATAGTGACATAAATTGTGTATATGTATGTACATATATGTGTGTATGTGTATGTATGTGTGCTATATAGTAATATAAAATGTGCAAAAGAAAATAATACTTTTTGTTGCTTCAAGTTAATTTTTTTTGCGTCACTTGAAACTAAAAAGATTTGAACTCTTTTTTATGGCTTCACACAAATATAGCACAGGTCATATTTAATTACAAATCCTTATCCGTATCAGTAACGCAAATGAACAACTCAAATTGCACAAGTATGTGTCATAAAACACCAACAAAAATTCACAACAACAACAACAACAAAACGTCCGTTTAAGCAAACAGAGTTCGAGGTCATTGGCCAATGGATGGAGCTCAATTGTATGAACCGTTGAAATTGCCAATTTTTTCATTACTTTAAATTTACGACTTCAAAAAACAAAAATAAAAAATAAAATGAGAAAAAAGGGGGAGTTAAAAAATGTATTTTTAATACAAACGCGTGTCATTTTTGTTGCCTTTTTACGTATTTGAAAGTTTATTTGTGTAAAAATGTAAGCAAACAAACAAACATACTTACATGTACATACATATGTATGTAATACGACATGTACTTACAATTTCGCGTACACATTTCACTTAAAAATGCACGAGCCTGTTTTATTTAAAGATTGTAAGACATTATCTGACATTAATTGCGACCGATCGACCGCCAGACGTCTGCAATTTTCCAAAAAGGTGTGTTTACAGGTTATGTTTTCTTCTGCTGTTGCTGTTGATCGATCACTTTTGCATTTGCATTTGCATTTGCATTGCTGTTGTTGTTGTTGTTATTGTTGTTGCAAAGTCGGTAACAAATCAATTGTTCAACGCAAGGATGCATGCTTTGTGTTTGCTGCGTTACAATAATTTCCTCACTTATTACTCATAAACTGTGTGTTGACGTCAGCATGCATTGAACAAAACAACAAAGCCGAAAAAAACAAAAAAAAAAAAATGGTGCACAATAAATATGAACGAATGAATGATTTAATTAAATCAACAACATAATACAAATGAATCATAAACCAGTTGGAGTTATTAAATTTATGCACCCTTGTTGTTGATTTTAATTGTTTTTCTTTCTTTGTTTTTCTTCTTTCTTACAGATCTCTGCACGTTCGAGCGCAAGTGTCGTCAATTCAAAGTCGCCCTTTGCCTGCACAACGGCTGCAACAAATACAACAACAAATACAGCCAGGAATCAACGTGATAAAAAGGAAAGCTATAAAAGTTTTTATGAAACGAATTTATAGTTGCAGCAACAACATACAAACACAAACGGACACTCACAACCACACAGAAAGCACATCAACGCAGCACACACACACACAAGTACACGCACCTCTTTAATAAAATTAAATTAAAAAAAAAAGGAAAAATATTAACTTTATTGCACGTTAAATGTTCATGTTTGTGTGTGTATATATGTATGTACATATGTGTTGATTCGTTTGTTTGTTTGTGCAATTGAAAAATTGGTATCTTTGGCAATAAATAATATGGCAAAGCACCATGCAGGAAGACTAAAGAAAGGCACTTGACGCCACGAGTCGTTGAGTTGTCAGTTAATGATGAAGCTTTTTAGATTAATAACGTAAATAATGAAAAGAAGAAGAAAAAAAGAAATATGTAATAATATTATTAAAGGGCTGGTCTATAACTGTACTTAAAGCGCTATAGTTTTTTAATTTCATTTGTATATTAAATTTAGTTAAATAATATTTTTGCGACGTTTTAAAAATCATCTCCTGTTTTTTTTAGACGTTTAAAGTATTAAAACGTGATAATTAAACAATTTATGTTACTCTGTAATATTAGTGTGAATAATTAAAAATTAGTTTTAAGAATGTATATATTTATATACACATGTAGTACACGTATATGTGTCAACAATAAATATATCTATGTGTTTATTAATGTACTTTTGAGTTGTTGAGACAGAGCAAAATTAAGAAGAACGAGATTATTAACTAACAATTATTTTTTTTACAATATTTTCTTTTTTTTCGTTATTATTGTATTTTGTGCTTAATTCTAATTGAAAGATTTGATTTGCAGTTCGTTGTTGTTGTTTTTTACAATCACGCTGTATTGTCGGAATTATTAGGCGCATCCTGATTGTCATTGGCGCTCGGCGCTCTTATAAAACTAACATCAAGCACACAGAATTTTGCACGGCACATCGGACACGTGCACTTTTGCTCAAGCCAAATCTCACGATCGGCATCATTTTGACGCGTTGCAAACCAGCGTGCCAAACATTCAACACACCACATTGGCCGACAATAGCAATTTGAACAACATGCATCCGTTGGCAAGGGTACACCCGCGCGATCCACATCAGCACACTGTTTATGTATCTTTATGTCCGGCTCAACGAGCATGCATGCAAAGCACTTATCTGTAACGGGTTCAGAGTCGTAAATGGGATTAAGTGCGACTTGTGCCTTGAAAGCGTCCACAAAACGATCGAGCACACTACGATGAAATTGTATATTCGATGGTATGGCAATAGGTCGACTGACGCGCTCTTCGAGATTACGGAATTCGAGCGCATTGATGCGTATGTGAAAATCAGAGACACCTTGACGATTCGGCTGCACAATTATGCTGATCATTTGCAGTGTATCTGCGTTGTCCTGTGAGATGTTATACGTTTCGGCCTAAAAAGTTGAGAGAACAAAAGATAATAGCTATTAAACACACAGACTATATGCGTCAATAACTAACCTTTGCGACACTTAAGGCCGTGTCGCTTTGGTAGGCAAAGTTCACGTCATATAATGATGTCTTAATTATCCAGTTTTCGGTAGCAACGACTGTTGAAATGGAATTCAACTTCTTTTTGTAGATGCCAGGCCGACGATATTCGTTAGCAATATCACTGGCCACTTGTCGGTAGCTTTGCGTAGCGTTTGTGTATTTTGTAAGCTTCTGACTGATTGGATGACGACGCCAGTCCTGTTGATACCAGTTAAAAATAAGCACCGGTACAATTAATACCCGAGTAAACTAAAACGTTGCGCTATCTTCCAGGTGAGTGTTTTAAAAGCAACCGCTTCTTGCGGCATTGGAAAATCTGGATCAAGTTCGGAGTCCTCTAGTGGTTCTTGCGTTGCAAACACCGAGAATTTAAGACGATGTATGATGAAGTACGTGGCGGGCAAACAACTATGCACAATAATATTCAAGGATGTGCGTCGTTGATGGTATTTAACAAAGTCCAAGTCTTCATTGCCAAGGAAGCGCACAAATATTTGCTCTATCGTTAGCCCGATACGTTGAAATTCCTCAGGCGGATAGATAATCACCATGCATAGAAGTAAGTAAACCAAATTGAAAAGCAATTCAGACTCGTCCATTGTACGGAAAATTTTGTGTTATTAACCCGAAATATTACAAATAAAATAAGATAAGCTATTGTTTTTGTTGAGGTTATTCCATTCTCGTCAGCACTGACGTTATGTGTTTTTGAGCAAGTCTCCTTGATGGAGCGATAACGTCACCAAAATCGTTGAATCTTTTGCAGCACTCTTACTTATTTAACCATTAGTTAATTATGCACATATATTAGTACTTAGATCGATATGTTATCATTGATTTGATTTATAACTTTTTTTTAAGTATTTCCACCAAACTAAATTTAAAAAAATTGTCAACAAGATTCGACTTTCCACAATCAGCTGTTAGCTAAACTCAAAAAGCAAGAAGAAGCACAAACTTTTGCTGCTTAGCTGTTTATTTCGCTTATGTGTGCTAATGTTTAATGTGAACATCCGTAATTTACAAAATAACTAGATTTACTAGAAAAAACCGTCTTTATTTTTGTTTTTTTCATTTTCCGTTTTGCGTCCTCAGTGGTGAGTCGAGTCGCCATGGACTTGCACAGGGTGACAAAGCTTAAGCCAAAACCACTTCTGGCAACAGGGTGGCGGTCAGCAAATATTAAGATATGATTCAATTTACTTTCTTTTGCATTTTTTAATTGCGTCCGTTGTTGCAGCCATGCTTTCAAATTTAGACATTGCAGAGCGAAGTTTCTGTTCCTCCTTATACCAATGCACATAGTCATACCACATGTTCATCGCGATGCGAACAGTATATAACGGCCAAACATAGACAAAAACATTCAAAAGACCCGTGAAGAAAAACAGAACAAACATTTTTGGTTTAAATTTTAAATAATTGAACTGCCTCAATGAACGTTTCGTATAAGTACGTTGTATAGTTCACTTGTTTTATTATATAATATACAAATTGTTGTGTACAAATTAACTATGGCTAGATTTTAATTAGAAAAACTAAAATCAGTATTGAAATTAAATCTCAATGAAAAAATGTTTAAAACTAAATAAAATTTGTCACATATGTTATCGAAATGAACAGATTACTTTTCTCGTTTTTGTAATGCGCTCAAATCTGGAATGTTATCGTCGTTCGAAGCCGAACTGGAATCGTTGGTCAGTTCAAAACTGTTGTCACCGCTCGTGCCAGTGACAGTGGTCAGACTAGAATCATTGTTCGAGCTGCGCTGATCTAAGTTACTAAGGTTCGGTAGGGAATTATCGCAATCGTCTTCGTCTTCATTATCATCATCATCATTGCTTAAACTGCTCTCACTGTCATTTTGGCTGCAATCACCAATTATTACACTATTAGATCGTCTTTCACTTTCACCTGCCAAATTCAATGCGCTTATAAGTGGCAAACAATTTTGTTTACTCGCGCCATTGTTTGTGGAATCAGTTGCAGCGACTATCGTCGAGGAGCTTGAAGACGTTGAGGACATGGTGTTTGGCAATTCACTTGTTTCTGTGCCGTTCGTATTGTTATAATTATTCAATAACAATGAAACCATTGGTATGTTCAGACCAGAGGGTGCGCTATTTTCATTTGATTCAGACATTGTAGTATCAGAATCTTCACTTGGTCCACTTGTGGCTATATCATTGTGCTCTTCCATCCTACCATCTTGCAGTACAGTTAGATTCGGTATATTGTGCGAAGTTGGTGACATCCAATTTTCTACCGATTCATTGTTACTGTTGCTGGTTGCGTTACCGATGCCAAATATGTTGGGTGTGATAGCGCCATTTAAACTTTGGTTAGGATCAATGCGACGTGATGAGCGCATTCTTGGCGGTGGTATCGGTGCGTCTTTAACTGGTTTCACCACTTCTTTACCCACTATCACTCTGTGTTTTGTAAACAAATCCTTATTATTATCTTCAGTATAATTACAATGTGCGTTTTCGTTTAAGGTATTTGTGTTGGGCAGTGCTACATTGCCAACGTCAACATCCATGTCAGAATCGTCATCCATTTCAACTGGAGCAGCGGGTCCCGCAGTTGGCCGTTTGGGTTTGGATTCTATAAGGAACACTTGCAGGTTACTTAAAAACAATTCTTTTTCTTTTCACAATTAACTCACCACTCAACATGTTCTCTGCAACAAAGTCAGCAGCTCGGAAAAGTTCTGCATGTGTCAACAATTGTAGGAGAACTCCAAGCGTAGGACGCTCATTTTGTTGTCCTGACGTTTTCCACTCTTCAAAAAGAATTTGCGAGTGCGAATGATATGTATTTGTCCGATTGTATGCATTTTCAATCATTTTCATTTCTTTGGATGAGTACTTGACGCCATCAATACTAACAGCCTCGTTATAGTCTAGTGCATTGGGTGCACTACACGCTTGTGCATCCAGTCGCTTGGGTATGATTTCCATTAACTGACGCCAACAATCGTGCTCTTCAAGTATCCTGCTCAGTTCTGTTAAGTCGTTTTCGTGCACATGCCGCAATTCCGTTGTACGCGTATACTTCCCCTTAGCCTTTGTTGTGGTGGACGGCAACTCATACAAGCCTTTCCGATCCATTTCGGCGGCCGTGAAAAACGCGGTAGAGAGCGTTGTTTATTATGAATGGTGTCGCTATTACTCAATTCATGTTTCATTCAGTTTCTTAACAAGCTTTCAATGCTCAACAAGTTTCAATTTTTGATACGCCTAAATGTTTTCACGGAATTTCTGTGTTTGTTGTTGCTTATGGAAAACCCCGACAGCTGATTTGGTTGGGGTTTTTGCAAGCATAGGGTTGCATTTGGCAGGGCTATTTTTAAGTTGTTGCGAATTTTTTTGGCAGAATCCCAAAAAATATTAAATAAAGGAATAAAAATATTTTTATGTTGCAAAACAAAAAAGGATTTCCTCAACGTAATTTTGTTTTCTTTCTTTAGTGGTACTAAGGAAAAATCAATGTGAGGCGGGTAATATTGAAAAGGTGACTCATTCAGCAGCTCTTAGGTTTAATATTCCGGTCTCAGTATACGCATAGGGATTACCTTTCATTAGAAATGCCACCTCCGTTATCAGAACTATAAAACACCCGAAAATTCCATTAGTAAATATTGCATTTTCCCACATGAGCAACATATCCATATCTACACACAAACATGTACATACATACATATGAATCAATTTTAATTATTTAACTTTAGTATAAAAAACAAACAAACAGCTTATTTACTTTCATGACAAAAAGACTTTATTTGTAAAACATTAGCAGTTAAATTTGTAAAAGAGATTCTCTTCAATAAATTGCTCTAAAATGTAAAGTATAAAAAAATTGCAAATAAAAACATTGGACGATCATAATAGCTACTGGTAAGGGCGACAAAATTACACAAATATAAAACGTTAGCAATTTAGCTGCAGTATAGTTCAAAAAATATTTCTTGTTTCGATTTCTACTTTGCACTTAGATTATATAAGGTCACTTGCTTAATCAATATGTATATGTTAATTAAATGTAAATATGTATTGTATATACACATAAATATCTATGTGCACGGTATTCAATTCGCTTAATTTTCAAGATAATTCGAGGTAAAACACCATAAGACGGAATTATGTATTACAAACACTCATTCGACGGAATATTAATATCGAAATGGACGGAATGTTATGAATGACTTATTTACTTTCTAAAAGAGAGTGGGACGTTAATTTCATTTAACGCTTGTAAGGCTATGCGCTAAATGGGTTCAATTCGAGAGAGCGAAGTCTTGGTGACTATTTAGCAGTTGCTATAAAAAAATGTACCCAAAAAAGTCAACAGAGTAACTATCAGAGCTCGATTGATTTTGTTTGTGTATGCGTGGTTGCGTGTTGTTTTGCCCATTTGGAAGCGCAATGTTGGACTCGACATGCGTCCATCGCCGCCGTTACTGTAGGCTAGAACACGCATATTATAAGCCTTGCCTGGTGTAAGATTCGAGATATATGATTCAAGTTTTTGACCTATTGGCACGATTGTGTTATTGGCAGTTATCATATTCTGATCGGCCTCCCATACGCGCACCTGTCAATGCATTAAAAAAAAGTGTTAAAAACTACGCTCTGGTAAATTTTTATATATTTCTCCTACCTTATAACCTTCGATGGGCTCTTCATCTTGGGCAGGCGATACATAACGCCAGACCACACGCACTGTAGACGGATTAATGCCATACGCATGCACAGACGACGGCGGTTTCTGCGGTGCCTTGCGATATGTTCGTTCTGTGTGCATAAATGTTAATGTTGATAAGTTATAATTTTCATTTTAAAAGCTTTGGACACGCACCTTCTCGACGTTCGCTTTCCGGTCCCTCACCCGCAGCGTTATAGGCCATAACTTTGACGAAATAATAGGTGTCCGCTTGCAGGCCAACAATCAGCGCCCAGTTGCGCGTTGTGCGTGATAAATAATACACGGAATCTTCTTCCTGATGCGTTGTCTTCCAGTATTTCAACTACAATGAATGAAATGAACAAGAATTCTTACAATATTACAGGCAGACAACTTACTCTGTGTCCGATCAGTTTGCCACGTAAATTTTCGCGACTCGTGTCAATTGGAGACCATGAAACATTCAATGCTGTTGAATTGTATGGGTATAAGCGCGGTGTCTGTGGTGCCACCTGTGGCATATCCTCAGCAGAATATATTACCGCAATCTCACTCTCTGGACCTTTGCCAATATTGTTTATCGCTTGCACTTTGACTTCGTATTGAGTATAATAGTTATCGTTTCTTATATTTACAACTGCAATTCCCGCATTATCCCGTTTTTTTACCAATTCAGATGCCCATTCCGGTGTGCCCTTCAGACGCCAGAACACTTTATAGTGTATACCATGACTGTGCTGCTCCTGAGGCAATAAAGGATCCCATGTGATTGTTAAATCACCGATTTTGCCACCACCGCCGCCAACATTACGTGGCGCAATATATGGTCTATCCTCGTGTGTACTATAAATGGGCGATGGTGTCGAGGGTGTGCCAATGCCAAGATCATTAACTGCAGCAACGCTGAATTCGTACGATGACCAAGGCGTCAGATTGATTACCTCAGCCTGTTGTCGTCCCGTATAACGATCTACTTCACGCGCCTGCACATGTGTTGAGACATTAACCCATGTACGATTCCAGTTTGTACGACCAAGTATATTGTAGTAAAGTATGGGACGACCGTTGTTTGCACCATCCACCCATTCAATATTCGCTTTGGTTTTAACAATTTCAATTACTTGCACACCACCAGGCGCACCTGGCGCTCCCTCTACGACCACGTTTGTCTTTGCACTGATGTGATTAACGGCCGATTGCACAACGCACTCATATTCGCCGGCGTCCATCATGGTTAGGTTATGTACAGTTAGACGATTCCAATCGACAGCCTGTATAATTTTTTATAATGTTAATTTGTTTGTAAAAGTAGAACGATTTGCTGTACTTACAATACGTCCAGTGCCATCATGATTATTGCGCAGCAGCTCGCCGTTGTGCTTCCAAACATAGGCAATGTCAAGCAGTTCATCGTAAGTTGCCTCGCACTGTAAAAATATAATATCGTGCTCTTTCGACGTAATACGTACAGGTGGCGCTTGTATAAAACGTATCTCCTCTATAGAATTAAAATATTAATATTTTCCTTATATATTGTCATTTATCCAAGAACTTACGCAGCACAAATACACGTGAATGCGATTCATCAGTACCAGCCTGATTGGATGCAATGCACGTGTACAAGCCCTCATCATCTCGTGACGTTGGCGATATAATTAAAGTGCCGGTTGGCAATATGCGCCTATGACCACCGGCTCCAATTATCTGTCCATCCTTTTTCCATTGAAATTTGGGACGTGGCGCCGCTTCCGGTTCACAAACAATCGTAGTATTGCCATTGTAGACCGCATAAATTTCCGGTTCGAGCGGATGTTTCTTGAACGAGGGTTTCATTGACAACACACGCAATTGTGCCGAAGAAAACGCAGTCTTTAATTGATTTGTGGCACCGCACTGATACATGCCTTCATCTCGATCCTTGTCTAAATACTTAATAGTTAGCAAATTGTCCTGTATCACATAACGGTCTTTGTTGATAGTTTCGGGATCTAAACGTTCAGCGTTCTTATACCAAGTGTAGTTTGCATCAGGAATGGCAAAAGCTTCACATATGAATGTAACATCGCTGTTGTAGTCTTTGATTTTATCCTTAAGTGGTATTGTGAACTCAGGCCGCATTTGTATATTAATGAAGATTGATTTAGAGATTGTTTTGTGCGGATTGGAAATGGTGCAGGTATATTCGCCATTATCGTTCGTAGTCGCGTTCTTTACAACGAGCACGCGGTTGTAGTTAGTAGTGTAGGCATTGCGTTGTAGTGGTTGACCTTTTCTTGTCCAATTGTATGATGGTAATGGATAGCCAAAGGCGACACACTCCAAACGAATCTCATCGCCGGCAATAGCCGCTTCAGGAAAGACCTACATGGTAAGAAAGACACTTTATGAGTCTGTAAGTTGAGAACTGGTAAGCAAGAGATTTACCTTAGGGAATGAGTTGGCAAATATCAACGACTGATAGTTACTATTCGGTGTAACACGAAGAGGGAAGAAGGGACCAGTTCGTCCGGTATCAGAGGCATGTGTTTGCACTGTGCATGAGTAATTTGCACGGTCAACGGTCTCGATGAACGAGAAGTACATTGCACCATCGAATGATACGAATAAACGTTGATCCTCATCCACAAGATTGGGAAAGTATTCACGCGACCAGTAATATTTCACATCAGGGTAATGTTGCGGCGGATCACAGAATATTGATTTGCCCCAATTCATTTCACTTGTTTCAGCCGAACGCTTCAAATTGAACTCCATAATGAATCCAAAATTAAGATGTGCACTCTCGGAACGCACACGACCAAATTTATTTTCAGCTACGCAATGATATTTACCCTGGTCGAGCGATTGATTGGGTTCGTAAATGATTAAATTACCACCCGAAACTGTGTAACGATCCTCCTTAAGTGGATCGATCTCCCTATACTCCAGCGTATCGTTAACGTAGACTTCACGATACCAACGATAGTTAGGCGTCGGATAACCGCCCGCAAGACAACTTAGTGTGACATCGTTTATCAAACGGCTCTTGTTTTGATCGAAAACCGTATCGTTTGGTTGCTTAACAAAAAAGGGACCACGCGGTATACGCTCAATATCACGAATGTCTAAGCCATAATGATAAGGTCGCCTGTCATCCTCCTTGATATTAACATTATCGGGATTATATAAAACCTTTGATTCACAAATGAAGAGATTCATTTCAATGTCATAAGCAGGCATGAACATCCAACGGTCGTTTTTCCTTGAAAATGCATATGCAACACGATCGCGCACAAAGTTATTATCGCCAAATTGGTTGGGACCTATAAATAAGTGTTTATGTTATAACGAACATTAAATCTTATTCATTCATGGTTTACCTATAAAGCCTCTCAAATTGTTCTGATTACGCGACTGCAATGATCCTGTGTTGATAGTGTTGTAATTTTGATTTAGATTATTTCGATTATTGTATTCGTTATTTCGCACCAAGAAACGATTGTCATTCAAATCTTCATTCTCAAGCGGCTGTGCCTCGTCAAAGGAGAACGAATCATCCAAAACCAAGAACTGTGAGTTGTCGTCATTGATCCAGTTATTTGGGCCCGTCTGACGTGCGGATGTCCAAAAACGATTTTGCTGTTGGTTTTGTATAATCAATTGCTTGAGTATGAACGAATGTTTATCTATGTTGTCAACATTCAAGAGGTCTGCATTATATGCTTTGCAAATCTTCTTTGCGTCCATCCAATTACGCTTTGGTGAGCGTATAATACGAAAACATGTCTGACGAAAAGCAACCCAATGTTCCGGACAATAATTGTCTTCATCGTTGTATACATCCTTGAAGCCAATGTTAGACTGTATGGCATTACGATTAAAGGGATCGTAATTAGTTACTCCACCGCCTAAATTGCTACCACCAATACCCGCGCCTCCTATACTTAGAGTGTTGCCTGTCATCTGACGATTCCCATCAAAGTATTTGTTTTGATTGGATGGAATACCACCACCGCCGTAAGGTGGATTATTTTGTTGATTTGAGAAGTCTAACAATGGGTTTTCATATTTTGTTGTATCCGGTGATTGTTGTGCATTAGTATACAGCGGATTGTAGCGTGGTTGGTAGTCCTTGTTGTAACTTGGTTGGTAATTTTGTGTCGGTTGTTGTTGTTGTGGAAGCGCATCATTTGGCAGTTGTGCTGACGACAATAACACAAATTGCAAAAGCAGGAACAAATGCATCATCCGCGTCTGAGTGGGCGTTTGTGACATGTTTGCGTTCGCTAACACAATTCAGTTGAGACTAGCAGCTCTAAAGGCACATTTTATTCGAGTAAAGTTCGTTCGAGAAGGCTTACTAAAAATAAACAATGCGAAAATTATTAGATTCATGCAATGTTTATGAACTAATGATGTGTAAATGTATTTATTAGGTAAACAAATAATAAATATATTCTTAATAAACCGAACAAGTGCCAAGGCATAGCGATGGGAACGCATTTGAAATGCTAATTAGCGTGCCAGAGCTAGGCGTGGTCTTGTGAGTAATCCAACGCTTAATTGGAGACTCTGATTTCATCAATAATTTTTATGGAAATGCATAACTCCAATATCCTACCACAATATGACTAGTGTATCCTGCAAAAGTCACTTCGCGAATGAGTATTGGATGTTTAAATATTTGTTGACACGGCGGTTATTCAAAGGCCCAATTAGAACCTAAGCCGTGCTTAGTCAACTTCTCAAACCACACCTTAATTGAAACCAAGACTTCGCAGCGCGATTTAAACTCACAAGGCACACTTATTATTACACTATTTTAATGGTAACAAGTAAACTTTACTGAGGCTTTTTTCTCACTTTAGTATTTTAGTTACTGCACAAATTAAAAGTTATTATTTTTTAAAAAACAAAATTGAGAGAGATGCGAATGCAAGAAAGAAAACAAGAGGTCTAGGGGCAATTCACAATGAAACTGTCTTTCCCAACTAGAGTGGCACTTAGCACTCCAAATTCCACCGTTCCTCGCAATTGTAACTCCTTATGTTACGCTTATCCTCAACAAAACATACGGAATTACAATTGCTCCGTGGCTAGAACAGAGCGAGTGGTAAGCAAAATGCGCGTTGCCAATTAAATATAAGATGCCGCGGCGTGTAATTTTTTAAATGAGTGGAATTTTTAAAAATTTTTATAAATCGTTACGTAATTAATGTATATCCCATAACAGGCCATATAAGAATGAAATCGGTTAGAACGCCCGACCACATCATGATATTGCATCAAAAATGCATTCCGTTCCTGCCAAAAGCAGGAATGTGTTTGAAAATCATCGATGCTCGTGATGTTGAGCAGATATCGACGATTCTCCACCACTAACTTATATTAAGCAGCGCGCGTCTTTTTTGTTTTTATAAAGTAGCAATTTAGTAAAATACGATTCAAAGATAGTATCGTCCCGAAATGACGACCTCACCTGTTCAGAATATAAACATAAATCTAGAAGTCGACGTGTTAACCGTCGGATCTGTCGGCATTGTCGTGAACGAAATTTTGGAATTTCTTCTTTATCAACGCAATCAAATTCCAATCGTCTATAAAACATTTAAATACTATGTAGGCAAATGGACGGATACTCAGGATGATCAGGCCTACTCAAGTCGTCAATTTCAACTGCAACGGCAACGTGAAGTGGCCACACGAACGAAAGACTCCATCAGTGAAATGCGAGAGGTGAGCAACTTTTGGGTGATGAATTTGGTGTAGAAAAAGAACTAAATTTATGAATTTTTTAGTTGATACGCCATGTGTTTCAAAACCATGTAGTCAAAAGTTTGAGATTCCTCTTCGGCGCAACAGCCTTCACACCCAAGGAAGTTTACACAATCCACGTGCCCACGGCGTCAATGACAAGGCAGCATTTTCATGAACAACATTCCTTGTCACATGGCCGCATTAATCAAACGTTGATGTAACAACATGTTGTGTTGTAAGCTTTTTCTTGGGAATAACTAATCTTCAAATTTCATTTTAGCTCACTGATTACCCGCGAGGAACTTTATGCAATATTTTCAAATGTTATGCCAACAACGAATGTTTTTCTAGAGTTGGAACTGCTTGACAACTCGAAATCTCCAACACACGCAAATGTTGCTGGTACTCAAACTATACCACAAGTCTTCCCAAAGGATCTTAGTAAATTGCCATGTAGTTGTAAGCAGGTGCACTTTAACCTTTTGCACATGCGCCCGGCGAGTTTGAATGAAATGGCGCCCAAATGTTGCAAAGCAATCGAAGTGTTCGACGACCTAAAGCACAATGTGGACGAAATCGAATTGCAGCAAAGAAATGAACGACTGAATACAATGTACGAGGATGAATCTAATATGAAGAGTGCTTGGTGGGAAGCAGATATTGTAGTGAGAGGCTTTAAAGAGCAGTCTAGTAAAGCGTTCAGTATATGGAACAGCTAAGAAGGATGTAAAGGCTATTATATTTTATACTTGTGCCAATCTATGCAAATAGAAATTTTGTATATCTATTATATGTTTAGTTATGCCTAATTTAACGCATTTTTTGCAATAAAGTGAAAATTATACATAAAACATGAGGCCAACTTAACAAAGCACATGATAATTGGTTAGCCAAACAGTAACTGAGTATTTGCCGATTTGCAAAAATTCTAAATTCGCAAATTTCGCGTCTCGACAGTTTGCAAACAGTGCGCCATGATGTATCATCAATCTGTCCGAAAATTGGTCAGCGAATTTATAATTATTACACTTCTTCACTCGGTGGTTTTAGGTCTAAACGAAACTGCTACCACCCATGAGATACATAAACGGAGTGCACCATTTTTACCGCTTACATACAACAAGGGTTTGTAAATTTTCGAAAAATTGGAAACTGTTGAATTGTTTTAATCACGGTTTTGCAGCCGGCGCAGTTGTGAATTTCGTATGTGGTTTTGGTATACCCGTAGATGATTTAGAATATGAGACAATTACATCAGGCATTGTTTTCAAATCGCAACATTTTTTACCTGGCAATTTGGCTGCCCTTCGAAAACACTCCACAACCAACGTTCATGGTCGTGAGGTTCGAAGTAGTGGACAACAATTGTCCAACTATCGCTGGTTGCTGTACAAATTTGCGGCATCCGTTTTGGATAAGTAAGCTTGAGCATTCACTAACTCAACTGGAAACGAAATTTATGAATTTATTATTAGTTTGGGGTATAACGGACAAATTTGTGTATTGCGCGCTATTTGTGAGGCTGCCACTGCGAAATTACACCATGAAAACGGCTTATTAGGCGAACTACTGCATATAATATTAACGTAAGTATAAATTATTTCTATGAAAATATAAAGGTCAAGTTAAAAAAAATCAAAAATTCGGTTTGAAGCCCATCAACTTCTACAGATGCAGGGAACGAAGAACAAATGGATTATTTTTCCGCTGAGCGTTTGGGACGGAAAGCACCCACTTGTGATGTGGCTTATAATAAGTGCGGGAAATCATTTTTATCAGAGTTTACGCTAATTTTCTAAATAAACAACACTTTTTCAAAAAAAAAAACCGTTTCCACCTGTTAATTGCATCAATCCAAATTTGTCCCAATTTGATTACATTAAGTTGGCAGCCCCGTATTCAACGCACTTGTTTGCGGCTTCGCGTTGTTTTGTTGTGGCTTCGCTTCCTTCAACAGGGCTGTTAGCCCGATGTTCAGAGCGGCGCTCTTCTATACTTCTTTGAAACTCTTTCTCGCGTCTGTAGGTAACAGAGAAACCGAATGTTACCAACATGCCGCATACAGCGCAAGGCGCTTTCTTGTTTGTTTCAGTTTCCTGTTAACGATTAACAGGGCTGTTAGCCCGATGTTCAGCCATATTTAGAGCGGCGTTTTTCTATATTCTTTCTCGCTTTACTCGTCGCGTCTCTTTCTCGCGTCTGTTGGTAACAGAGACGCTGAATGTTACTAACATGCCGCGGCTCAGTCGGCGATTTTGCATGTTCTTCTTCTTCCTCGAAAAAAAAAGAAAGAAAATTTAAAATTGTTTTGAATAGTAGTGTGTGTAGTGTTATAAAAGTTCGTCACACCACGCAAGTTGCATATACATTTATATATAGAGAGAGACTTTCGTAAGACATATTTAAATGATCATTGACTCATTCGCTTGAAATTTACTGAACGCGATAGTCGGAATGTCTGAGAAACCGAGCGTCCTAGTCCTGGGTGGTGAGTCTACCTATGTATTTGAACACACTTTTCCTTTATTTTTGTTCCGACAAAGTAGAGGAAGTGCCGTCGATAAGCGTATCACTTAAATGCTAACTTGTTGTTGTTCCGTTTTTGGTGTATGATAAAAAATCACCGCAATTGTAAACAATGAACAGGGTGTGGATTGATTGGACGACACTTGGCGACATATCTGTTGCAGCATGAGTTGTCGGATAGCATTCGCATCGTCGATAAGACACCGCCTCAGATGGCCTGGCTGAACGACCAACAAACAAAGGCCTTCAATAGTGATAGAGTTGAGTTCTGCAGTGCCAATTTAATCAATGTCTGTAAGTTCAATATATGCAAACGTGTGAGTGTAGGTATAGGACCAACATGTATACTTCACCCACGCGTAGCAAACAGGTTAAAGCAACAGGCGTTTTTCTTATGGCTATACATGTCCTTTTGCAGCCTCATGCAAGACAGCGTTTGCGCCACACCCTACAAGCGGTCGACCATGGGACATCGTGATCAATTGCGCTGGGGAAACGCGAGCAAATCAGGATGATGCTGTCTACAAGGAGGGCATCTATAAGCTGAGTATAAATTGTGCTACTGAGGCGGCAACGCAAAAAGTTAAGCGTTATGTTGAATTGAGTTCGGGCTGTGTCGCGAGCAGCGAAAAGTCACCTCTAAAAGAAGACTGTAAACATGAGCCATGGACGGGCGTGGCAAAGCAAAAGCTAAAAGTCGAAAAGGAGCTAGCGACTATGAACGATCTCAGTTATACCGTATTGCGATTACCAGTGGTCTACGGCATCGGCGATAAGCGTTACTTGAGTAAGTTACGAACGGCATGATGAAATAAACTGAATTATAATTGTTTTTCTCTGCGCTTTATTTCTTTAGTGCCGCGCATTGTAATCGCCTCAATATATAAATACTTGGGCGAGACGATGAAATTGCTTTGGAACGATAGCATGCGTTTAAATACGGTACATGTTTCAGATGTTTGTGCTGCGATTTGGAAAATTGCGCTTGATCCTCGAGCTTCCAGTGAAGTTTACAACATCGTTGATGATTCACAATCAACACAGGGAACAATAAGTAATCTGCTGACTGACATCTTTAATATAAATGTTGAGTACTTTGGGATTGTCAAGTCGAATTTCGCGAAACTTTATCCATCGGATACTGTCGGTGAAATAAATGATAAACATATGGCTCCTTGGGCGGAAATTTGTCGAAAGAATGGCATTGAGAACACGCCATTAACGCCTTATCTAGACGAGGAGCAATTGCATCATAAGCACTTGCATCTCGACAACTCTAAACTGAAAAGTTTGGGCTTTGTACTACAGGAGCCAAAGGTCACACGCAAGCTACTTGTGGAAATGATCGACGACTATGTGAATCAGAAACTCTTTCCGGAATGTTTGGCTTTATAGTCAATTTTTAAACGAGATATTATCGTAGTACTTAAGTTGAAAGTTTATACACATATACATTCATCATCTAAGGCATTCCCATTGTTTTGTGGTTAATGGTGCATTATATTGACTTGATATCTTATTCTGTTGAAAACAACGACGATTTTATTGACCTAACGATTTAAAGTGTACTTATAGTATTATTGTAATTACCGATTTATTTTATTATTCAAATGATGTCCAAGATTAATAATTGAAAATCATGTATACGTAATTACTTTTGTATTTGCCATTTAGCCTTATTATGCTAGTGGCAAAAGAAATTTTTAAAGACTCAATAAAGTATGTGATCAAGCAGTGGCCAATATTAAATGATGTGTAGTTTTCTTTACAATCATTTAGTTATTAATAAATTTCTTTTTTCGTAATTAAAAGTAAAAATAAAAATGCATAGTTTTTAGTTTTTTAAATAGATGTTTTTGTTTTATATTTTAAAATGTTACGGCATCGGAGCGTTATTTTTCATATATAATTTAAAATGCAATTGCTTCTTTTTGTTTTCTCTCTTTTAGCTTAAAAATTAAAAGTCAACAATAATAATAATAAAAAAACGAATCAGGGTCGATAACTTTGAGACTTAATACAAAACATGTGTTGTCTACTCATCTCCTCAACGAATGCGCGAAAATTAGCAAATTAAAGCAAACAAATTAACAATTTACAACTTAAATGTTGGAAATAACAAATACAATAAAATAGCACACTGGACATATTCCTAAATGTTGTTTGATTCTTCTTTCATTTTCGCTAATTGTTTAGGCTTCAGCATAGATATTCCAAATAGACTGATTGTTGGCGTAAGTCGCGTTGCTTGCGTGCGTTGTTTTTGGACCGACTCTGACTTCGGATAGAAAGATAGATTGAATTATTTATTGACAGGTTGTTTGCTTGTTTGGTTGGTTTGTGAAACTATTTGGGCTTATTAACTAGTTAAGTGGCTTCTAAATAGACGCCGTTACTGCGTAGTTAGTTGGCTTAGAAGGCCAAACCGGCATCGCGGTAGGTGGTGAAAATCTTTTCAATTGAGTTCACATAGGCGGCAGTTCTCAAATCCAAACCCAAATTGTACTTCATGGCGGTCTTCATGATGGCGCGTGCCGAACGTTCCATGGTGTAGTCCAGGCCGGAGTGTACGATGTCCTTTTCTGAAGCGCCAGAGATACGTTTCTGGAATGCTTCCGATGGAGTCACAGGTATGCGGCCACCGACACGTCCAAAGCGACGTTCAAGTGATTCTTGTACGGATTCTAATATACGGAAAATGGTAAAGTATGAAATAGAAGAGGAGGTAAAGAAAAAAAACGAACGATTAGTTGAGACAGGAGGAAACATGCCGCAGTGCGCACAGTTAAACAATTAAATAAAGCACAAATAAAGCATAAATTGGACTACATGAGATTTAATGCTAAGGATTGGCACTTCTTAGCTCTAAGCTCCGAAGCTAAGAAGAAAAAAAAGTGCCAATACTTTTTGCATTTATTTAAACAGAGATGAAAGTTATATGAATGTGAGAGTGCATGAATGTATCGGAATTAGTTTAACAAATTTAATAAATTAATGGACGGCAAAATAATTACAGAACTGGTTACTAGAGGTACGAATTTGTATGCTATTTAGTTACTAAAATTGGTTGTAGACATGTTCAAGCCAAATCTAAAATCAATCGGTTCAGTTTAAAAAGCTCATCCGATGTGATTTCTTTGATTAAGCAAGGTACAAATTTTCAAACATAACTTTCTGCTCGAATTTGATAATAGGAAAGCATTTGGACATGAGTGTAAACAATCACAGGTATTCAAAAAACCAAAAACTTTAAAATAAATACAACAAATTCAAAAAAAAAAAAAAATAATAATAATAATAATAGACTACAAAAACTAAAAGAACAGAAAAATGCTTTACGACAAAATGATAAAAAATTGTAATGTTTTCGAGGAGTGCTTAAAGTAGAAAAAAATTATGTACCGTCGGATATAATTCTTTCAATTGATTGTTGGACTGACGCTACATTGATAAAATAGAGAAACAGAAGAGAAAAGAATAAACAACGAATTACTAGATGAATAAAATTATTGCTTGTTTGGTTGGTTGGTTTGGTTGATGTTTGTATAACTAAAGAAGAAGTGTAAAGAATACAAAGAGAGCTTGTCTACAATAGCATAATTTAACTGAAAATGATTAATTATAATAAGAAAATAAATTGAAAATTTTGAAAAAACAGTTGTGAATGTAAGAATGTAGCCAATGTTTGCAATTGAATACATAAGATAGGATTTAGCTAAATAAATAATCATTAAATTATAGAAATAGAAATGATCCGAAAACCGTCTTAATTATGAATGATTGAGAAGTAATAAATAAATGCGCTGCTTAGCTGCTAATTTAAAGAGCTCCATTTCGAGCTTGTTTTAAGTTGACATACCCAAAAGATGATAGTTGGATTCACGTTCATATTTGAAGGTCAGGCGACCATATGAGACATGGTTCAGATTCTTGAGCCATTCGAAGAATGAGACTGTGACACCGCCAGCGTTGATGTACAAATCGGGTATGACCAGGATGTTGCGATCGATGAGAATCTGGTCGGCAGCGGGTGTGGTTGGACCGTTGGCGGCCTCGGCAATGATCTGTTACAAAAAAAAGGATATAAATTATATAAGAACAAAGATTAAAAAAAAAGTACTGAGCTTACTTTAGCTTGAATCTTGTGTGCATTCTCGCTAGTGATAACCTTCTCGACGGCAGCTGGAATGAAGATATCGCATGGCTCGAACATCAAATTCTCGCCTGAGTAGGGCTTGGCATTAGGGAAGCCGACAATGGTGCCGTGCTCGTTCTTGTAATCCTCAAGAAGCTGTACGATAGTCGATTATTTAGATTTAGATTATTAAGATCTTTGAAAATAAAAATATATGTATTTAAAAACGCCTACCTTGGGGTCAATACCCTCTGGGTTGACGATGCTGCCATCGTGTTCGATGATGCCCACGCAGGTGGCGCCGGCACGTGTCAGATAACGGCATGTATGCAGACCAACATTACCGAAGCCCTGGACAATGAATGTCTTACCGCCCCAGCCGGGCGTTGTACCAATTTGGCTCATGTAATTCGCCTCATTGATAAAGTTTTCCAGACCGTGGAAAACACCGCGACCAGTGGCCGAAACACGACCATGGATACCGCCCTGATTGATGGGTTTGCCCGTAACACAAGCATGCGCATTAATATCCAAATGGCCAATGGTCTTGGCGTACGTATCGGCAATCCAGGACATTTCACGTTCACCGGTGCCCATATCGGGTGCAGGTACATCAACGCCGGGTCCAATAAAACCCTTCTTGGCCAACTCAAGCGTAAAACGACGCGTAATCTTCTCCAATTCATGTTCGGAGTATTCTTTTGGATTGATCTTCAGGCCAGCCTTGGCACCGCCAAATGGCACATCGACACAAGCGCACTTGAAGGTCATAAGCGCGGACAGCGCCTTCACTTCATCACGGCACACATCCAAAGAGAAACGAATACCTGCAACAAAGCAAAGCAAAATACAATTATTACATAATTTATAAACGTGTGCACTTAGTTAAAGTATTTGTTCTTTGATTACGTATACGTCAGTTATGCACACCAAACCCCTCGTGACGATTTGAAACGTGTTTTTGCTATAATTAAGGTAAATTTTATTTTTTTTTTTCGTTTGGAAACCTTGAATTTTTACATAGTGAACATTTGTTTGCATGAAAATACTTTCGTTGGCCTAATTCCAAATTGCGGTCTTTATTTATAAGTTTGCTATTTTTATGCCCTTAACTAGTTGCCGCATGCAATTCGAGCTGAAAGTAAAAGTATTTTCGCTTTTGGCTAGACACTTGCATATTGCAGGTGCTTCAAAGTCATTTGCCCACTTGGTAGTTCAACAACATACGAAAATTGAAATTTTACAATTTGATGCTTAAGAACGAATTCAAGTTTTTGTTTATCTTTTGAAATAATTTATGGACGCAGAAAAATATGTACAGTTCTTTATTTAGTCGGCTTAACGCTTTGATAAGATAAGCATTTCAGATAAGAGTTTTCATTTAAATGCTTACGTCGTTAAGGGCGTGTGCTAGCAACGCAACGCCTTGTTGAAAAAATATGTCGCAACCAATTTGATAAAAAACTATGCATGTGTATACGAAAAAAAAAAGGTATACCACATTATTTCACTATGTTACTCAAAGTTCAAAACTTTTCTTTTTGTATTCTTTTTAAAATTTGATCAACAACAAAACACTTTGATAGTTTGTTGGCTGTCAACCGGACCCGAAGACGAGCCCCCTACAGAAACGTGTCAATTAGTTTGTTTTTGGCTGATATCAAAAGTGATTAGCAAATTGTGTTTTTAAGTCGTTAAAATTCTAACAGATTAAATGTATTTTGTGGATTTCTAAGCGAGCTTTTGCACTTAAACTTGTTGAATTAATTTCATATTTGTTTTTTTTTTCTATTGTTGAATCGCTTATCGAATTAAAATCATGTTAAGCGTTGTTGTGTAGCAGAAAACGAAAAATACAATAAATAAATAAATAAACCAAACAATCTAAAATTAAAATTCGTTAAGGTGCTGCTCGCGACATAAAAACATTTGAAAACTTGACTGGCTGACAAAATGGCTGATCGACCGTTCGTTCGACTGTACCGCAGCGCATAACAACAGACGAAAGAAATGATAAGTTGTTGTTTTTGCTTGTTATTCTAAAAATGAAACGAAAAAAAAAAAAAAAACTTTGTTTGCGAAAACAATTTCGGCAATATAAAGTTTGTAGTCAAGCGAACAAAACTTTATTATCGCATATGTAGAAAAAGTTAATAGAAAATAAGAAACAACTGCGCACAGAACTTTAGTGAACAAGAACAACAACAACAACAAAAAGCTTCTAAATATGTTCCTATATTGGTTCGTCATCAATGGCATAACCACACAAAAAAGTCCCCATTTGGCAAGTGTTAGAATCGCGTGACCAATATTTATACACATGTAGATACACAAATTTCTATTGCCAAAAATATCTATTAAAACAATCTACTAAAACTTAGAAAGTATATTATATAATCGAGAGGGGGCTCGCTCGAGTTTTCGAGTGGGGTCTACGTGACTGTTTATGTTTGTATGTATCGGCACACATACATATGTATAATTTAGAATGTGTATTTGTGTTGTATGTTCCAATTGGTAACAACATAAACGACGCTAAAACGCAAACAAAAATCTTGTCAGCTGACTAGAAGAAAAGAACACCTTATTTTTTGCGTTAATCTTTTGAAATTTTTTAGCAAAATGTCATCAGTTTTGTTTGTTTGTTTGTTTTTTGATATATATTTGTGCTGATTAGAATAAATTTGAAATAGCAAAAAAAAATAGTTGAAGTGCTCAATTAAAAATTTGAATTTATCAGATTGAAAGTAAAATGCAATTCAGTGTGCAACAACACCAGTTTTCCCTTGATTGACAATGTTGGGCACCCAAGCCAGTGATGACAAGTGAGTGATCGTTTTGAAAACACCTGTCATTTTAATGTCTTTGACTTTCATTTTGTAAATACGCAAACAGTCGCAAATTTAATTATGAACGAGTTCAATGACACATGAATTTGCACAGTTTATTTTTTTTTAGGCGTCTTCAAAGTAAAGTGGAATATGCTACGTCAATTTTGCTTGAAATTATAGTTTTTGACAATAGTTTATTGTTGTCTTTGCTCAGCGTATTTTTTATACAACTTTATTTTTTATAACTTTAAAGCATAAACTGTACTTTCTGAGCATAAATTCATTTGTTGAATACATTTTATACAACAGCATTCAAACGAAATAAAGAACAATTTCCATTGCTGCTTAGCGGCTTAATTGACTGACATCAGCAAACTTGATTCGAATGGGAGCGTGATTTGCACGTGATGCCGGCAACGCGCAAACATTTCAAAACTAGTTTCTGCAAATGTCGAAAATAAAAGAATAAGAGAAGAAGAAAAATAATGACGCGATACAAAAGCAAACTGCTTAAAACCGATAGATACAAATGTGCAAGCCGGGCGCGAGCTTGAATTACGGCGCGTGAAGTCATCATTTTTGCAAATATAATGGACGCACAAATAATGCTTTAAAATATGACTAACCGACTGACTGACTGACATTCGAGAAGTTTAATTTAAACGAGCCAAGCTAAACAACTAAATTAACATTAATTAACAATGCTGCGACGTCAACAACGTTGAAAGAATTTAATTCTGTTATGTTTAAATTGTTTACAAAATAAACAACAAATTTGTGCTACAAAGAAGTTATTTTCGAAAAATATATTTTAGCACATTTGGACTTGGCACTAATAACAGCTCAACAATAAAACTTATAGCACAATTGAATGCAATATTAATTTACAATTTGTACAATTTATTAGAGCAGCATATATATATTTATTAAAGTCATTAGCTAATAGCAACTAAATAAAAAAAGCGCCCGCATATGGTGGCCTTCGATCGCATTGAACGCAAAAAGTTCAATGTTGGCTTATCTTCTAACGCTTAAAAAACTTTACTTAGAAAAAAAAAAAAAAAAAAACCAAAATCATAAAAAAAATATGTGCCACGCTTAGTAACAATTTTAGTGTTTTTTGTTTTGTTCTTGTTTATCTAAAGTCAACAGGAAAATGAGTAAGCAAACCGAATAGGCGTCCAGCCACATGATCGAACCATAGATGTAAATCAAAAATGTGTATTTTTTACGAAAACAAGCTCATAAAAATTAGTTACAATTGACGCGGCATTATTTTGAACATTAATCATATTCAAGAATCATAAACAATAGATATTTGTTGCTATACCTATTTTAAGTTGTTTACGTTGAGTTTTGCAATATTTTTTTTTTTTTCATTTAGGCAAGCGAAACTTTTTTGAAGGCCAACAGATAAGGCGCACTTCAGATGATTTTTATTTTTTATTGGCGATTTTTGTTTGTTGTGTTTCCGACTTTTGCTTAGCGATAAGCGACTAATTAAATTTTAAATGACTATTTTGCAATTGTACCAAAAAATTTGCATTCATTTTGAATAAAAATTTAACATTTTTCAACGCGCCACATCGACTATTGTTCTGAATACAACAGTGCAGTTTACTGTTGATAGCTTTTATTAACAGTATAAACAAATAAAGCAAAACAAACAAAAAAATAAATAAATAAATAATGCGGCGGAAAACTAAAACGAATCAAGAAAATAATTATTAAAAATAGATTCAGGTAAATGTGAAAAAGAGCAAAGGTGCCGAAAGAAAATGAATTTGTCGAAAAATAATACATGTGCATAACGAAATAACTTTAGGCAACACAAAAAAGGGGCGTTCTTAAAGGGTTCGTTACGGCATGGCATGAAAGCGGCTAATTGGCGAAATTTAGCCAAGGCCGTTGTTGTCACTTAGAAGGTTTACAAAATGTAAACTGAACTCGTGCATGGCAAACCGGCTAGCAAACTTTATGGCCCGATAAGGGGAGTAGAGGCAGTTGCGCTACTTATGCAATGTGCAGTGAAAAAAATTAGAGCGCGCAAGAAAAACGGTCTCAGCAACGCGTTCTTAGTTGAATTTTTACATTACATAAGCGCTCTAGGCTGTGTGCTATTCTGCTAGCATGAGCGTACACACACACCCCCACCCAGCACACAAATACAAAAAGTATTCAGACGAAAACTGAATTAAGAATAAACTATACGTGGTCCTGGAAAAATCGATGCTGGCTCTTCATATTGTTTCTGTTGATTACTCACCGCCCTTGGTTGGCACACGATGTGTGCTGTGCTGAGCACGATAGCCCGTAATCATCTCGTAGTTGCCGGAATCGCGACGCAGTGGGAAAGCAATCTCGATGATGTGGTCACAGGGTTGCATAAGCATAAGAATACCCTTAACTTTCTTCTTTTTCTCGTCGAGCGTCAATTTGCCGCCCATATCGTCAATCAGACGCTGCTCGGCAATTTGGCAGCCACGATGGAAGAAGTACTCAACCATGTCAAAGAATCGTGGATCCTGTGCAGTGGGCACATTCTTTAGCCGATCGGGAATCTGATGTTCAACGGTGTAGCCACGCGTTTGCAGCGCAGCGGTTGGCAGTGCCTTGACCAAAGTGGTCAATTCTTGTTGGCGCAGAGCGCCGTGACGTGCAAGACTCTTCAGATGGTACATGACTATACTGTTTCTGTATTCTTTTTGCTTTTTAATTAAAACCAAGCAAAATGAAAAATACTACGCGACGACAACTACAACAAACAACACCTTTCACTCCGTCTAGTACACTTCGAAAATTGGCAAAAAGCTCTTTGCTGGAAACCGCACTCAACCACTTGCCACGACAATCTGAGAGAAATTGTAAAAAGTTTAAATAATTCCACGGGCTTTATTGGTTTGCTGCATGCTCTCCGACTTGCGAAGAACTTTTGATTGTGGGAATCTTGCCATCCTTTATGTTTTCACTGTAAATTCCGAAACTTAAGAGAGTATAGTACTGACACAAGTACAAATTAGTTAGTTGACCGAAGTTTTTGTTATAAAGCTATCATATTTACGGCAGTTCAATACTTAAAAAATACTTTTCTACCGAATATAACCCTCTGATGTGATCAGCTTATTAATAAAAACATTAAACATTTCAATGTAGATGAACAAAAGGGAGTTTAGCAGTGCTGCTACTTCTTTATCAAATGGGTAGATGGAGAAAAGAAAATGATGAGCATTCTGCTGCTCATATTTTCTTTTATTGCTTACCCAATTAATTATAGTAATCAAGAAAGTAGTTTTATTGATTTGAGAGTTAAAAATGAGAACGGTGTCGGAGTGCAGCACTGAAAAATTAATATTTTTCAACACTGTCATAATGATGTGTTGCATCCCTTAAATACATTTGTTAAAATTCGTTTTGTTTTTTGTTTTCGACAAAGTCTCAAATGTAAATCTTTTAATTATAAAAAGGTATAAGTGAGGCCTTAAAAATCGTTGGTTCACTTGCAGTTGGCTGCAGGCGGTCCAGAAGTGTCAACTTAAGAGTTGTCGTTGCATTTATTGTTTTAAAGAAATACCGACAGTTGGTAACTCCTCTTCTTCATTGAATCAGTTGGAAGAAGAAGCTTAGCGAAAACCGGTCGGCGTTTGCAAAAATTTGTTGAAGAGCGTGTTTGCGACAAAAGAACGAACCAAAGAAGCTCTCGTACTTAAATGACGGCTCAAGAGTGCCTTAATTAATGCGATTTTTAAGCGCTGCAAATATTCGCAGAAGTTTTTTCAGCGGCAGTCAACGATTCGCTGCGATAGTTTGCCGTTTATCATCAAGTAAAGTAAGTAAAGTATGTTGATTTTGGCGCTTTTTTTTGGGAAAAATGATTAAGGGTATTGTTTGGGCTGATTTGTTGATGTGAAATTAAATAAATGTAATTTTCATGCCGGAGTTGCGTGTTTCGACCATTGCGAAAACTTATGCTAAAAATAGACAGTGTGCAAAAAACAAAAAGATGTTTCCAGTTGGAAAATGAAATATCGAAAAATCATTTTTTTTTTTGATTTTGTTTGGTAAAAAGTTGAAAAATTCTAAGCGTTGGCGTATAAGCGATAAACACTTGTTGTTATTGTTTTCTATGATTTCTTTTTTGCATTCAAGGTCATGATGCGCGTAGAGTCACTGCGCCGGTTAAGTTGATTGACAGAGGCGTAGAAATGGGGGCGTAAACATTCTGTAAACACTCGTGACTATAATTGATAAAGCTTGGGTGAAAATTATTTGTTAAATCGTTTCAATTGTTTGAATTTGCTACAGTCGGAAGTCGTTGTCACTATTTATAGCGTGTCTAGCTTCTAAATTACCGAGCTGCTTAAAGCCATGCCACAGCTTTCGTTCAATTGATTCATTCAGTTGATTTCCAACTCAAAATCTAGTAGCTTTTCTTTGCGCTAAGCAAACGTAAGATTGAGATTAAGTAAATAAAGCAAGCGATAAGATAAACCTTATTGCATGCCCAGAGATTATCAAGTTTTTTGACACCTTTTCGTGAGCAAAGCATATTTTATTTACATCATTCATTCTACACTTGCAGATGGCGACCGACATTAAGTTCAATGCTTCGCTCACCACCTGCGATCCGCATTTCAAGCCTGTGCTTATCATTGGCCAACTACGTCATCTGAATCGTCTGAAATTCGAAAATCTTGCCTGCAAGTTAAGTCCACGCGTTAGCGAGGAGACATTCAAGAATGCCATTGCCTGTTTGCATCCCGCGCCGACAGACAAGTGTTCACTGTATTTAGACGTGGCAACTGTTGCTGCACTGCCGTTAAAATCATCGCGTCATAACACAACATCACGTGCGCATGCCATAACGCGTCTGGTCAAGAATCACGTGCTCAATGTCAACGAAGAGCATATTGTGATCGTTTGCGAACGTGAGAATGTCTTTGCAAGCGCGTGTGGCGTCGTACGCGCATTTCCGCTCTATTCACGTAAAACGGGTTCCGGTAACGGTGGCGGCGCACAAAAAGCGGACTGTTCCGGCGATGCGTCTCATGGTAATCCAGTGGTGAATATTGAGTTTGTGATTATCGACAAGGACGGCTGTGTCACTGGCGATGAACTGAAAGAAAGTGAACTTAGTTGCTTGGAGCATACAGCGCGTGGCATACGCCTGGCAGCGAGTATCGTCGATAAGCCGTGTAATGAAATGAATGTCGATCATTTTGTTGAGACTGTGCAAACGTATGCCGATGAGTTATCGATACAACCGACAATAATACGCGGTGAGGAGTTGCGTGAACGTGGTTTCGGTGGTATTTACGGCGTGGGCAAGGCCGCTGCTGTGCCGCCGGCGCTTGTTGTGCTCTCACATGAGCCGAAAAATGCAAAAGAAACGATTGCATTGGTCGGCAAGGGTATTGTCTACGACACTGGCGGCCTAAGTATTAAGGGCAAAACAGCCATGCCTGGCATGAAGCGTGATTGTGGCGGCGCAGCTGCCATACTTGGCGCATTTTATGCTGCGGTCAAGGCAGGTTTCAAGGATAATCTTCATGCAGTTTTCTGCCTCGCTGAGAATTCAGTCGGTCCCAATGCAACGCGGTGAGTAATTGCTTAAGTTTGTAAATATCTGCTTATTTAAATATTGTATTTTCACTCCACTGTTCAACAGGCCCGATGATATACACACTTTGTACTCTGGTCGCACCGTTGAGATTAACAACACCGATGCCGAAGGTCGTCTTGTGTTGGCCGATGGTGTTCATTATGCGCATAAGGATTTAAAGGCAAACATTATACTTGACATGGCAACGCTTACGGGTGCACAGGTGAGTGTATGTCTGAAGGAAGTTGATAGTCGTAGTGATGGTGCTTCATCAAAAATTGCGTAAAAATACGCTTAACTTCTTGCTCTTTGCTTACGTGTCCAAATAACGCTTGGCTCTGTAATCGTTTTTACACTTTTATGCGTTGTATAATGCAGCATAACGTCGACGTTGTGCTATATTCTTTATTTCGTATCCTTGAGCTGTTTACTTGAATTACAAACGCGCTACGCTTATCCTTTTTTGGCGCGTTGTGTACTCATTTGCTGCTCAAGAGTGCAGTACAACGAGCAATAACGGCAGCGCGCCAGTGTAATATAAAATTTATGCAATGCTTTATAAAGTCATAAGGTTAATTGGAAAAAAATAAATTTGCAATTTTGGCTTTTTGAGTTACAGTATAGCGTTGCATACGTGCAGTCGTGCAGCAGCGGCAAAGTCATGGCATACGTGTGGGCGGTTCAGTTGGTTAATCGGCATTGCGGTGTTTTCTTCTATGGCAAACAATTACCATAAATCCTTTGCTTAAAATATGATGCCAATTTGCATTATTTATGTATTTCAATGAAAAAGCAAATAAGTAATTGTTTCGCTCGCTGGCAACATGCTTGATCTCTCAGTTGCTGTGGTGCGCACCAAGTCGGCATCTCAGCGCATTTGTATTTGATTTATGTTTGAAGCAAATTACTTTGTCTTATGCAAAGTCGATTGAGTGCTTAATATTTTGCTTTCTTGTAAGATTGAGTCACTGCTTTTGATATAATTTCTTTCTTTCATTTTGCTGTACAACATTGTTAACGAAATAATAATAAAATGTTGTATTAAATTAGCTAAATTTCTTATTTTATTGTTGTAGTTGCGCCACTGCTCTGACCTTGAAACATGTCAAAAAGCAGCAACTTCAGTTTTCTTCTTTCTTTCTTTTTTATTTCTGCAATTAGCAACCTTTAAAATCAATAAAAAAAAGTTTCTCTCTCTCTGCAAAAAATTGCAGTCATTTCGATAAAAGCAATTTTCAAGCAATAAAATTAATTGCTTCTGTTCAGCAATTCTATAAAAGAAAGTTTTGTATTTTTTTTGTTGTTGCTCAACACTTGTAATTGTGTTGTTGCTGTTTCAATTGTGCTTCTTCTTCATGTCGTTATTGCTTGATGGCCGGTGTGTGCGCTTACTAACTAACCTTGCTGCACACTTTTCTTTTTGTTTTATTATTTTTTTTTTTAATATTGTACACGGAAGTGCACAATTTGTAGGGAGCTTCCTTTTAAAATGCTACGCTGTTTTTTTTTCTTCTTTTTTTAATAAAATTTCTAAACACAAAATTTCATACAACACGCGCTCACATTCACTCAATTGCATTAGCACGTGCACATGAAGGTAGAAATGAAACCATGCCATGACCAACACTGGCATTTTGTGCTTCATGGTTGCTTGCCATTGGACGCGGCAGCAAGTTGTGCTGCGACGTCAACGCTGACGTCAACGCTGAATGCTTTTAATTTTTGCACGGCAACTATTTTTGTTTTACTTTTTCTGTATTTCAATGCTCGTTTTGATTATTACATAGTTCGGCACGGCGTAGCGCATCTCCTATCACTTGCACATATTTTTTCATAGATTTTTCACTACAACTTTTCAACGTTTTTCGTTTTCCTTTTCTTTTCGTCTATTATCATTTAAATGCTGCACGTTGGCGTTTTGCTACGAGCATTTCTGCCATTGGGGGTGCCAACCAACATTGCTGGCTGTTGTTACCAAGCTGCTGCTCTTTTAGTCGTCTAACTGTCTGTCTGTCTGAATGTCTGTCCGTACGTCCTTTTGTCTTTTTATCTGTCTGACTGTCTGCCTGTTCAGCTACTTTTATTAGTTCCTTTACAATTTCAACGCCAACTCTAACAACTTCGTCTGCTTTTGCCACTGCTGCTGCTGCTTCCCTGCTTCTGCTTGGTTTCTGTTTCATTGCTCAGTTTACCGTTCGTTGTCCTGTTTTGTGTCCTGTCTGTGTGTTAGTGCTTCCCTTAGTTATACGTTGAGCTTTCTATGCCATCTAATGGCTTCGTTAAATGCACAATAATTTATCACAATTTAACAATTTTCTGCAACTTTATTCGATTTTGTTCAAGTTACCTGTTGTTGTCTTTTTTTTTTGTTCTATGTCAGACCAGAAGTGTGGAACCAACAGACACACACACACACACACTGTCCGACTTTGATTATTTCTTTGTGTGTGTTAAACTTAATTGTTCTAAGTTTTTAATTACTTTTTGTTTTGTGTATTTGTTTGTTTTTTTTTTGGTCACGTTAAATGTTTTGTAATTTCATGTGATCATTTCATTGGAATTTGATATAAATTGCTATAATTTCCAACTCAAATAATCATTAATGAAAAAAAGTTAAAGTAAAAATAAGAAAAAGAAGAAAAATCAAAGCACATGTTAATTAATGATTTTGCACTCAATTTTAAAGCACTTTACTTACTTACATGTTTTACTACTACTTTATTTATCATCTTCTAACGTCTTACTAATTACAGGGCATAGCAACAGGCAAATATCATGGCGCCATATTGACCAATTCGGAGGAATGGGAGGTGAAGTCACTGCAGGCTGGACGCAAATCCGGCGATTTATTGGCGCCAATAATTTATTGCCCTGAATTGCATTTCTCGGAATTTGCATCCGCCATTGCTGATATGAAGAATTCGGTTGGGGTAAGTATTGAAAAACGATGCGCCATCATACTCGAACCGACGCGACGGTCAACTGTGAAGTGTTGGAAAAATCTACTCTAACCTAACGAGTTTGCTTGTGTGTGTTTGATTGCGTGTGTGTGTGTGTGTGTGTGTGAGTGTATGTTTTGTTATAGCCAAAAGTTGAAAATTCGATTTTCAAGTAAGTTTTTTTTTTTGTCTTGCATTGCGTACGTTTGTTCTTCGCTCCTTTGGCAATGTTCATGCGTGTACAATGCCAACCAAATGGCTGCCATTGGCGTACTTGATGCTTGTTTTTCTGTTTTTTGCGCTGTTATTTTTTTTTTCTTTTTTTTTTGTTTCTTTTCTCGGAAAAGGAATTCTGCAGTTAATTACAATTTGACACTCGTAACTTTACTGCCACAGCCACAACATCATTTTGCCGCTGGCTTCGTTGACTTGGCTTGGTTCATTGGTTGGCTTGACTCTCATTTGTACTCGCATACGTACGTGACTTTTAGTTTTTTTTATTTATTTTTTCTTACTTTTCTTCTGTTTTTTTTTTTTCGTTGTACAACTCTTTGAACTTTGAGGTTATGATTTCGTTTGGCTTTGATCTATGTGTGTGCATGTGCGTGCGTGTGTGTATGTGTGTGTGCGTGTGTAACGTATTTGGGTCAATGGTTTGCTGCTTTGTAGGGGACAACTTTAGCGATTCGCTTCTTCAGCTCCTGCATTTATTTCTTTTGAAGTCGCAATCAAGTACTTTTATTTTGCCTCAATGCTGCGCGCAATTGATTCATGTAACAATTCATGTTGTTTTTGCGTTCTTTGTTTTTGCTTTGGCAAACCGCCCCCCATATAAAGTTATAAATTTTTTAATTAACTTTGTAAATCATGGCATGTATATTTCATGAGCAAATTTTGTGCAGATACAAAGCCATTTGTGTGCCCTGCTTTTGAATTGATTGGCATTAGTCTGATTTATAAGCGCAAATAACTTGATATCATTTTGGTTGTTGGCGCTTTGCTCAGGTCATTTTTGTTTGCCATTTAAGTGGTCTTCGTCGTCGTCGTCCTCATCAAGTGCGTTCATGTCGCTCACTGTGTTGTGTGTGTGTTAACTCAACTCTCACTTTGTTCAGCTTAGCGCACTTTTTTGTGTGTCTAAAACGTTTCGGATCAATGGTCATTTATCATTGTCATGGCATGCTACACTAGACTACGTCGTCAGAACATTGAATAGCACACATGAATTTATGCAGCTTAAGAGAGTGATGTTGATTTACGCTTCAGCTAGTGATGGTGTTTTTGATAAGTGCTTGCAATTTTGTATTCCATAAAATAGTCCTTTATTCAATTTTAATTAACTAAAAAAATTTCTAATTGAAAACAAAGTTTAATTTAGAAAAAAGTAAATTTCAATTAGTTGGCTTCAAGTCAGCTTTGAGCACATGCTTATACGATCGCACCTTCTTATTCAACAGAAGTAAAATTATCATAAATAAATAATCTGCTAAGCCATATTCAAATAAATAAGTAATCAAAGAAGCACGTTCCTGATCTAAGCCAGATAAATCTTGCAATCGGTATAGTATTAAAACGTGAGGTTTCCTTGTTGAATTAAGCATCCTCCCATTTTTTGGTGAAGTTTTTCGTGATTTTAACGAATATCTTACGTAAGATTTTGCTAAAAATTTAAAAATAATTAGTAAATTAAAGGACTGAAAATTTTTATTTAAATTTTATCTCAGGTTATTTTTGGTCACCTCATAACTAACATTCCATATTATGTGTGAAAGAGAGATTACAGATTAAAAAATACATTTATTTTAATTCTTATTGTATTTATACAGGTATCGATATGTATATCGTTATTCTGCCATCGCTAAGATTTTAAAAGTGTGCGTTTATCAACTGTGTCAAAGATTAAAAGATTTCTATTCGATATTATTCACTTTAATAGGAAAAAGGAATAAAAAAATATACACGCTTTTGCACACTGACCCAAAAAACGAAAATAATAAAAAAATAAATATATATAAAAGTACAAAATTGGCAGCAACTTTCGCCGACGTCGCTTTCTCCACCTAATCCCGCTGTCGGTCTGTCTGTCTGCCTGTCTGTCGCACTGCCTTCGCTTCTTGTAATTGGCGTTACTGCATTTGCTGAGGCAATGCTGCACTTTGTCACTATGTCGGTGACGAAGTGTTTTTAAGTCAAAATGCATTCATGGTTAATGCGCTAACCCCTCTGTTCATTTTATGTATATATGTATGTGTGTGTGTGTGTTGGTGTGCTGGGATGTTGTGGTATAAAAATTGTAGTAAAAATGTGCGCACATAAAAAAAAATAAAAAAAAAAATTAAAATAAAAAGGCTACGTTGGAAAAATGCCAGGTTCTGTGATTGTGTTTGTGTATGTGTGTGTGTGTGTGTGTGTTGTCAACCATTTTTGCGTTATCCGCCACTAAACGGTGGCAATTGCGGTCTTTGTTAGCGCAAACGATTAGTGAACGTTTATGTCGTTGTGGGGTTTGTCATTTATTGTATGTTTTTATCAACATTTTATATTTTCACATTTGTTAGTAATTCTTTGTTATAAAATTACCAAAAATAAATGTTGAAAAGATTATTTTAATGAGCTTTTCTATGCTGAAAATCTTTATGTGTTAACTACCCTTAAACGTTAGTGTGCATTTTTTCTAGTGATACTTTTGCAAAGCCAAAAAAAAATAGAAAACAATAAAATTTTCAGGTAGAAAACATTTTCTAAAAGACTTACCAACTTTTGCCGTTTTTCTTAGAAACGCTAAAAAAGTCATTCATGAAGAGATAAAAAACTTTCTTGACACAAAGATTAAAAATAAAATTAAATTAAAAAAAAAAGTAGACAGAAATGAAGCCAAATTCAATTCATTAAAAAATTGCCAAAGAACAATAAAAAAAAAGCCAAAACATAACTGAATTGAATTGAATTTAAAATGCTTTTGTGGATAATAAAAGTTACTGTTTTTTTTTTGTGTCTTTGTTCAGTCGTTTATTACGTTGTTGTTGTTGTTATTGTTTTATTTATTTATTTATTTATTTTTTACTTCGTTTTGCTTAACAATTACGCATACGCTGCGTGACCCAGACGCGTACGCCGCCACAATACAGGCAAGAAAAAAAAAATTCAAATAAAAATAAAAATAAAGAAAGTCGCGGCAAAAATGCTGCAACAGACACCAAAGTCTGGACAGACAGACCGGCAGTCTGACAGACACAGACACTGACACAGACATGGACATGGACATGTCGTACAGTGCGTTGGACATGTAGAGGGCGCTTCAGCGTATAAGCCTGCAATGCGTTGGTATCCAAAATGGCGTTGCGACCACTTAAACGCGTTCGCCAAAAAATGAAACTCATTTTGTGTGCGTTGGAAAAAAGTTTGGCGCATTTTTATGATCAAACATAAAAATCAATTACCAAAAATGGTAAATTTCACAGCAATAAAGTTTAAGTAACTTGCTGCATTTGCTGCTCTCTTCTTTCTCACACACACAGAGTTCTCTTATGCCGTCCCACTTTGTGCTACTTTGCGTATTCATTGTTGCTGCTGCTTGTTGTTGTTGTTGTTGTTGTTGTCGCTTTCGGTGACGCCGTTGGCGTTAGTGTTAGTGTCTGGTAATGTCGGAACGTCAGAGTGGCGTAAATAAATTGAGAAACAATTTGAAATGTTTAAACAATTTTATTGCTTTTGTTTATGTTTTTCTTACTTGTTGTTGTTGTTGGTTTTGTAAGTCTTATTGCTATTGTCTACTCTCTCTAACACTATATTTTGCTATTGCTCTGTAGGTGAAGGTTATGCTTAGATTTTGTAACTGTTTTATTGTGCTTATTGTTGTTGTTGTTGTTATTGTTACAGTGAACTGTTCTTGTTTCTGTCGTTGTTGCTTTAAACAAAGCGTAAGTGTTGATTTATGACTAAAATAACACAAACAAAAGCAACATTTCAGTACAGCCCTCAGCCTCAGTCTCAGTTTCAGCTTCAGAGTCGACTTTAGCACAGTTGAGTTATTTTTTTGTTGTTAGATTTTTCAGCGTTCTGTTCATGTTCTGTTTTGGTTTTGGTTCCGTTCTGGTTTTTGTTTCATTTAAGTGGCAAAACTCTTGCCCGGATATGAATTGTTGTTTTCGTTGAAGTTCAAGTTGTTCGTGTTTGTCAGTGCAAACAGTTAGCAGCAACAGCAAATAAAATACAGCAACAACAACAACAACAACAACAACAGCAGCAGCAACAGCATCAATAACAAGAACACATGCTGTCTTCCTTTTGTTTGTTCACGCTTTTGCACTTTCACGCTTTCTCTTTCACTCTTTCACTTGATTTTGTTGATGTTGTTGCTGTAATAAAGTTTAAGAAAATTTTAGGCAATAAATTTATTTTCTTTGGTTAACTTGTTTTTGGGGTTTGTTTGCTTGCACTTTATTGCAAAACTCTTTCGTTCGCTCAACGCATTTGGTTGGTTTGTCTTTTCTATTTCTGTTTTTCTTTTTTTTTGTTGCATACTTTGTTGCGTGTACAGTGTGTACAGGATTTCTACTTGCTTAGATTGTGTGCACTTGTTAGTTGTTCGATATTTTCAATTAGCTTGAAATTTATTTTGCTTTTAGATCTTCTAACCTTGGCATTTTTGGTTTCATGAAGTTATGCAATCATAGTTGCGGAAATGTGCGTTTGTTATATATTGAATTCTTCTAACATTCTTTTGCGTGTCTAAGGTACACCAATTGTTTGTGTTAAATGTTTGGCATGCCTTTAGCACTTCATTGGTATTTAAGATACTTTGCTTTTGAAATATTTTTGTATTGTTAATTGATTTTGCAGCTTCTGTTGCTTCTTTAATTTTGTTGTATATAAAAATTATTAGATGAACTTTATTGACATATACACACGCTAGTCACAAAGAGTCACAAGCGAGAAATAGCGTTTTGAAGAAAGTGATCCTCAAACCATTTTTTCAAAGTAATTCATATTTTCAATAATTTCCGCGGCAAAATAGGAAATTACTTCAGTATTTGTATCAGACATTTGACTTGGCTTAATTCAAAATTCTGTTGTGACTCGTTGTGAGTAATGAGAATCGCTAAAAGCAACGACAAGTCACAAAACGTGCTTGTGACTCACTGTGACTCAGTGTGACTGAAAATTACTTCAGCAGACATTTGACTTGGCTTCATACAAAAATCTATTGTGACGATCAAATCAACTCTTCACTATTTGTGTTGTTAGTAATAAGAATCGCAAAAAGCAACAACAAGTCTCAAAACGTACTTGTGACTCACTGTGACTCAGTGTGACTGAAAATTACTTCAGCAGACATTTGACTTGGCTTCATACAAAATATCTATTGTGACAATCAAATTAACTCGTCGCTATCTGTGATCAGCAGTGACTCGTTGTGAGTAATGAGAATCGCTAAAAGCAACGACAAGTCACAAAATGACGCTTGTGCTTCACTGTGACTCAGTGTGTCTGTGTGTGTGATGAGCAAATGTCGTTTACTACTTTAAAGCAGTGCTCAAATATGTTTACCTTTTTTTAAACTGAAACATGCACACACAACACAGACAGACACTGTGTCTGTGATGCCCCAAAGTAGAGGAAGCAGCTTCTTCGGCAAACGCAAATCTTTCCGGTTGTTATTGTAACTTCCGATACATCCGCTCATTCAGTTTCTTACGGCGCGTGCCTTACACATACAGCACGTGCTTCACGTGTACTTTTCAGCCGACAACTCAACTTATTCACGGCTTCCGCTTATTTCACTTATATATCTTATGTCATTTCCCGTTATGCATTACACCAACATTATTATCAACGCTTTAAAGTCGCAAATTAAATGTTTCTTATATTCTTGCCATTGTCATTTCCTCTTCCATTACTTTGGCATGAATTTTGTCTGTCTTGGCATAAGTTTTTTTTTTTCTTACTTATTTCTATTTTTAAGATTTTTAGTTGTTGCAGAAAATTGAATACAAAAATGTTGTCATTGTCGACGCCTGCGACGACGCCTTCTGTACTCTTCTCTTCTTGTCTTAACTCGATTCAAGTTGTCTTGACTTGTGTCTTGCGTCTTGTGTCGTGTCGCTTCGTGTTGGCAAAGTTCGCGCGCTTCTGACTTTATTGAATGAATGTGTAATTGTTGCCGAGACCAGTCGAAGGCATTCAATATTGCCTGCCACTACTGCCATGCAAAACATGCCCAAGCATTGTCATCGAGCTGAAATCTTAGCAAAGAAGCTTGAAACTTTTGCCAGACCCAGACTGTTGACTGTTTTGCAAAGTTTTGTCATTTTTGTTTGTGGCAACAAGTTGTGAAAGTGTGCCGGCATACGTACATATATATTTTTGTTTCGTTTGCTTTTTCTAATACATGTTTAAGCTTTGAAAATTAATTTTTAAAGACAATTTTACTTAATTTAAAATGTATACTAATTTTTTAGTCATTGTTCAGTTATTAAACTCTAATCTAATCGAAAGTGTTGTGCCGCTGATGAATGGCAATGAGTTGCAATAAAATTGAAGCCAATGTGCGGTGAAGGATTACAAATGCATTACACGTCACGTTGATGTGCTGAAAATTTGAATTTATTGCATTGAGTAAGTGTGTGTGGATGTGTGTCGGCTTGAGTATGTGTGTGTGCAAAGTTCGATTTGCGTGGCCACAATTAGTTGCGCGGTAAATTATCTGTGGCGGCGTTGAATGCTTTGCATCGATGTTGTTAGTGAATTGACCAATAGAGAAGTTTATTTGCGTAGATGAATTTATGTATACATGTGTGTGTGTGTGTGTGTGTGTGCTTGGGTAATATTGCACAATCAATGCTAAAGTCATTTGGCTACGTCTAACTGCATGCCATGCATATATGTTGGTCATTATTGATGCATGTGACAATTGTTGGTTACAGTTGTGCCTCAAATCGAAATTCAATATGCATGTTGCTAAACATCGTGTGTGACAAGAAGTTTTTGGCATTAATGGCGTTGTTAAGCTGTGATTTAAATGCACAAGCAATTGTTGAGCAAGCGTTCGAAAGCATAAAGCAATATTGTATTTTAAACAACAAGTAAACATAAATATTATGATTTTTTATTAAGGGGTTAGACCTATTTAGAACTTATGATATTTATTTTTTTTTTTTTTGCATTTTCTGAGTGTATAATAACTTAAAAATATTCACTTAAAATTTCAAGACGATCCGAAAAATACTTTTCGAGTTATTCGGCAATAAATGGCAGCCTCTGACGCACGCCAGTAACGTGTTTTAAACGCGTTTTTCTCCAAACCAAAGTTTTCGAAATCGGTGATCATTATAACTTAAGAATGGTTTTACCGATCGGTTTGAATTTTTTTGTCATTTATTCTATACATAATTGTCCTTCGGTTGAACGAAGGATTTTTTTTTTGGATACCCAATTTTGACTTTGAGTTTCCGCCATTTTGTCAAAATTCAAAATTTTTCAAATCCCTTTGTCCAACCGGTGCTTTATGGAATTATCTGTCGATCTTATTTTACTTTTTGAATTCCGATGATCCAGTGATGAGCTAGAGTGATCATCGCAAAACACGACAATTGCTGTAGCACACTCATTTTTAAATATTATGAAACACATTTTTTTTCAAATCTTTAAATACATATTTTTTAAGTGGAGAAACATTTGGCATTAATTATTTTGTTGTGTGGTCAGGAAGAAATCTTAAAAAAGAGATTTTTTTTCGTGGTCTATAAAATCATTTTTCTTTTTTTTTTTTTTTTTGTTCAAATGAGACATTTGCATTATTTGAAGAACATGAAGTATGACATGACTTTTTGGGCTTCTAACATGACAAAAAAATAAACGAGACCGACCGACCGCACAACAAAATGGAAGAAGTGCAAGTGATGTGGGAATCGTTTCATGAGACTTGACAACAGACAATTTTACAATTTGATGTTATTAAAAAAGCCAGCATGAAACCGATTGTGTGCACAACATGTCCGTTATTTGTATGTGTGCGTGTGGGTGTGGGTGAGTGTGTTGGCACTTCTCTTACATAGTGTGCAAGAAGCACTTCCGCTTGCACATTTTCATAGATGTTCATAAAGTCAACACTTTGCGGGCGTGCACGTGTCCGTCTGTAAATGTTAATAGAAATCTCATAAACATGCTCACAACGTCAACGCTCATACTCATGCCTGTGTCAGTTTAAAGCCAGTTTTTATCTCTCTCTTCTTTTTTTTTGTGTGTGCTGTCAGCTTGTTGTGGCAAGTTAGGCATGAGCGTGTAAACTTCTGCTATAAGTTGTAAATTTGTTTACATTTTTATTATTATTTTTATTTATTTTATATTTATTTTTATTTTGTATTAAAGCAAAGCAATTTCCGCTACGCTTTTTACTTGGCTTGACTTTGAGCTTTGGTGCGCATGTTGATTCCTTTGGCTGCGTCAGTTGCATGCAATGTGCTTGTGTTGTGTTGTTGCCACTGTTGCAGCTGTGAAATAAATATTTCTTACGACAAAGTCAAACGCAGCTTGACGCTTTTTAATATTGCTGGAACTTTTGGTTGCTTTGCTTGTATTTTTTTTTTTGCTACAAACATTTTCTCACACATCTCTTTTTGTTCTTGGCTTTGCAGGATCGCAGCAATGCACAATCGTCCTGTGCCGGTCTCTTTGTCGCTGCTAATTTGGGCTTTGATTATCCTGGCATTTGGATACATGTCGATATGGCCACGCCTGTGCATTGTGTAAGTAGCATTCATACCACGGTTATACGCCCATGTCTAATACTCTCATACAACTTACAGGGTGAACGCGCTACTGGCTATGGCGTCGCTTTGTTGCTCACGCTTTTCGGCAATCGCACGAATTGCCCCATGTTGCAACTTATTGCGCCGAGCGATGAGGAGCCGCCCTCGAAGCGTCCTTGTCGTGATTGAGCATGTGTTCAGAACGTTGGAAAACTACTATGCAACGCTTCAAGTTTTGCTATATAATTAAAGATTTTTTTTATATATTATTTTTTGATTTTTAATTTTCTTAATAATGATTTGAAATCAGCGTTTTCTATGCAATCGTAGGTTTTGTTAATGAATAAATAACTTTTATAACGAAGCGTATGAAATGTGTTTGCTCTTAAAGTAATTCTACATAATATTTTTCAAGCGCGTCTTTAATTTGTAGCACGAAATCAACAACTTTTACATGTTCATTTAATTGGCTTAACGAATTGAATTGACAAAATATTCGATTAGCATTTGTCACACTAATTGTGCTGTCTTTTTAGTGTTTGCACACACACACACACATACACGCGTCGCACAGATACCTGCACACCTTGACATAACTAATGCAGACAGTCGCTCACAGCGACACAGACTTGCAAGCTTACTGGAATGTGTTGTGCGCATTTGAAAGCGTCCTCCGACTTGTCTGCTATTTCATTTGTATAAAGTTTTTATTCGCAGATGTCCTTGTTGCTGTCGTTGTCGTTGTAGTTAGTTTTGTTGCTGTTGCTGTTGTTGGTGTAGTTCAATTAAGCGCCACATTGCATTTCCGCTTTGGCAGCTGCGTTGTTTTTACTTGTACATGCTTTTTCTTACGCTTGTTACACTACCATTGTTGTTTGCTCTGTTAGCTTAAGTGAATTTCATCAGCAACAGCATCATCATCATCATCATCATCATCATCACTATGACAATAACAATGATCGTCTTAGTCGTGCTCAGCGATTTTACAACAAAAACAATGTGTAATTTTGGGTATGTGTATAAACTAAATTGTTGCCAGTTGTGCTGCTATTCGTTGCCTACTTTTGTGCGCGCTCAATAAAATAACGAAAATGAAGACGGTTGCAATTTAAGCAGCGCAAATTTGCATGCTGCCAATTAGATTTTATTTAATTTTTTTTTTTCGTCAACTTTGGTGCCTTTTATATTATTAGTTTATTTTTTTGAGGAGTTTTTGTCGGTTGTCCTTGTGTTTTAATTAGCTTGTGCTTAAGTATATTTTGTTGGCACATAAAATAATATCAAATTTCTTTAGTGTATTTAGTGTTGCTTCAAGCAACAACGAAATAAAAGAAAATTTATAAGCCATGTGTGTATAATTTATGTGCGTAAAGTTGACTTTATCATTTTTCATGTTTGTGTGAATTTTGTATCTTACACGCCGACTCACACACTCACGCACGCATGCACGCACGCACGCACACACAACGTGTGAAAAAGAATTATTGTATGGGATTTGTTGGCAAACTGAAACTTGAGAAGATTAAATGGCGTTTTGGTTAGGCATCAAGGAGTTATGGCGTTGGCTTCGGCTTCAGCTTCGGCTTTGCCTCTTACTGCAGCTGGCAGTCGCTTAACAACAAAATGGCAAGGCACCGGCAGACTTCAAGCATGATTTAAAGTAAAAGACGTTCAAAAAAAAAAAAGAAAAAACAAATGCGGCAAAAAAACAAAAACAATAAAGGATAAAGCGAAAAGCTGACGGCAAAGTCAAATTCAGCAGCTTAAATGTGAAAAAACGAATGTATGTATATTTTTCATAGTCTAGCCATGGGCGTTTTTACAGGAACAACAGCTCAGCCGGCCAGTGGCAGCATGGGCAACAAGCGGGTCAGTCCGTTGCCACCGTTATTTTGCTTGATACACTTCATGTTGCAGTTGTTGTTGTTGTTGTTGGCAGGACATTTTACGCAACCAAAGGCGCAAAATTGCTACACGCATTCGTCGCTTTCATGAAGTCATGAAGGCAACAAAACATTTGACTTTAAATTGAGTTGTCCTTTTGCGTTGTCAAGGGTGGCAACGCAGGCAGCGACGGTGACGTCAACGTCGTTGGCGACAGCGAAATAAAACTCTACATAAAAAGTATAACTTTAGAATCACGTAGCTTTTTGGTCGCCCGGGACGGACAACGTGCGTTGACAATAACAACAAAAAGCAACAATAACAAAATGATGCGAAGTAAAAACAATACACGTGCACATGTGTGTGTGTGTGTGTGTGTGTCACCGGAATCCTGTTTTTTTTGCATAGTTTTTTTTTTTTGTTTTTTTGAATTGAACGCTTATTGAGATATTTATGGCTTGCGGTAGTTTGAACGCTGCATTGTTACTTCTACTTCAGTGCCAAGCGCAGACACACACACACACACACACACACAAACATGGAATAAATACCTTTACATATACACTTAAGCGTCGAAAGTCGTTTATGGTCGAACGATTCAATGTGTTTAGGTCAATTGCTCATGCGTTTGTTAGTTGTGCGCGTCCGTCCGTCCGTCCGCCAATCTATCCGTGTGCATACGTGTATATATGAATGAGTGAAGTTATGCATCAAAAGATCGATTTACTTTGCAAGTTTTGTGTTTCGCATTAATGTTTGCGAATGCGTTTGAGAGCAAAAACAAATTATTATTGTTCTTACAACATTTGATTCTTTATATAGTTTTTTTTTTTTTTTAGGAAGAGAAGAGAGCATGATAAAGTATGCGAGGGTGATTGCCCAGCAGTTCACTTTGTGTGAATTGTCATATTGTCGAGAACTGTTCTCAACTGGCGAATTCAGGGAAAGTATTGAAGTATATAGAATATCTCTAGTACCCAACTGACGAATTCGGAATTAGTACAAGTCAAAGGTTATATATAACTCCCCAGCAGTCTGAAAACCAAGTGTTGGTTTTACCAGTTTACGTTATTTGGAAAATAGTTTTCAACTGTTGAAATCGGGACTAATATTTTAACTAGACAAAGGTAATGTATAAGCCCAACAGTCTGAATGGATGTAAAACTCATGATATATTAGAAATTTGTAAGAAATCTAGTTTGTCTCAGAGCTCAGAAGCGGACAGTTCAGGTTTGATTCCAAGTCTCACCAGAGTTCAGGACGGTTTTGATATTTTATTATTGTGTTCATAAAGCTCAAACTGGTAAGACAACTAATAGGGTAACTAGACAAATGTGATTGAATGGTGACAAATGGCCTCCCCTTGTAAAATTCACCAGTTAAAAACAGGCGAAGTATATTGAAATAGAACTAGACAGCTTACCTTTAAACTCGTATATGGATTAGTTCGGAACTAGTTTGCAGCATTACTGGTAGTTTATTTTGCTTACATAAAGTATTCTTGGTGTATAATTTTCTAACAAGCTAAGTAAAAATATAATAATTTATTATATAATTAATAATAAAAAATAAAAACAAATTGTCTCACATTGCCACATGTCCGTCAACGATAAGCTCAAAAATTTAGACTGTGAAATTCAATTGTGCGTTTGCAATTATTTGCAAATAACAAAAATTCATAACAATTTTACAAAATGTAATGTGTTTTGTAATTGCATTTTTGTTGTTTTTGGTGTTGTTGTTGTTGCATTTTTATTGCCATTTTCGCTTAGGTGTATTCAATTTTATGCTACGTTGCGTTTCGATTGTATTTCGACCTGAATGATGGCACGACCGTGTGTGTGTTGGTTCTGTTTGGCGTATTTTGTTGTTCGTTTGTTGCCGTGTTATGTTGTGTTGTGTTGTGTTGGCTTGTGTATTTCGCTGTTTGCGCGTTAAATTAAGCAAAAATCAATTAAAATTCAAAATGCAAATACGCAATGTTGAAATACAAATTGTATACAAAAGGGCAACAACATAACCGTATACGGTAAGTGCCTACATATGCTTGTGTGCGTGCGTGCGTGTGTGTGTGTATGTTTGTGTTGGCCGCTTGGTTGTGTGGAACAAAAAAACATTATACGCTTAACAATTGATTTGAATTTTATTAAAACTGAATTTATTGCAACATCCTTTTTTATGTGTATTGTTTTTTTTTTCTATTTTTTTTTTTTTTTATAAATTCAATTAAATGTTACTTTTGGGCTTGTAATTTGCTGTTTAAAATAATCAAATTAATAATAAAAAGGCAAACGAAACGCATGCTGTGCTTGTGTCTTTTATTAACAAGTCCTGTTTGCCGTCGCGGCAAGGAACAACGCACCTAAGCGCAACAGAAGTGTGCCAGGCACTTGGGATATGCTTTATGAGATTTCTTGTTGAAAAGTTCTTTCTTTTCACTTTTATCAAATGCACAGTGCAATTGCAAAAGGGCGAAAGAAAGCAAAGTGCAATGAAGCATCAAAAGCAGCAACAGCAACTTTTTTAAACATATTTTTTTATATATATTTTTTTATTATTGATATTCACAAACATGCAGAGACAAAAAGACACACACACACACTCTGCAATTTACAAGTCACACACATCCAGCTGTGCACGCACGCAAACACAGACACATACATACATATACAAACGCTTATATCTGTACATAAAATGTGTAAAAGCCTCGATTATACTCCCAGCGGGACTTTGCCTTTTTTTCTACAAAGTTTTATTATCATCAACAAGGCAATACGGCTTCGCTACTGGCAGCGCCAACAACAAGAACAACGTCAACATCATTGGCAGTCGTAGCGGCAGCGGCAGCGGCAATAGCAGTGGCAACGGAAATTCAAAAGTAAAGGAAACATCAGCAACATCAACTCATAAAATATGTTGCCAACATTCAAGCGTAGCGGGCATTGTGCGGGTGTGTAAATATGAGCCAAGCGAGTTTGCTTTATTTTTTATTTAAGAGTTTTTCCTAACGGAATTCATTGTTTTGTTGCATGTAACATTTTGTTATTCTTTCGTTTTTTTTTTTTTTGTTGGGTTTGCTTTATTTTGCAACTGTTGTACCATACAATTATTGAATGCAAGGCATTAACGACTTGACAGTAGCAATTGTAGCCTAAAAGTATGCTACGTTTTTGATAATTGCAAATACTTTAATTAACGCTTATGTAATGCTCATGTTACTTTGTAAATCATCAAAGATAAGTTAATAATATTGTATTGATATGTTGTATAGTTACTTTTGGAGATTAATATGTTTGTTGCAAGTCGAATTAATCATCATCAGCCACAACAAAGCGACGACGACAATCACTTAGCCCGAATTAAAAATGAAGAAGAGACAAAAAAATATGTGCAGTAGCTTTTCAGGCTTATTATATTTTGCTTTACACTCATTTAAACCATTTTACAGTAATTTTGCTTATAGCTAATTTTAAGCTATTGCCCTGAGGCTTTTGGGGGCATCAGCAACAACAACAGCAACAATGGTCGGGCTAACAACGATGGGGACAAGGACGAGCATAACGCGAGCAGAGCAGAGCAGAGCGCATATTAAGTGTATAAAAATTTTTGCGTTTCTGTTACATTTCGAAAATAGACTCACCGCAAAGTGAAGTATTTGAATACGAAAAAAAAAAAAAATAAACCTCCCCAAAAAATAAAACAAAAACCCGAAGGTTGCGGTTTTGCTTATGTTTTATTTTTTTGTTTTTTTTTTTTTACTGTTTAGTTCATTTGCCTTTTGGTTGGTGCGTTCGTTCGTTCTTTTATTGAAGCTATTGCTCCGCAGAGAACACGAAAAATGTCCTTAAAATGCGGCACAACATGAAAGTTAGGCTTTCACTTTTAGTTGACTTTTGTGCTCAACTTTGGGCTCGTAAATATTTTGCGAATCAGTTATACACTTAGGACAAACGAACCACCCAGCAAGCAACCGAATGTACAAACGAACGAACCAACGAAAGAATAAACCGAAACTGAACCAAAACTGAATTGAGTTCAGTACAGACCATTGTGGCATGGCGGGCGTAGAAGTCTTTGTTTATTCGTTGTGAAAAATAAGCACGCATAAAATGTATAAACGATGGCATTTCTACATAATTCAGCTAATTTATTATTTATTAAACCAGAGACCATTATATAGTGTAAAAATATTGATGATGGTTGCTTCTAAGTTTGCCACTTTTGGTTTCTTAATAAATTGTCAATTTCTTTGTTGTAAAGTAAAAAGTTCTCAAAGCAGATCCCGTTGAATGGCAATGCATAAATCTGGCTGAAAGATTTTTATTAGTTAAGTGCAGAATTTTGAAATGCAGAAGCAGTTTTGTTTTTGTTTTAAAGCTGTGAGTGCCAAAAGTTCATGACATGTTTAATTTTTGGCTCAGTTATATTAAATATCAAAATTTCGTATTAGTAATATTTAATTCATTTAAATCATTAGCGATATCTGACTTATTTTTTTTATTTGGTATATTTCTGACTCCTTCTTCAAGTCTCTTAACTTTTGTAATTGTTTTTTTTATATTATCTTAGATAATTAAATTATATTATTATATAAAACGTATGAGTAATATTCAATTCATATTAATCATACGCGATGTCTGATTTTCCGATGAAATATGTAATTCTTTCGTATTTTCTCGAAGTATTTTTTTAGTGATTCTTGCAATTGTGAATGCAAGCTTTTTTATAATTGGCATTTATGTTGTTTTATTGCTACTCAACCACATACACACACATACACTTCAAAACTTAAGACTTTCTTGCTCTTAACTTGCATAATTTCCGTTACAACAACAATAATAACAGAAGCACATACAACAACTGCAGAAAAATCAACGCGTTAGTTGTTTTTTTTTTTTTGCTTCCAATTTTTTTTTTTTGGTAAAAGTATTTATGAACTTTGTTAACAGGCAAAGAATTACAAACTCTCAGGTAAAAGTTCTTCTTCTGCTGAAACAAGCTGAATGTAAAATTGTGTTTGCCAAAGCGGCAAAGGCGGCATCTCACACAAAGCGGTGACAGAAGTAAACGGATGGGCGAGTCAGTTGGAAGTGAAAATGAATTAAGTTGTTTCACCGTTGCCGTTACCGTTGCCTTTGCTGTTGACGGTGCCGTTGTCGCTGTGGAATATGGCCAGTTAGTATGCTACGTAGCGGGCACTGAGCTGCACTAATTGCATGAAACAAGTTTACGGCCAAGGTGAGACTAAACTCAGTTGACTCGACTCGGTCTGGGTGAAAGTTTAACTCAGAAGCGGCAGCAGCAGCCGCAGCAGCGGCAGGAGCAGCAAAGCAATCAGTGCGCTATAAGAATGAAATCAAGTCAGGCATAAAACGCCTACTTTGCTTTTGTTGGTCTTTGGCGTCGTCGTTATTCTGTTGTTAGTTCAAGCAAGTTTTCGTTCTTTGTAACTTGTAGTTGCTGTGCTGTGCTTTGCTTTGCTCTGCACTGTTCTTATTTGATGTACTCGTTGCTCTCTGCTAACTTTTGCTTTTACTTTGGCAACACTTTTGTGTAAAGTTCGCTATGCCTTTCATTCTTTTGCCAACGCTCTCTGATTTTGCAGTATTAATTTTACTACAACAATTTTTTTTCATGCATTTTTTTTTGGTATGTTTTTTGTGATTTTTTTTTTGTTGCTCTTGTGTGCGTTCATCTTTGTTGTCGTTTGCAATTTAAGTTGAATGTCGGAAATTGCAAAGTGCAGTCATTTTTGCAACTGCTAAAATGCATTAACTTTTGCGTAGGTGCGTGTGTCTGTGTGTGCATGTGCCTTTGTTGAATAATGTTAATTTCAGTTTGTAATTTACAATTTTCATTTTTTTGTTTTTTAATATTTTTTTAATTTTTTCGAATTATTTTTTTGTTAAATTTGTTGCTTGTTTTTTTTTTTTTGTTCTTCAATGCAGCAACTCCTGCGTAAATTTTAATTTTTATGCGCGTAAAATTTATACATATTTTTTTTTTTTGCTTTAATCACTTTTTTACGCTTTACATTCTTATGTGCGTACATTCATGCTCTCACTCGCACTAACATAGTAATTCGCATGCTCTCTCTTTTGCGTGGCTGTGCTTATGCGTTCAGTGTTTGGCTCTTTGTTCTGTATTAAAATGCGGCAACACTGATTTTATTAAAATGCCATAAAACTACGTCAGCTTAATTAATAAAGTTGGTTTTATGCGCTTTTTCGACTGTAATAAATTTTGTTTGCATTCAGCGCATCGTGCAGCTGTGTCTGTCTCGCTGTGCCTGTGCGTCTGTGTGTGTGAGTGTGTGTGTATGAGTAAACGCGTTCGTTTGTTTTTCGTAAAAAGCTCTGCACATGAGTGTGAAGCAGTGGCCTGGTTAAAATAATGAGCTTGAGGTGTTTCCTTTTTGCACTTTTCCTTAATTCCTTTTGCTGTGTCTTTTTTTATGCTTATTTCATTTATGTTTTTGGCATCGTTAACCGGAATTAACAAGTTAATGGTTTTGTATATGAGTTGTGCATAATTTTTGGCTATCAAAATTAGCTGAAATGTTTATAAATATTAAAAAAATTTTAAAAAAATTGCTTAGATTAATTTTGCGTGTAATAATGAATTTTAAGAAGAAAATAAAAGCAAAATGTGTTTGACAGTTATAAAAAATTCAGAAATTCTTAAAAATAAAAAAATGCCCCTTAAGGTAGACTATAAATAATGAAAAACTGTAAAAATAAAAAAAATATTTATTTCTAAGTATTGATAAACTTGTCAATCTTGACTTTTCTTTAACTAATTGTAGTTACTACTGTAATTTTTTTCAACTGACTTAGCCATGTGACATGACATATGAGGTGCGCTTCATTGTTTCTTTGTCGTAATATTAAAAAAGTTGGACAAAAAGTTCTATGAATTAATGCATCCATAATACTTGCATGAAGTTTCATACTTAAGAGATACTTTGTTGTTGGTTTTTAATTTTTATTTTGGAATTTTGGAAACTATTCAAGGTCTTAATAATGCTCAAATCTCAAGCATCTGTGTATGTATTTTTATTTGGCAAGTTTTCTTAAGCACAACATATACGTTGGGCACAAGTTTAAGTGTACAATGCATGCCCTTCACTGCACTTACAGCATATGTCCTTTCGGTGCCTGTCCTGTTGTATGCATGCAACAAAACGCAAACGTATAACTGCACCAAACTACCTTCATGAAGCAAATGAATGAATAAAGGAGCAAGCGAACGAGTGAGCGTGCGAGTGAATGAGCAAGTATAAGTGCGAGTGTGACGCACTTAAGTGCAGCTTATTTTCTTAGTTTTGCATAATTTACGAGATTTTTCATTGATGGGTTTTCTACTTGCTGCTGCTGCTGTTGCTGCTTGCGGTGCTGTTGAAAACTTATAATACAAACGCTTAGACAAAGTTGCCTCGATTTTCTTTGGCTTACTTCATCGTGTGCTCGTTGAAGAAACACTCACTACACACCCACTCAAAGGCACTTAAATTAGCCTTAAGCTCGTCGTTGACTTTTCACGCACTTTGTTGGCACCTCTTAAGTGCCGTCATACTAAAGACAACAACAACGACAATAACGTTGAAGGTGAAATGCAGCTCATGAATTATGCACTTAAGTTTCTGATTTTTATGCTGCACTCACTGTATTGGAAACAAAAAATTAGGATAAAAAAAAAAAAAAATTGTTCCATTTTCTATAGAAATATCATTATATTGACAATTTCACAAATCTTGTTAGTTATACATTTGCTCTGTTCATTATTGCATGTTCAGTTTTCCGCAAATATAATTGAAGTGCCTCGGGTTAAAATGAAATGTTCAAAACTGTCGGTCAATTTTGTGCCAAGATGCCACCATACCATACCATGCTATACATCGAAATAAGAAAACAAATAAGGAAACAAGATAAACTTGATAATAACATCAACTTATGTTCTTGGTCAATACTTTATGTTAGGGAAAAGTACAAAAAGCACCAAATGAAAATGTCGAAAAAGTTGTTATCTTATTTTGTTCATAAAAAATATATATATATGTGCACTTGTTTTACGAGCGAACGTATAAGAAAGTCTTAGCTTGTAGGGAGTAAAAAACAAAAAAAAAAATAAAAATAATAAAGTAAAAAAAAAGGTACAAGGACATACGAAAGGATTGACAACACATAAACCGGACATGAACATATTCAAATTGCTCTTGCTCGGTTTATAAAATCAGATGAGGGCGAGCTAACAGTGTTGGTTACGTAACAAATTGGGGGAAATCGTAAACTAAGAAAAGTTAAAAGACAAGAAAAAAAAAATTGCTGCTATAAAAGATTTGCTCTTTATTTTGTGGGTAAAAGTAATTGTTAAGTATGTGCAAAGAAAAACTGACAATGAAGGTTTTTCTTCGTAACTTTTATGAATATGAGTAGCAACTTGCTCTTTGAAATTTAAACAATTGTGATTTCTCATTACTCATGCCAATGTTATTAAAACGCTGCTTAAAATTATGCTGTAAATTTTTCTAAAATTCGAAACATGTTTAAATTTAACTAAATTATTTTGCAAACCTTACTTGAATGCTTGTCCAATCTAGTGTTAATAACCTGAGCTAAAGTTTCTTAAGCTGTATTAAAGAAAATGTTTTTAGTATGAAATGAAAATAAATTTTAAAACGTTTTAATTATTTAATCTAGAAATATGATGGTCATTATGCACAAATCGAACATGAAGAATTCAGCGAATCGTTAAATGTTCATTGCAGATGCAATTTAAATTGAAATTGAAATTGAAAAGCAAAAGCAAAAGGAAAATGCAATAAGAACAATAAATGTTAAACGCTGGCAGCATTTGAAATTTTAATTATAAAATATGTGCGCAACATGGTAGAAAACGACAGCCACATCCGGTCTCATAGACTGTTTGCTGATGATGTTTCCTTGTTGAAGATGTACACAACGGTTACACAACGAGGTGAGTCAAAATCTAACAAACTATATGGTTTAAGCACACACACACACACACACAAACAAACACAGAGAAAAGGACTTAGTAAACTTAATCATGTTACTATTTCATTGGACGCGCAACTCGCACTTCTATTTCAATTGCACTATCTGATGTGGATGTGGATGTGAATGTGAATGCTGATGCTTTTGATTGCTGCTGTTTTCCACTGCAATTGCACTGAATGCTTTGGGCGATCCAATGGAATCGTCATAGTCAACGTCATTGACATCAACGTCACTGACTGCCATTGCCACTCGCGGCTTCTGTTGCCTTTGCTGCTGCTGCTCGTTAACTTCGTTGGCACGGACTTGGATTGAATGTAGTGTACGAACGAGTGAGCGTGATTTTGAAACACATCGCGGTAGCTAAGGATGCCAGGACCAATGCAAATGGTTGCTAGCATTGGCGCCACTTCAAAAAGTAATTGTTTGCGATTTTGTATTGTTTCACTGTCAGACCGTTAGACTTGCTCTTGAGACGTTCCAAGTGCTCGCGCGAATGGACAGTTTTCATGATAATAAGCGTGGGCGTGGGCGTGGGCGGCAAACATGGCAAGGTGGCATTCGTTGGTCCTTTACGTTTACGTTAAGCGCAAAACAGAATTTTACACAGTCACATGCAGATTGAGCAATTTGTGCATTGATTTGATTTGAATATGCTTGAGATGAGCTCGAGAAACAATTGATTCAGTCATAGTTGTTGCATTAATGGGCAAAGCAATAAAAATTTAAAATCTTCGATGTTTTGGCATCCATTGCATCGTTTGCTTTGGATTGTAACGAAAGTGCAAAAAGAGAAAATTATAAAGGGAAAAATGATATTTGATGGAATTTTTAATTTTTCAATATTAAAGTTTAGATTAGAGTTGTTATAAGCAATTGGCTTAAGTGAGTTACTGCAAGCAATAAAGAATAATGATGACAAATCAAAGTTGTTTCTTTGAAATAATAGTATAACGAAGTATTATTCTTTGAAAGCAATCATTGTATGAAGTTAAGAATGAATAAGAACGCCTTCAATTTCGTGCAAACAAATTGCATATTTCTGTTAATTAAAGTGATAATAGAACGGTTTGTGCGCCGGATCAGTATTTGATTTCAATTAAAACAGAAGCGTTGTATCAAAAGCAACAAGCAATAATAACATTTTGAGCATATAGCTGATATTTGAATTGAACTATGTACATACATGGCCAGCAACGATAGCAACAACAACAATTACTTCAATTGACAATGCAAAGCAGCAAAACGTAATCAAAATCCAAAAGCATCCGACAATAAAGGGCAAGTTCGATTGTGCCAACGATTCGAAGACCAAATTGATGTCGTTGTCATTATCGGTGTCGTAGTGCAAGCTATCAACAATGCATTCATTGTCAATGTGCGACTGCAGGCAAATTGCATTCGATTAAACGAAGTAAACTAATTAATTTTCTATTGTGTTGCTGCTGAGAATGCTTTCGGTATCTAAATTGTGTAATAACTGATTGTCATTGTCGACGTGGCCTAATTGACTTGATGCTCAACTTAGAGATTTAAGCTATTGCAGTTCACTAAAAGGAAACAGCGAAAAAGTTAAAAAAAAAAAATATGGCAATTAAAGTGAAAAATAAAAGAAAAGAAAAAAAGAAATGAAATGAAACGAAAAAATGTCAGTTGAGTCAAGTCCAACAAGCTGAAATTACGTTATGAAAGCAACTGTTTACTTTTCATTAATTGAGTTCGTAAAAGTCATTGTCGGTGGTAGTTGGTCATTGCATCAGCAACAACAACAATGACGCCAAAAAGAAAACGCAGCCCATTATTCGTAACGGGTTGAAAAATTAAACCAACACACTTTGACTTACCGCGCATCGCATCATCACTGTTGCCAACACTGCCATCATCATCATCATTATTATCATCATGATCGTCGTTGTCTACATGCTCATTATAATGGCGGCAATTATAGCCTTCATGGCTCATAATGTTAAGCGTGTATCCTGCATTAAACCCATGGCAACGGCAACGGCACCAGCAACTATAACAAACACTATAATGATGTCATCTCACTCGACGTCGTTGTTGTGTTGTTGTTGTTGTTGCTGTTGTTCTTACAGTGTAATTATACAAACTTTACTTCACATATTCATAACTGTATTCACACATACTTATTTCGCACAAATGCATTGACGGCATACAAATTCCGTTCAGGCTTTTATTTCGATTAACATTTTCATTTTTGTTGCTTAACACTTTGTTCATTCAAAAATTATGTATGTATGTGTGTATATCAAAAACAAAAATGAAAAAAAAAAAAACACGTAATGCGGTAAGCAGCATTAAATGAAGTTATTGCGTGTTGAGTGCACTCTTGTTGCCTCGAATAAGCACTTAAAAGCCCAACAAACGTACGCAGACATTTTTTTTTTTGGTTTTTGTTTTTTTGATTTTAAGATAAGAGTTTTTAATACGTTTAAAGAGCAAAGTTAAATTATTTTTACAATTTTCGCTGTTAATCATTGTCAGTAGTATGCAATGCTCTAGCCCAGTGAAGTATGCAATGAATAAAGTTGTGGCATATATTAATTTTTTTATTTAAATAATTATAATTAATGACATTTTAATGTAATACATTTAATATAAAATTAATTCATAGATCACATGTCAATTTATAATTTTTATTGATTGCTAATTGTTATTTTGCTACTCCTTAAAATTATGCTACAATATAAGTAACAGAAATTATGGTTTTTCTGTAGTATCTAAAAAGTTAAATCTAAAAATGTCCAACATGTTGTACTCACTTCACTTATATATACAATTCTAATTAAAGCATGTGTAGTATAACAAAAAATATTGTTTTTAATACTTCCAAATGTTCTTTGTTTATAAATCGCTGGGTAATTCAACGTTTTTTGTTTTGCTATCACTTTTAAAACAACAAACGATTGTTAAACATAAACATGTGTGAAAAACTTCAAATTGTAGTTAGAAAATTGCACAAAACTGGACAAAATATAAAAATGAAGTCAAATGTTCTGTTTTTTTTTTAAATGTACAAGCGCATTTTTCATTTATGTTTGCAACGCAAAGAAAAACAAAGAAGAGCGAAAAAAAAGCTGAAAATGAATAAAAAATAAAGTGACACAAACTAAACAAAAATCAAATTGGAAAATACACAATATAAGAAAAATAGCAGTAAATATAATAAAAACATAAAAACGCATGCCGAAAAAAGTACAAACAAAAACATGAATATGGAAAAGTAAAGAAAACAAAGCATTTAAAGGAAAATGTTGTGTGATACAACGAAAAGTTCAACAAGCAAGTTCTTGTTTAGCGATATAAAAACACACACATATATATGTACATATGAGTGTATGTGTGCGTTATACTAACGACATTTTGCAAATGTGTCCCTTTTTTGTTTTTGTTTTTTTTTTTTTTGTGTAGTCGTCATTCTTGTTAGCGTCGTAGATGCCTCAACTTAAGCAGCTTGCCTTGTCTTGCCAATTTTCTCACAGCTCTTGCAGACATTTCAGTGTTTCAGCTTTGTTTGGTTCAATAAAAGCAGACAATTTCTCAAGCAACATTTTTTAGTGCAACTATTTTCTTATGGTTGTTGTGTTTTGTAGTTTTCTTTTTTACAACAGATCGAAATTGTCATCCATTCGCTCAATTTGCCGAAATGGCGTAAGAAAAGCACAAATTCAAATGGTTGACAAGAAAAGAAAAGAAAAGAAAATACAAATGTAAAGGAGGAAGAGGAAGTGGAAAACATATGCACATTGGGTTTTTTTTTACTTCTTTTTATGCCATGGTCGAAATGTGAAAAGTATCTTAGTTTGTTTGCTGCTGTATCTTCTTCTTCTTTGTGCTATGAATTGGCTTGGTTGCGTTTTAGTTTGTTTTTATCAACGGCACTCAATAAATGCGAATCTTTATGCTTGCTTACGCAAATTTAATATCAAACAAATTTCTTTTTTTTGCGTTGTTGCTGTCGTAATTTTAATATGAGTTGTTTTCATATTCGTGACGCAACGATCATAAGGACGCAAAGAAATTGTTTGCCAAGTGTGAATGGTTTTGGAAAACTTACGTTTGCATTCTAGATTTGTTTGTTTGATCAAAGAAGTTTTATTTGGCTAACAATTGAAGAAGTTAAAAGATTATGTAAAGCATTTGTGTAAAACTACAATGCTCTTCAGTAAAGTGTGATGATGTAAGCAATTTCTTATTGGATTTTATTAATTTAAATTGCACTGACATAAAACAAAACACAATTATCTATTTTCTCGGATTTCTTTGTATCTAATCGATGACAACCATCTTGAATGTGCAAGCTTCTAAAATGTGCTTTATTTCTGTAGTGTATTTTTATATCAATATGAATTGGTCTGTGCGCATGCAAGCTGATAAGGTTTGTATATGAGATTAGACATTGCATCAACACACACTGAATTTCTAGATTAATTTCTATTGGTTATATTAACTCTTTTAATTTTAAACTAGTGTGTTCAATTCTGAATGTAACGACAAGCTGATAAGATAACTTGGCCATGTAACAAAGTTTTTATTTTTTTTACAATTTTTTTACAGTTTACAATAAAGAAATAATGGAATTTTTTATATCAGAAATTTTAGCTTAGAAGTAAATCATTGCAGCCTAAAGTAATACTAAATTTTTCAAGAAGATTATTTCAGATATATACAGAGCACGTTTTGTAGTTGTTGTTATCGTGCTTTATGTTTCAAGCTTATACGTTGATAATATTGTATTGCATTATTTGTACATAAATAAGCTGCATTAATAATTGAAAAGTAATAATAATCAACATTAAAAGTTTCTTAATTTTCACTTAACATTTACCGATTGCAATCTGACAAAATAAAAATAAAAAGCGCACAACAATTCTAAAAGCATTCAAAGCGACAATAATTTTTATGCTTACAGTGAAAGTTGTGTCGACTTTGCGCTAAACGACAAATCAGCAAAGTTAAGCTGCAACAACAACAGCAACGGGACTAAATAATATTACTACAACAACACGTCAACGAAGGGAAAACTGTTGAGCGTAAAAAGTTTGTCTTATTCAGCATGCAGCGTCAAACCGCAGCAACGAATTCGCAACAGAGCAAAAGCGAAAAAAAAAAAAAAATATGTATAACGGAAACCGGATATCCGCCATTGGTCGTGGCACTATGACTGCCATTGCCATTACTACTCAGCATTCTACATTCAAAGTGTTATGTTTGGTGTTTATAGAAGTCTATATTTTATTTCTTGTTTTCATTTGCGTTCATTTTTTTAACTTTTTCACTTCTTTTTTTTTTGTTTTTGTGAATGCTGTTTTGCGATTTATTCCGACTTCTTTTCACTACTTGTGCAATAATGAATGTATTAACAACTTGTCAGTCTGTCAGTTTGTCTGTCGGTTGGTTGGTTGTTTGAACGTTTGGACGTTGGCAAACGTCTGTATCAGCGATAAGCTGCTTGTTGAAAACAAGTTGAAGTTTACGGCTATCGCATTCACTCATCTACGCTCGTACTTGCACACTTACATACAAACTAAAGTCGGTTTTATTTTTAATGAGTCTTTGAATTGACCGGCCAAGCTTGCATTTGTTGAAAACGTAAAATGAAATAAAAAAGAAAAAAATAGAAAATAAAAATAAACTAACAATAAAGAAAGGAAAAAGCATTGAGTGCTGTGCAAAATGTCAGCAGCAATTATGGATTTCCATTTTCTTTGATTTTTTTGCTTTTAATTTTCTGTTTTTACTTTGATTGTTTCATTTCCTGTTTTTTTTTCCTTCATTCTACAACAATTTGTTATGCTTGAAAATTGATTTGCTTTCCGCGCAATTTTAAGTTTATATTTTTATTTTGTCTATTTTTATTACAATTGTTTTGCTTAGTAATTGGCGCTGCTGATGGATATTGAAATGTCTTATATTATTTTTTTAATTAAAAAGCACTCATTTTGCGTTAACAACTGTGTAAGGTAACTAAAGTATAACAATCAATTAGAGTTCTAAAAGTGTCCAGTGCGCTTTGCCTATAATCTGAAAGCCTAGTTTTTCAAAAAGACCACGTGAGGCATGATTATCACTTGCGATTTGCGTGTACACCTCGTCGCCATCGGCGCTGATCAACTGCGCCAAGCGACGCACTATGATTGCGCCGATGCCACGTCTCTTGTGCTGCTTTGTTACTTCTAACAGACCAATGCAGCCTTGCCTTGTTCTATAATAGTAAGAAAGTTTAGCAGTTAGTTTCAATAGTTTCATTAAAATAACGGCGACTCACCTCAAGCACCAACCAATCAAATTGTCAAATTCATCAAATGCGCCAACATTTTTATGACAACGTATTTTATTTTGTATTTGTTGCAATGAACCACTGCGGCGATACAGCCACGCATTGTTGATTTGTTCGGCATGTTTGAGCTGCAAGGCAGCAAGTTTAATGCCTGTTGGCAAACTTTAATAGATAAAGATCGGTTGTATATTTTTGTTAATGAACAATTATCAACGCTTACTCAATTGTGTATTTGGCAATTTGTTGTTTGTCCACATGATATGACAAATATTCATATTCTTTTAAATCGCGGTAAGATTGCACATCGCACACGCGAAGAAATTCCAATACAGCTGGTCGCAAAAATTGTGCATAACCGTCGAAGGAAAAGGTATCGATGAGTCCAACATCGACATCAAAGTTGGAAGGCACGCGCAGACAGCTTAATGCTTTTGTCAGACGCGTCAAATCTGCGCTAAGCGTATTGAAGTACACTTCAATGTTGCCAAGGTATTTGTGCTGCAATTGCATGTGTTCGTCTCAGCTTTATTTCTGTTCACTTATTGACTTATTGACTTACGATTAGTATAAAAGTACCATCACTGCGCCAGTCGTCATCGAGCGCATAACATTTTACATATTCGTGCTTCTCGTCGATGTTTGCATTCGTTGTCCATTTGATGAAGTTGTTAAGCAGCATGAAACCATTTAATTCTGGTGTCTGTGCGCGGTACAAGTCTCGTAGTTTCGGCCATTCTGACCGCGGTATCTCATCGATGACAACCATCTCGAATGTGCAACCTTCTAAAGTGTACTGATCACTTTATATTTCAGTAGTGCATTTTTATATCATTATGTTTTGGGCTGTGAGTATGCAAGCTGATAAGGTGAGTATATGAGATTAGACATTGCATCAACACACTCCGAATTTCTAGATTAATCTATTGGTTATATTAACCCTTTTAATTTTAATTTTAACGACAAGCTGATAAGATAACTTGGCCATAAAACAAAGTTTTTATTTTATACAAAAGGCAAATAATGGATATTTTTATATCAGAAATATAAGGTTAGATGTAAATCATTGCAGCCTAAAGTGTTACTAAATTTACTTGGAAAATTATTTCAGACCAACACTTATAATTATAATACAAAGTATATGCATATATATAAAGAACACGTCTTGTCGTTGTTGTTATCGTGCTTTATGTTCCAAACATGTTTGTTTCCGGCCGCTCTTTTCTTCAGCAAGCCATTAGCTTTATTAAAGCGTTAAAAACGCTCTCTGCCTAATTTCTAAGAAAACTTGCATTTTTATTTTTTTTCAAAGCAAAAGGAAGACTTCAATCAGTGCATAACATTTAATAGAAATTTTGTACACACACAGACACAATTCCCATGCCAGTTTTTAAGAGTATCTAAATTAAAAAAAGAAAAAAATTCAAAATAAAAAAATATGAACATTGTCGAAGTGCAAAGTAAACCAAACCAAACGTAACGAAACGAAACCAAAGCAAATTCAACTCAACGTCAGCCATAACTCGACCAATCTTCTTTTCAGCTGCTGTCAGTTGTTGCTGTTGTTTTTCTTACAGTTACTGCAAGAGTAGCAAAAGTCATCAGCGTTGAGTAATCATTTCTCAGGTCTCAGGTTGCACCTTTTAGTGTAATTAAAAATGCAAGAAGATTTCTTTTAAGCCACGGTCTACGACAAGTAACATTTATTCTTCATGCCATGCCCATTTCCCAGTTGTCGGCACTGAATGTTTGCCCGTCTATGTGTGTGTGTGCTTGTGAATCTTTTAGCCGTTTGTTGAGGTCATTGCGGCAGGGAACAAGTTGGCATAGTTGCGCATTTTTTCACTTGTCTCACTTTCAATTATTGATGCCGGAGAGTAGCTTTTTAACAGGAAAAAGAAATAGAGTCTTAGAAGAAAATAAAACAAGAAAAGAAATTACTTTCGGCTTTGTTGGTACTTATATACACTTGCAAGCATTGTTCCAATACTTCTTATTTTGTAGATCCACATTTAGCCTTTGAATGAGAACTCTATTTAACACGTCATTCAACTGACAGCTACTGTGAATTATAGTGTTCCGATCAAGATATATTACGAAATATAGTATGCTTGCACAAATATAAATAATATCTGTGTTTAAAATTGCTTAATAGAGGACATGATTATATCAACTCTTTCTTTCTTCTTCTTTGCGTTGCAAACATCATGCCAAAGTTAATAGACTCAAGCAAGAGCATATAAAAAAAAATGTTTGCTTGATTTCTTGCTGATTTTTCATACAATAGCGAAAATTTTGCTTTTGTGTGTGTTTGACGATTAATTGCTTAAAGGATTCATTACTTACTGAAAGCAATATTTAATTTGCAGCAATTTTAATTGTATTACGTAATAAAAGTCCTTGAAAAATGTGCTAATTGAATTTTTTCTCACGCCATTTTGTGCTGTCAAAGCGTTGTGCAAAAGCGATAGCATAAATAAGAGCATGAAAATAAAAAAAAATACAAAAAGAAAATAAGATGGGCTTAAAACTTAGAAACTTAATTAAGCAACGCCTTCTGTCGTAGTTGCAGTCCAAATCATTGTTGTTGCCATGGCAGTCTTTGACGCGCGTGTTGTTATTGTTGTTGTTGTTGATGCTGTTGTTATTGTTGTTGACGCGTCAGTTTGCGGTGAATGGTTGCAGGCTGTGCTACAATTGGCATTGGAATTGAAAACGCAATCGTCGTAAGCGAAATCAACTTGCAAAACCCCTCTTCTAACTCCGACCACACCGTTGTACCGGTGCCTTAGCTGTGCTTCAGCACATCTTAATAAACCGTAACTAAAACTTGCTTTTGGCCGCAGGTAATGAAAATCCTGATGACATTTTTAGTTGCAGCCTCTTGCAATGAAAACATTTCATTTGTGGTTGCTAAAGCCTTGTTGGTCGCATTTGTCTTTCAGCGCAAACAATGTCCTGAGTGTCTTGTCAACGAGTTGTTAGCATTGTGCCAGAACAATAACAATCAATAAAAATTAAAAAAATGCAATGCAAATTTGCCAATTAATATATTAAAGTTTTTTTAATAATAAATATTTCTTATAGCTCGAAAATCAATTAGTTTTTGATTTTCCTGGAGAAACATTTATAAGTTATTAAATAACAAATAAGATTTCCATTAATTAGTTTTTATCACATGACAACATATCAAGTCTTAAATCGTTGCTATAAACGATGAAATAATAAATTTAACAAGAACGATTTCCACTCATCAACGCCTTTTGCTATCTGCATTGAATCCTCTTCAAAAATACACACGAGCAAAACTGCAGGCAGTAAGACAAAGCCACTTGGGCATTAAAAAGGCGATGCTTTATCAGCGCTGTGGTTTGGTGGTTGAACGTGATTGCAACAACAAGTCGTGAAGCTGCTTTGCTTCTTATTACAGGACTTCACAGTGATAACTGCACACTAATATAGTCGAGCGTAGTCTTTTGCCTTCAATGCAGTGTGTGTGTGAGTGTGGGTTTGTATGCGTTGATCATTTAGTTTATTGTTGTTGTTGTTGCAAGCAGTTTAACAAAATGAAAGTGCAATAGCAACAACAACGACAACAACATCAATAAGAAGCATACAGCAGCAAAGGGATTGAGGAAAAAAGATAAAGTCAATTCAAATAATGCTTTGTGCAATTGATGTTGTTGTTGGTACGCAGTTGTTTTTGTGGCTGTTGTTTCTTCTGGTGTAATTGTAGCACTTTCTATTTTCTCTCTATTTTCTCATTTTATATTGCTGTACAGGTGGCGCTGCAACTGTCATTGCAACAAGCATGGCCACTTCCGTTTCCTGCCAACGCGTTGCCGACGACGTCGTTGTCAATGCCGCCTGTACTTAAGCTTTCTATCTATTCATGCGGCGCACTTCTTTGTTCTTTTGTTTTCATTATCTTTATTTATTTACTTTTTTCTTTCTCTTATTTGTATTTTTATTTTTATTTTCTTCTCTTCTTAATTTATTTTCACGTGTTGTTTCATTTTTGTTTTTGCTTATCTCTTGTTCAGTTACTTTGATGTGGTTTTGTTCTTGTTTAAAATCAATTTGAACAACATGAGTATACTTCCAGCACGCTACTTTTGCATTGAGAATTTTGTAAATATTTTATTACCACGCGCATACACACATTCATACATACACAGACACACACAGACACACAGACACATTTGGCAATATATCCGCTGAGTTGCCATTTGAAAGTTGTTTCGTGTTCTCCGTTCGTCACACATGTGCACTTCTGGTTCTCAATGGAATTCACTTTGCTGCGTATGGTTCATTAGTTCATGAGCGAAGTAAATTTTCTATGTTGAGTGAAAAATTCACTGTAATGTCACAAGTCAAGGAAATAGTATGCAATCGTTGCTGTTTCCTCTGCTTTACTTTTGCTTGACTTTACTTGACACTCGCTCTATCTCAACCCACTCATCTCTACTGCCTTTGCACTTCAATTCTTATAACTCAACTCCGATTTTTGTTTATTTTTTTTTTTTCTGACAACATTTTGCGCTTAACACAATTTTTCTTCACTTATTTTTTTGTCTTCAAGTTTCAAGTTTTTTTCATATACTTCGAAAAAAGTATTATAACTTTGTCATGTAGCTTGCAACACGTATAGCTTGCTTAGTGGAAAGTATCTTCCATTATATAAAAGTATTAATATTTTAAATCAATATGACAACACTAGTTCTTGAGCCATATTGGAAACGAAGTCTAGTTTGTATCTGTAAGTGTTTTCTAACTAAAAATTGACATGATTGGATCAATATGATCTGAAAACCGACATATATGTTTCAACGTTCTAAGCATAATGGATGTAGAAGACTACGGGTTTCAACTAAGCCGAATAACGGACTTTTTTATTTTTTTTTGCTTGTATTTTAGTGTAACTTTTTTAGTTGTTTGTTTTTCTGTAGTTTTTACATTTTTCTGTTGCTTTTACTATGACTTAAATAAATAATGTCGATATGTCTTTTAAGCATGCATTTCTTGTTGCTGTTGTTGTCTGCTTCGATGTTGAGCTTGATGGGCTTGCGTTTCTGCGCTTCCTTTGCTCATCGACAACGACGACTAGCGAAGAAAACAATTTTCTCAAACAAATCATGAAAAATAATCAACTGAAAGCTTTTTGCCAATAATGAAAATTCGCAGGTCATTTTTATTAAGTTATGTTGATTTGTACTTGTACTATTCATTGATGTTGAACTTTTGTGTCTTTGTTTTATTTAAGTTGCTACACAGATTTGATGTTCTTTATGTTGGCCTTTGAGTTTGCAGCAAACAATGCAAATTAAGCGTTCTGCATGTTTTTAAAGAAGACAGATGTATTTTCAAGCAGAAAACGATTTACAACGCACAAACATTGCGCAAATTAAAGTCTTGCAAATAAAATTAAGTTGCCATTGGGTGAGCACAAAATGCATATTTAAGACATAACCACATTAAGAATAATAAAGAAATAAAATAAAAAAAAAAAACAAACCGAGCAGCAAGATAGTCAAGAAAAAACAAAGAAAAGCGACGAAAACATTAAATGAAAACCAAAACCACAACGAACAACGAGCAACTACGCTCGGACCGGCCATTGCAAATTAATGGCCTTCAAAGTGGCAAGGAACGAGCAGTGCCCAAGCAAATAAAACCGACTGGACCGACTGGACTGACTGGTGTCTGACCAAATGAGCGAATGAGTGAGAGCGTGGAGCGTGGAGTGACGGCAGCGGTTCAGGCAAATGGAGACGTACTGTGGACGTTGGCAAGCAATAGCAGTCAGCAAAATGTGATGCTGACTTTATTCAGTGCACAAAGGAGCAACAAATTTTATGAGTTTCAACTGTGAAGTAAGAAATTCGCACAAACGCATTCACACACGCACAAACACACACATAACCGAACAAAACAAATAAAAAAATACAACCAGTAAGGACTTGCTAGACTTCGAGATGCTCTGTATCTTCAATTTGTAATGATTGTTTAAGGGCGTTGCCCCACTCATTTTTCCATTGAAATATATTTCATTTCCATCCAATATCATATGTACCAAATTTTATTCTTCAAGACCAAATGGTTCCAAGAGATATATGTACCAGTGATCAATCCCATATTATGATTGAATCTAACAACGCTTTTACATTCAAAAGTTAATTATTATCGGTTGTGAGGTTCCAGTGATATAGGGATTTTAAATTTGATCTATATGTGGTCGTGACCCAGGCTTCAAGTCTTGATGTTCTTATTTCAAAAGACAACCAAACAAAGGTCCAGTTATTTGCTTAATGAACTCTCAAAGGTGAACCACAAAAAAAACTTGAACTGCGTAATGAATGTCAGAATCAAGTGTTGAAGGAATTTCGGTTCTACGAGTTCGGGACGGACATACGGACATGGCTAAATTGACCTCGCCTTCAGTACTGATATACAAGAATAAATATACTTTACAGGGTCTGCCACACCTTCTTTTAAGTGTTACATACATATTTTTCAATGCGCAAAAAATTAATAAGACCGGGTCCATAAGCTAATAGGGTATAAAAAAGAAGTTGGTGGCTCTCTCTCTCTCATACTCACTATCACTCACTGCCTATCTGTTTGCCTTTCGATCTCACTCGTTCAACTCATACACGCATATACATTTTGTGTGCTTTGGCTCTTTTTGTGCAACTCGAAATCTTTTTGCATCGTTTCGTTGTCGTATTTTCTTTGCTACTTCGTCTGCCTTCGTGCTGGTTTTTTAAAATTTTTTTTTTTATTTTGAAGTTAGCATTAAGTGCAAAAAGGATTTTCATTTTTAATCCTTGCTGCTCTGAATACTGTTGGTAATGTTGCTGCCAGTTTTGCACACGCTTATTGGCATTGTACAGAGCCAAATGCGAATGTTTGTCGGTTGGTCTTTTGGTCGTAATGTTATGTCAGTCCGTCCAACTGTCTGTCTGATTGTCTGGCTGCATGTTTGTTGTCTAGCTGGTTGCAAGAATATTTTTCTGTAAGGATATGCCAATTTATGGCACACACGAGTGCATTAGACTTCGGCCGCTCAATTGTGCTATCTCTATCTCTATCTCACACCCTTCAATACAACTACCTCTTGCTCACATACGCTGACTTGCATGTTCATTTTGCTATTTTGGCTGCATGTCTGGCTGAAATTACTTAATCCATGTGGTTTTTTGGAGCAGAAGAAGCTAGTACAACAAAATAAGCATCATATTAAAGCATTTGTAATTGTTATTTGTTGTTGTACTGCTCTTCTTCCATGTTGTTATTGCTATTGCGTACTTAAGTAGTTGTGTAAAGGATTTTGGCTAATCGCAAATTTTTGTCTTGTATTGCAAATGTTTGTAATTCCTTCCTTTTTTTTTTTTGGTTTTTCTGCATTCTGTAAGCCATTGCACTTTAAACTCACCAACTATGTCTATCTCTCTCTCTCTTTCAAATTAAGACAGCATTAAGCATTTAATGTCGAAGTTACTTCAACCATAAATACAATTGCAATGTGCGCATTATCCTTTAAACCGGCTTAAAGCAAATGAACACAAAGCAATGCACAATTTTCGAGAAAATAAATGCTTTTACTTATCTTTTCTTTGTTTTCTTTTCATTTCTTTTGTTTTTGTAACTTATTTTTTTCATTGCTTGCAGAAATTGCAACAATGTCTGGCTTGTTATTGGCTAAATAGCCCCAAGTGCGCAGCGTCATCTTTAACTCGCTTGCTCACTTGCTGGCCTGCCATGCACATTTTTATAGCTGTGATCAAGTTCCGTGCTGCCTGATACCTGCCTGGCTGCTGCCTTATGCCTGCTATCCGTCTCACTAGCGCTCATAGCTACTGCTACTGCTACTGCTGCTGTTACTTTAGCGTGTGTCCCTTAGCGTCTGTTTACGTACAGCAACAAAGCTGTGTTCGTGCAACGTTCGCATTCTAAGATTACAAATAAATTATCGTTTAATAGTCTTTTGCCGCTTTTGCTCCTCTCTTTAACTTCTATTTTTACTTGTACATAGGCATCTTCTATCTGACGTTCTCGTCGACGCTTAACGGCAATCATGGCAGTCATGCACGCTTGTCTAGACCGCTTGCTCACAGCGTGTCAGCGAGGGCGGTTCTTAATGTATATAAGTGAGTTGTCTTATGTGTAATCAAGCAAGCCATTTTTATTTGCAGTTCTTAAATATGTTCGATTTTGTTGAAATATCGTTAAAAGAAGTCGCAGCATTTATTAAATTCCTTAATGGTAGTATACTATTTACCACAAATGTGTCTAAAAACCCTCGGTAGCTGGCATAGCCAGTGATTTGGTCGGACTTTCATATTACGTACGCCTGGTTACACCTTTGGTTTGATTATTATAAATAACGAGCGCAGTGGCGTCATTTTAGATGGCTTGAACCAGAAGGTCTTATGCGTTTTTTATCTTAATATGTTCCTTAACAAAAAGCACAACGCTTTAAAAACCGAAGCTACCGCTAAACAGTTTAATCACTTTTATTCTTATAGTAATAAATTTTCTCATGACGTTCACTAAATGTAAGCCATACAAGGAAGACTTGCTTTAAATTGTCTAACGATTTATTTCGCAGCACATTTGTCTTCAAAATTTAAATTTTACTTAATTTACCTTTTCGTTGCCATTAACCAACTCATTTGGTTATAACCATTAAGGCCTTTTAAGGTTTGTTGCTACGTTTTGGTTTTGGCTTAACCAACCGTAGTTTGTGAAAATGTTACGCCTTCAATATTTGTTCCGCAATAACCACAAAAAGGGAAAATATGCAAATAGATTAATACGCCTTAAATGGCAAGCGTAAATGAAATCAATCTCAGCCACGAAGTTGGCAATCATTGCAAATGAAAAGGATATGCAATATCATTACATGCATGTATGTAGGCACTCATGCATGCATGTACTTGTGTACGTCTCTGCATATGAGTGTATATGTGTATGAATCCTTTTGCCTTTTATTCGTTTTATCGCTCACACCCATAGTTTATGTACGGCACTTTAGGCATGCCATTAACACACAGTGCCTTTCCAACGCACACACACACACAGACACAGGCGTGCGCATACATTCACACTCTCGACTTGTGGATGCAAGAAATTGCAATTGAATTCATTGAATTCGATTTAAAAACGAATGTGAAACCAGGAAAAGAAGGAAAAAAAATTCTCGTATGAAATGAGCAGACATGAAATCGTTGCAAATGAAAAGCCAAAAAAAAAAAAAAATTGTATAGCATACTTAATGGCGTTGCTGCGGTTGCAAATATATGCGGTGTTCGTCTGTCTGTCCTGGGGTGTATGTGTGTGGCATTTGTACAGCATTTTTTCCTGCACGTTGCATGTTACAACTAAAGTGTAAATGCAAATAAGTCTACCGAGTTTTTCTTGTTGTTTTTTCAACTGCTTCGCCTTCATTACGTTGAGCAAATCTGTCGTCATTAACATCGACTTATTTTTGTTGTAAAAGAAAACTTCAAAGTTGGCCATTTTTTTTGTTGTTGTGTTGTTGTATTTTGAATGATTTAAATACTTCATTTTAATTGCGTTTTCTTAATGAATTTAATTAAAATTAAGCATTTTGTTTTGAAATTAAATGTTTGTATTTCACTTCATTTACTTGTTTAACTAACCTACAAAACTATTATATTTCTTGTCTGTCTGTCTGTCCGTGTGCGTTTTTGTGTGTACGCAACGCTTTTTTAAATTCATATTTGCTTATTTTATTTTTTTATGCTTCTGTTTGCTCATCAACTTCAGTTTGCATTTTCATTGTAATTTTTTTTTGGTTTTTATATTTTTTTTATTATTTTTATTTTTTTTTTACTTAAAGCTAAAAAAATGTTTAAAATTATACAAAAATTCCATCATCATCAACATCATCAGCGTGATGAGCGTTCATGTCATTTGTCCACTACCGCGACGTGTTGATTTTGAAACGTGTTGACTTCCGTCCGCCATATTGTCGTGTCAGACATATGTGACGCGTACTGATGGCGGTCACTGCGGCAACACCAGCCGTTGCAACAGCAGCCAACAGCAGCAATTGCTGCATTGCTAGACATCCTGTTGTCAATGTTGCTGTAAGTAAAGGGGTTGGGGAATACCAAAAAAGTGAGAGAGAGAGAGGGGAAAACAAAATGAAAATACAACAAATTTATATATTTTTAATTAGCAACTGTCACAATGAGGGCGCGCGCGGTGCAAATCGTTTGCGGTTAACGTTATTGTGGTCGAGTGCATTAAGCGACGACGTGCGGCACAAAAAAAAAACACAAACTTGATTGGTTTCATAAAAAGCATTGTAGCGCATGATTGTTTCAATGCTTCAATTTGTTGAGCTTACATAATTTTACACGGGAAATAGAAAACTTGTCGCTAAATAAACGTCCAAGTTTTGCATACCTGAATTGATCAATTTCTGATTTTTCGTATCGATGTCATCATATATCAACAAAGCACTCAATGTCGATTCACGGCGCAATTCCGGATAATGCTCTATTTCCGCAACACAGCGCAGCTTTAGCGGTGGCAAACGACGCTGTTGTTTATGTTGCTGTTGCTGTAGCTGCTGCTGCTGTTGTAGTTGTTGCTGCTGCTTTTGCAGCTGTTGCTGTTGCAATTGATGAAATCGCGGCTCGTTCGCATAAAAGTTGAGCTGTGACACCATTCGACGTAGATTATAGTCGTGTGCGGCAATTGTTGTTTCGATATTCGGCTGTAGATCCACAAATCCGGCCTGCCAACGTACAACAACGGCAATGAAAGTAGACAAAATTATACATGAACAAGAATCGTGCATTTATAATCATATTAGTGGCTTGTGCTCGCTTCTGTTGCTGCTGTTGCTATTGCTATTGCTGTTGATGTTGCAACAGTGTCAGTGTGCTTATAGTGACCTAATTTTATTTTGTGTATGAGTGTATATGTGCTTGTACCTTGTGGCCATTGATGTACCAAGTGAGCTTCGTTGGCAAACTGGAGAAATCAGATGAGCAATTTGCTTGCACAAAATCATCGAAGCGATACATTGAGTGAAAGTTGCTAATAAGCGGATTGTTTTGCGGTAATGCTGAAAGCGTACACAAAATGGGAATTCAGTTTAGTTTTTCGTTTTTCTTTTTTGTTTTTTTTCTTTTTGTTAGCGCATACAATTTCATGTTCGTCAAATGCCATCAAATAAAAGTTCAAAGTATATTTTTCACTAATGTGACAAATCTTAATACAAATAATATTAAAGTTCAACATACGCAACAACACGCCCATGCTACTTACAAACAACATCATTCATGCGTGCATCTTTTATGTAAATTAAAAGAAAAAAAAAGCAAAAAAAAAATTAACTTATGTTGAATTTCATTCAATATTCCACTTTGAAAGGCACCCTAAGCTAATATTTTAATCTCATTTAAATTCGTTTATATACAAAATGCATAATAAAGAAAGTTCTTTAGCAAAATACTCTTGAATATTTACGAACATGTAAATTGTTTTTTGATAAATTTTTAAAAATTATTTTACATGCCCGACGACTAGTGTAGCAAAACACGTTGCGGGAGTGCATTTTATAATATTTATTTTGTGTTACACACACACACACGCATACACGCACACACACACACACACATGTAAGTAAAATGTTGAAAGATAGCTGCATGTATAGACAGATGGTAGTTTGGTTAGTTGGTTGGTTGGTTGGTTAGAGGTGCATAAAGTACATGTTAGCTTCCTGTGTAGCCTGCTGAGCATAAGAAGACAACAAAAAATAAAAAAAAGTAAAAGTAGAAATGTTACTAAAATGCACACAAGCACACAGATACACAGATACATGTATAGATGAGAACATGCAGCGCATTGCTTTTCATTTTAGCAATATCTTTTATAAGCACAAAGTGCTGCCGTAAATCACAGGCGCTACAGCAACACACACACACGCACACACACACAAACATACACAGGCGCATAGACAAGGCTAAGCACGAAAAAGCGCGCGCGACCGCCAAGCGTGTTTCTAACTATTTTTGAGCGTGTGTGTGTGTGTGTGTGTGCGGATGTGAATCACATGCATCTCTTAGTTACATTTTATGAACGCAAACGAGTCGCTGTGCGCTGCAACATGAATGCTTCCTGCTGCCGCTGATGTTGATGTTGTTGCTGCCGCTGTTGCTTTTGCTTTTGCTTTTGCTTATCCTGCGTGTTTCTGCATTCATTTCATTTCTTTAGGTTGTTCTTATTTTTGTTTTATATTTTTTTTTGCATTCTTTTTCAATTTTCTATCTGCGTGCATGCATGTATCTTTCTTTGTGTATGTGTGTGTGTTTTTTGGCGTAGCTCAGCTCAGCTACTCATGTATGCAGACAGCGTGTGCTCTTGGAAACGCGCTTTCCTGTTTTATCATGCTGTTTACTATTAAAATATCACGGAAATTACACATTTTACTCTATTTATATTGTTCTGCTGTTCGTTCTTGAAATTGTTTGCTAAGGAATTGTGCTTACTACAATATTTTATCAACTAATAAACTGCCATGCCCACAAAGCCATTTTAGCTTCTCTTTCACACAAAAGCACTTATAAAAAAAAAATTGCTATAAAATCAATTTCCATTACATATTTCACTCGTTGAAAATATTGGTTTGTTTATTTACTCATTCATATACGCACATGCACTTTTTATACACTCAATTCACTTACCCTCGACGCTCATGTTGGCCACACGTTCTGTCAGCTTGAAATGTGGCGCATCACCGGACACCTCACATCTGTAGCTGCCGGACGATTTGATGCCCAATAAATTTAGTTCGATGCGACAACTAAATTCATTGCACTCATTTCGGCCATCGATCATTTGCACGCCGTCGACGGGAAATTTCAAGTAAATGGGTTGCATCATCGGTGAGTATCTGAAAATTGCAATTGCATTTGAGTTGAATTGAGTTCAATTGGTTGCAAGTTGTTCAAAATTTGCAAACGTTTAAGTTGTTATTGTAGTTTTGGCTATGATTGATAAGCAGCATTTGTCTGTGTGCGTGTGTGTGTGTGTGCTGTCAGATTATGAGTCAAATTACTCATAAGTTGTGAGGTAAAAAATGAGCATGTGTTTTCGAGAATTTTAGGCATGTCTTTGAGTAAAAATTGATTTTGCACAGTCAAGCTCCTTTTTGGGCTTAATACAATTAATTTATTTGTTATTTTATTTATAAAAATTTATTTATAAAAAGTTAATGTTTAAAGCACGATAAGATTATGACAACTATTAAATTAAATTTCAGTTATAACTATAATATACAAATTACAAATTAATTAAAAAAAAATAAGAACAGAAGTGTAGTTGGGTAAACTCAACAATACAATACCCTAAACACGTGGGGAGGACTCTAATTAAAAAATGTATCTTCATCTAATCTTGCCCTACTTATGATCTTTATGGGATCGGATTCCCCACTTTTTAGAACTTAATATCATATAACATAAATGTAGGTTAACGGATTTAGTGTCGATTAAATTTCATATGATTAAAAAAAATAAAACTAAATAATCTCAAGAAAAGCTTTTAACAGTAATAAAGAGTTTTGTTAGTAGACTAAATGAAGATTGGTTTGTGTATGCGTGGCGGTGAATGTGTGTGCTTATTAGCCTTCAACGCATCCTGGCTTAATTTGTTTTCTTGTCGGCACTGATGATCATTAATCCTTCAAATCAAACAAAATCAACACAGAAAAGTGTTCAAGTAGAAAAAAATAGAAGAAAATAACGAAAAACAAAAGCAACAATAATACAAGAAAGGGATTGAAGAAAAGTAGAAAACTAAAATAAAATAAATTCAGTTTGGTTGTTTTTTCATACGATTGGCCTTCAGTTGGTTTGTTGTTTGCATGTGCGTGTTTGAGTGTGTGTGCTTTCGATTTAATGTAGCACTTGGTATGTTTGATAAGCATTTGAAGCGCATTAGTACGGCTTAAATTCTCGTCTGCTGTTGCTAAACGCGTTGAAGTGTATCGACTGAGTTGAATTCACTTATATTGAGTTGAGTTGAGTTGCACAAATCAACAAATTCAATAAGGAATGTAATCAATCGTATGGTTGTATGTGTGTGTCTCACACACTCACACCAAGGCAGCATTAAATGGTTAAAAGGTTAAATAATTCTTGTTTTGTTATTAATCGTTTCTTAATTATATGTTGTTATTAATTGTTGTTTTGATTTCATCATTGTTGCTTACACGTCGTATGCTTATTATCTTATTCTAATCATTCTGATATTACGTATACGTTAGGTTTATAGTAAATTTAAGCCGCATTTGAAGGTCAAATATAGAATATAATTTTTGTTTAGTGGTTTGAGGTGAATCACAGTCAAAATGCCATCAGTGTACATAATTGCTGTGCATGAATATTAAATTTGCATGTCTTGCGCTTGCAGCAATTTAAGTTTTACTTTATATTTCTTGTGGGCTTTTGTGAAACCACATTTAAATTAATTTACGCAACATCAACGAACCGAAACAAATTAATTTATTTAATAATTAATTAAGCAAGTAAGACGCAGAAACCAGCTAAATATATATGTATGTTTATTTGTGCGCGCCTTTGTGTATGCTACAAAATTGTGCGGTTTCAGTTCATTAAAATGGCTTAAAGTCGTTGCTTTTGTTTGAATTTCTATACGTGTGCTTATGTGTGTGTGTGTAGGTGTGTGTGTGTGATTGTGAGTGTTTGTGGCATTGCTTTTATTGCATTTGACAGTTCAAGCATTAAATATATGTATGTATTTAAAAAAAAACAAACAAAAACAACAATCATGTAAAAAGGTCAAATATTATAAATAAATAAAAATAAAATTTTTATTTATTTATTTAATTTATATTTGCTTGTTTTATTTTTTAAGCTTTCCAAACGTACTTACCTAAAAAATTCCATATCGTTTTTATACCACTTAACAGAGTTTAACGTGTGACCACTTATGTCATAGCTGCAGGATAATGTCACGTTATCACGAAAATCAACAATTTGTGGCACATCGATGTCAGTCACGAGCAGACACGGAAAGCAACGCAAATCTGCAAAAAAAAAAACAAATAGTAAATAAAAAATATTACCAATGCGCGATAAGAGCACAGAATGAGCAAAATAATGAAAAAGAAAAACACGGATAAATTTATCAGAAATGTCATAAAATGTCAAGCGCTTATTGTAATGCCAGACTATTTTTTGTGTCCTTATTTATTGGCAGTTTTTTTAATTGGGCTTTCCTTTAAAATCAAAGTAAAAATGTCATATTTAAAAAAAAAGGAAATCTGACATCATTTTTTGTTGACATAACCAAAATAAGAACAACATCCGAACCGGAAAAAAAGTAAATCTGCTTAAATGTCTGTAATCACTTGCAATGTAATGAATGAACGCTTATAATTGTTTTTATTTTGTAACGAATTTATTGCGGTATTTAAAATATTTTTGAAATTGGACTTCTCAAGCCAGAAATTCACGTAAAACAAACATGTAACAATCGATAAGGTAATGTTTGATTGTAGTAGTCAACTTATCATTTAAAAATGAAAGTTCAGTTCAAATAAATGTTTTTAATAGTTTCTCTATTAGGAAATTTAATAGGTTTCAAGCTACTTAATATTCTTATTCCATTATCCATTGTAATTGTTAAACTGTTAGCTAATAGGGAATAAAACGGCTGTTTTGAAAACAACACGGCATTAAAATAATTTTTACATGCCATTTAATAGAATTTTCTATTAATGGTGCCTAATAGAGTTTGTCAGAGTAGGGGTATTGAGACTTTTGTTGGATGTATGTGACTATATACCTTCAATTTTATATAACAATGCAAATATTAAAAATTATTTTCATGTGATTTATCTCTGTTTGCTAAGACACACTCAGAACTTTATACAAACAATGCAAGACTCTTGTTGAAGTGTGTCAAAAACAAGGAGTAAACTAAAGAAAAACCTTCGAACTATTGTATAAAAGCAACATTTGTGCAAATAAGCAACTCAACCACAATATAATGACACAATACTCATACACACACACACGCACACACATACATATATTGATGGTTATATAGTTACAATTGAAATCAACACAAAACAATTTTGCTGTTACAACTAACGAAACAAACAGACAGACAGAGAAACAGACAAATTGACAGAGGCAAACGAACTAAGCGAGACACATTTACAGAAGTTCACCTGCAACATGTCAGCGACACTAAACTTCATAGTCTGCGCAAATATAAACAAATAAAACATGTAAATAGTATAAAAAGTACAACTTTTGATGGCAATCAACGCACTTGAGCGCACCTTGTCACCCCGACCGCAACCATGTGCCATCTTTTTGGTATAACTGTCTGCCAGATTGTTACGACTTTAGTCACTGTTATGTATGTTTTTTTACATGACTCACATACACATACACACACACATACAAGCATACATACATATGTATGAACTTAAATACATGCGCGCACATCCTTGAAAGCATCAATTTTGTTTGTTTACTCTCAAGTAAGTTCATTCGTTTATTTCTTTGATTGCGTGTCTGAGTATGTGTTGTAAATGTGTATGTGTATGTATATGTGTTTGTGGTTGTTTAATTGTAACGCACTTTGTGTTTAAAGGTACACGACTTGTACAACAGCAGCTGTTCTTGTGTGTTAATTAAGACAAGTAAGAGTTGAGGCAAACGAAGTCGTAGACATGAAATAAGAATGTCAACACATATGACTGTGTATTTGTTTGTGTGTGTGTGTAAGTACAACTTGAAAAGTTTTACAACAGCAAAGAATAAACAAAACACACAAGAAAAAAAAAAGTAAGAGTTGTTCGTTGTAAGTTTTTAGTTTATTTCAATTGACATTTTGTAGGCTTTTGCTTTTAATTCGTAAAGGTTTTTGTATAAATGATGAAGTTGACAAAAAACAAAATAAATTACTAAAATTGTTTTTTTCAATTAAGAGCAAATTTTGACATTGGCTTGATGAAGTAGGCTGAAGGAATTATTTGGAACTGTTTTGAGTTTTACATTTGACATTTGCTACAAGTCCTTGGCATATAACGTATAATTTAAATTAAATTACTAAACTTGTAAACAAGTTGAACATGCGTAAATGTAAACTGATACGGAATACCAGACAAAAAAAAAATATTACTTGATTGCAAATGATGTATTAAGTCGAAATTTAAAAGTCAAATCAACGTTTCGTTGAAAGATTTCGTTTTTGAAATCATGTATAAAATATGTGCTAAACTTTTTTGAAGTGTTATGTGAGGTTAAAAGTACAGTTTTTCCTTATCAAGCAAATGGGAAATATAACGGATATTTTGCCAAAGTTTTCCGACCATTTAAGAGTTCCTTTTTCATTCTCTTTGTGCCTGGAATACTTTTCGAATTTAACGAGGTGTCACCATGACGTCTCGTCATAAAGCATACTTTTTATTCTACTTTTTTTTGTGTTTTAGCTAAAATGAACTAATATAAATTGTTGTCCGGTAAAGCAAACTGATTGACTCTGATTCAAAAGCCAAAAGCGGCCACATTTAATGGCATAAATTTTGCAGTTGGCAGCTGCCAATAAAAACAGCAATGACCACAAATCGAAAATGCATAATTCGTAATTGCAAATGAAATCAAATTGCGGCTGTAAATTTACTAATACAAAAGAAAGAAAAAAAAAGAATATTGCAAAAAAAAAAACATGTGCAAAATTATAGCAAAATATTTTACATTTTGACAGGTGAATATGCAAATTGAACAAAATTTGAGCGCATAAATTTTGCTATTCACGAAATGTGAATTAAATTTTATTGCCATGCATGAATGCCGCAAGTATTAAAGCTTTAAGCAAGTGAGTGTCTATGCTGTACTGTTGTATCTGCAGCTCTTATATAATTTCGAAGCTATTTTATAGATTTAAGTCAAACAAAGTCAGACAAATCTGTACGAAATGCCAGTTTCTATAATTTGCATATAAATGCGAGCGCAGTCAAGTTTAGTCAAATGGCGAGGCGAGAACACCATTTTCTCTACTTCTACTTCTTCTACTTTTACGTTTTATTTTTTTATGTATACAAATTTATTTTCGTGTTAAGGTTTTGTTGTTGTTGTTGTTGCTGTTACTGTGATTGCTGTTGTTGTCTTGTGCTGGTGTGGCAAGCAAACACAAATAAAGATGCTAATCTCACACAGCATAAAATGAAAGCATGAAAGCAACAAACAAAACAACAAATGTGGGAGTGAGAAAAGTACAAGAATAGAAAAAAAAAATAAAGCAAAACTATTTGCAGTTGCTGAGATTGTTTTTCTATGCTTATTTTTTCGATTTTGTGGCTGTTGTTGTTGTTGTTGTTGTTGTTGTTGGCATTTCTTGTTAAATCCCATTTGGCAGCACACGCATAAAAACAAATCTCAAACAAACAAGTTTTGCTGCACTTTAAACTTATTTCCTTTTCAGTTTATTCAAAGTTCACTACTTGTTCTTTCAGCTGCTGCTGTTGCTGCCGTTGTTGTTGTTGTTGTTGCCGATAGTGCACAAATGAGTTGATTTCCGCTTGTTTGACTCAGCTGAGGCGCATTAGTGTCAATTTGGGCGTACTTTGCCGAAAATATGCCACAAGAGTATTTTGCAGCAAAGCTTTTGTGGCACTTAAAATAAATAAAATTTTATGAAGACAACACAAGTAAAAAAAGAAAACTTTTGATTTTATTTTAAGTGTTTGTATTTGTTTGAGTATATGAAAGATCAAACAGTGTAATAAACAAATGATTTTTGTATGATTTCAAAAGTTTTGTTTAAGTTAAATAAGTTGTTAACATTCATTCCTTTTTATGTGTTTTTTTGTTTCTAATAATTATTTAATTTTTGTTTTAATTGAGTTTATTAAAATATTTCTATTTATTTTTGGCTTAATGCATATTTTCATGCATGCATTTTTGTTGACTTATAATTTATCAAAGTATTACATATATTTTATACATTTTTTTGAGTTATTTTCAAATGCAATTTGTTGAGTAAACATGTTGAAACATAAATTTGAATATATGTTGGCATTTCTTATTAGAATAGTCAAATTGAAGTGCACTTGTAAAAATGGCAATTTGTTTAAATAAACTTGATGCGTAAAGTACACACACGCAGAGAGTCGGAATTTATGTATGAACATTGCTAAACAGGCTCTTAGCTCAAGTGTGTGCGTTTGTAGTAAAATTTAAAAGCATCTATAAATTTTAGAGAAGCTAAAATAAAATATAAAAATTGTCGGTTTTTTTTCAGTTTCTTTCTTTCTTTTTATTGTATTTCATAACCAAACTTCAAGTGTTTTGCCTTTAATGCGGCGTTTGTCAAACACGCACACACAAAAAGACACATATATATGTGTGGATGTGTGTGCGCTTGTGTGTGTGTGGTTTCTCGTTCTTTTAACGTTTATATTTTTTTTCCGCTTCGCTGTTGATTGTTCTGCTTTGAACCGCATAAATGAAATTGTCACATTTATGTGTAGTTTATGTAAATATGCAATATTTTATTTTATTTTAGTTTTTTTAAGTGGTTGAGCAATTCGCACGCACACAAATGTACGCACATAGACACGCACACACACATGGACACAAAGTTAGCTAAAAGTTTTGTAATTGCTATTTTTATGTATTTGACGTTTGTGTTTATGAAAAAAAATAAAATGTTTTTAACGAGTTGAAATAAATTTTTGCTCGTCTGCAGTTGATTTGTGATATTTAATTGAAAAATTGACCTAATAAAACAACGCAAATGATAATTTATAATGAAAAAGTAAGCATTGAATAGCCTTGTTGGAAAGCATATTAATTTAATTTTTATTTAAACAATAAAAAAATGTTTTGTGCTGACTACGTGTAACTTATTTAATTATAACACCTTAGAGGTGTTTTTGTCCGTTGGTGGGAGTTTTTCTTACCAATGTGAGGTAGAATAAATTTGCATTTAAAATAAACATTCTTGATGTTTAAGACTTTTGTTGTTTATTTATGTAAGTACATGTACAAACACGCATACATGATTGAAAAAGAAGAGTTTCAGAAGCTTCCGGTTATTGAAATGTGTTTATCCGATTATGGTTGCAGTATCGGTTTTCTTTAAATATATTTTTTTCTTCGATTTATTTAATTTCAACTTTGGTATATCGTTTATTGACGTAGGCAGAATTTAACTCTTCATAAATTTAAAATATTTGTTTAACAATCAGTAACTTTATCATATCTCGTTGCACCTTTTGTCATTGTAGTTGTGATTTATTCAAACATTTTAGTAGATACGAACATTTTGTTTGAATTTTCGATTGAAAAAGGTAGCAATAAAATTCTTTATTTAAAATCTTTACATTGCAACATTGATCTACTTTTGATACGTCTCCTTATTTTTTTATTTCTGCTTGCTGATGAAATATAAATATCTGTTTTGATATCTGCAGTTTTCTGTCATCGCCTAAGTAATGCAAACTACGGCACAATGTTAAAGACCTCAGCAGACACTTAAAGTAATTTGCACGTGTAAGAATTTGTTTTTAGTGTAAATTTTAAATAACAAAATCATGAAATTAAAATCCGATTTGTTATTTAAATAATATTACAGATTATGTTCGGTTGAAAGCTTTTAAATTATTTTGATCAAATTTTCGTGTTGTTGCATTGAATTGTCTTTATTTAATTGAAAGTATGTGCCAATTTTAATTATTGCAAGCAAAGCTTAGTAAGCAAATATAAGTTTCAAAGAATCATAATGATTATTTACAATACTTGTGATAGTTAAAAAAAAAAATCATTAAAAATTAATAAATAAAAATAAGACCAGTAAGGGAGCTATTTTCGGCTATGCCGAAACTTATATACTCTTGCAAACGTTTTCCCAATTATTCTTATTTAAAATCCTTTCTTAATTTTCCAATAAGAATCAAATACTTAGCCACGCCCATTTTCTAATTTATCTTTAAGAAGGCAATTTAGTCAAACTTCACAACATTTTTCAATCTTGTGTCTCGTCTGTTCACAGAGAAGTCCCATTTTTAAGTTTTTAGTTGTATGGGCGGTACCACGCCCTTATGTCCAATTTTTATAAAATTCTGGATTTTAGTCAGGCATTAATAAAAACACGTAATAGCAAAGTTTGGTTTGCTTATATTCAGAGAACAAAAAACTTTTTCTAACAAAAACTGTATTTTTGACCGAACCTTCCTATGGCAGCTATATGCTATAGTAGCCCGATCTTGACCATTTTTGCACGGTATCTTTGTTGATGTCAAAAAAGTTTTTGTGCAAAATATTGAGTCGATAACTCCAAAAACACGCTGTTTTTCAAGCAAAAACATAATTTTTGACCGAACCTTCCTATGGCAGCTATATGCTATAGTAGCCCGATCTTGACCATTTTTGCACGGTATCTTTGTTGATGTCAAAAAAGTTTTTGTGCAAAATATTGAGTCGATAACTTCTAAATTAAGTGGTTTTTTAAGCAAAAACATCATTTTTGAACGATCGTTCCTATGGGAGCTATATGCTATAGTCATCCGATCAAACTGAATTTTACATACCAAATACCTGCAAGGAGAAGAAAATTTTCTGCGTTTAAATTTTTTTGCTAACTTTAAAACTCTGGCCGGAAATCGCATTGAAACAGACAGACGGACAGACGGACTGACGGACAGATGGACATCGTTATTTGAACTCGTCTCGTCGTGCTGATCAAGAATATATATACTTTATATAGTCGGAAATGTCTCCTTCACTGCGTTGCAAACTTCATGACAAAGTTAATATACTCTTTTTGCAAGAGTATAAAAATAATATCTTGAAATAATAAATTTAATTTTGTTAGTGTTTTCTTGTATTTCGTAACGCAAAAAATCAACATAAATAACAATAATTAAAAATGTATTTAAAACACTTTTGTGGCATAAAATTTCCATACATTTTTGCGGCCGAGGTCGTCATTATACTTGTTGTATTTATTTGTAGAGGTGTGCCACTATATGCGTGTGTATGTGTGTGTGTGTTTCTATGCTAATTTTTGGCACAAAACGGAAACGGAAATGCCTAAATGACTTTTCATGGTAATACTAATGGTGTTCGTTATGAGGCTCATGAAGATGATTATGATGAAAGCCATAAATGAAGTCATGAACCGCCACAAAAGTTCTAATTTAAAAAGGGTTGAGCTCAGCACAAGGATTATACATGACAAAGGCAATAAAATGAAAACTTTCAAATATTTTCCATTATGATATTCGCATTCGTTTTGTGCTTCTTATGGGCACAAATATTATGGCCTTCGTTTTGGGAATTGTGTGTGTGTGTGTGTTTAAACATGAAATGCTCATGAAAACTTACCTAAAATTATCGAAATGAGTACAGTCAGCAGCGTGACGCAATAATCCATAGTTAAAGTTGTGTTGTTATGAAGTATTTAAGTGACTGAAATTGATTTTATTTAATATTTTTATTAGCAGTTTAACAAAATGTGACAAAAAGTAGCGAACAAATAAAAAAAATGGCAGTTCCGATTTGTTTGCATAATCGAAAATATGTTTATTTTTAGGGTTTATTAAATTTGAAAAGTTTGTCGGCACCAAAAGCAAAAAACACACACACACACACACACATATTTTTACTAAAATATTGTGTCATCGGACAGTGCACAAATACGACGGGTTGCCACACACACACACACACATGCGCTTACACAAGGCAGCTGGCTTGACTTTGCCGTTTGGCTTGACTAAGTTTTCAACATATTTTTTTTCGAGTTTTTTGTTGGTTGCATAAATTTCGCCATTTGTTAAATTTTCTACCCAATTCGAGTCGACTTCTTGCCACTTAAACGTTGACAGTTTGAAAATTAAAAACGAAAAAAAAAACAAAATCTGAAACAAACTTCAGTGTGGGCGGCACACAGTAAAAAAATTATCACGCACTTTGTCTGTTTAAGTCCAAGAAGACAAACAAAAAACGTACCAACAAAATAAAAGAGGAACCAAAACAGAAACAACAAAAAAAAAAAAAGAGGAATGAAATATAAAATCGCTGTGCATATTCGGAGCATTGCGCAGCGTCTGACAAGCGCGGTGAAAAGTTTTACAGGAGCGCTTCAGGCTTTGGCACAAAGACTTTTAATGCTTTAATCAAATTGTGGCTTCTCTAGCATGGCTAAAGCGTTAAGGGGGCGGCATGAAATACAACACCTGACCTCATGCTGTCAATAGCAGAAGCTTTAGTTCTTCACTTGGCGGATGCTGTTGTTGTTGCTGTTAAAGTTGTTTTTGCTTTGCTGTCATTGTTTTGGCTTCATTGAAAACATTATCATAGTATATTTTAGCGTTTGAAGTATTGTATATTTTAAACGCTAACGTTTTAGATAAACACGCCTTTGTTGAACTTGTGAGTTTTTATTTAACTCTAATTGAAATTATAATTCTTTGTAAGCATTTCGATTCATTAAAACATAGGAATATGCGAATTGGAAATTTCCAATTTCTTCTTTACAATTATTTCTTATCAGTCATCTCTTCTTCAGCTGAGAAATCAGTCTGGGTTGCCCTGTCAACTTCATATATATCGACATGCGAGTCCTCGGTTTCAACAACAAGCGGAACATTAGAGATATTGTCATTCTCAGCGTTATCGGCGGGCACTTTAAAGAGGTCCATGGCCAGCAGAGCGTGCGCCAATTGTTTTTCCAAACGTTTTTGTTCACGTTCCTGGCGCAGTAAATCAAATTCATCGATAAAACCCGTAAAGTCGTATTCTTCTTCGCCAAAGATATCAGTTTCCTCGCTTATTTGGTTCGAGCTGATCGACGACTCTGGCATACTTCTTTTTTTAATGGCACGTATGCGTGCACGTGCAGTGTTCAATATGAATGGCTGCGGTTCCAATTTAATGTGTGCCGTCGACGGTTCCGGATGTTCTTCATGTGTGCCCGGCAACTCGCTGGGGAACACTTCATCCCAGTACTGATCACGCACCAGCTCCGGATGATCATTGTGCATTTCATCGACAATTAGATAGGAAACTTGTATATTACGATCAATTAGCCAATTCAATTCAAAATCATCATCATCATCACCAAACGGACATATGAGCGTTTCAGCGACTTTCATCCAACCCATGAAAAAAAAGAACTCTAACACGCTGAACACGGGAAAATAATAATTAATAATATTGTGATATGAGTTCGCATCTACTTTTTCAGTCCACTGATGACCAAAAATCGCACCAACAAAGTACGTGTAAACAGCGAGCGTGACGACCTGTGTGTAAACAAGCGGTATACTTATCGTATCATAGTGTATCAACATGTTACAATTGCCGCGAAACTTATTCAACTCATCGATGATTGTCTTAAGCGAGAAATCATCCCATATGCGACCTTCTTTGCGTGCGCGCGTTACAATGCTCGATGCCCACATTATTGGCATCCAGAACTTCGGATGCTTTGGAAATTTCTCATCCATATTTTGTATAATTTTCATTTCGTTATCATTGAGAAAACCGATATCAACAAATGTCTCATATTTGTAGAAACGACGCTTAATGCTTGGTGAAATCATGGTCAACACCATGGTCAGACTCAGACACGTGTAACGCATAATGGTGCGACGCATTAGCCGACCATGATCGTCCTGACCGCGCACAAGCGCACTAACATAAACGGCCAGCGCATCGGGCCATGGCACCGTAATGTACTGAGTCCACCAACGTTCGACGACAATGGCCACATAGAAGCCAAGCACAAAAGAGAGCGGTATCAGATTACCGAACTTATTGCAATAATCAACAAGCTGTTCAAAATCTCTGCGTAGAAAGTACATGCACTTTGATCAATGAAAAAAAAAATGAAATTAACGCAAAAACATACTTTTTACTTGAACTATCCAAGCCATAGCGGTAGAGAAAGGCCATGGCATAATATAATAGCAAAAATACTAGAATATCCATCCAGATTAGCTTATAAATGCTTGCGCGCCATCTTATTATAGCAATGTATTGAAAAGTATAATTTTGTATTGTTTACTTGAGCACATACCTGGCCAAGAGCCGCCAAAAGCAACCGAGATGGCTACAAGTTGCAACCTCAGCATTATATGAGACAGTCATCTTTATTTGTCGCTTGTGAAATGTATTATTTGCTTAGACTATTTTACGTCTAACGAAATTTTCAACAAACAACGAAAATTTCAGTTTGTTGACTAAGCCAAGGCATAACTCGATTGTTTTGAAAATAAGAATATCATGTTGTGCTTAGTAGCAAAGTAAAGTGTCTAAAAGTAAGTGTACACTTAGTCGGACAAGGTAATCTGCTCAAAATTGTCAAATGTGACGAACAATTATTTAAAGCCTATCAAGAAAATCATGTCTAATCGGATTAAGAACTATTAACAAAATTAACAATTACATTTAACAAAGCAACGACGACGACAACAACAACAACAGCAGCAGCAGTGAGAACAACAAAGTGCAAAGTCAAGTCAAAATTCAACTGGCAAATGTTGCCATGCATGTTTGAACTTAAATTTGCCGGTGCGCGTGTGTGTGTGTGTGTGCATGGAAAAAGTACTATACTCACACTGATGCAATTGCACATGAGTATGCATAAAGTGCATAAATACTTAGTTTAGTATGCGTTGGCATGACATAATTACTTAATGGGAATGCGTTGTACATTTTCATATTTAATAACGTTTATTTGTGCACTGAACGTGTGCTTCATGTATGTTGTATGTCTGTGCGTGTGTGTATTTTTCGTGTATCACATGGCGTATGCGTTATCACGTACATTCATGCATGTTCACAATGTGCGGCATAAAATTTTCATTTTGTTGCTTGACTCGCTTGCTTGTCTTTGAATTACTTAAATATTCAACACACTTTTTATGCATACTTATATGAAATGCATTCCGTTTGATATTTTATTAAATGTTTTTCTATATATTTTGATGACATTTATTTTCATTTCTATTTTGTCACTTTTATTGCATAAATTTTGCATGATTTTTACGCATTCTTCTTAAATACACGCATTAACAAAAGACGAAAAACACTCACTTTGCCATACTCGCAACGCGCACGCTTTGCTCCTGAGAAGCTGCAGCCAGACTGACTAACTGAATTGATTGACTAAGTGAGTAAGGCAGGCAGGCATGCAGGCAGATAGACAGGCAATAACAGTGTAGTGAGCTTGACTGAGGTACTCGACAGTAACAGCAGCAGCAGCAGCAGTAGCAGCAACAACAACAGCAACAACATTATTGAAATCATGTCCTGAATTCCGTTGGATTTACTCATTGCTGCTTTTGCTTCATTGTTTTAGCAGTGCCGCTCAACAAATCTAAGTCCGACTCGACTCATCTCATCTCATATCGACTGTGTTCTCGTCAACTCATCATCATCGTTACTAGAGTCGTCGTAACTCTTTTTCATTGCCTCTGCTTACGACAACAGTTCTGTTTGCCGGTTTAGCATCGTTTCGGCTTTCGTGCTTCGTGTTTAGCTCAGAGCAACCGTTGTAGCGGCATTAACCGACATCTTTGTACGCTCATTTCAGCAGCTGTTTATGCCTCGGTTTTGTTCGTCGGCAATGCGTGAGCGAAAGTGTGTAAATTGTTAAGAGCATTGGATTTTTGGGGCGCGCCTAGTGTAATGTACCAAGCATTTGTTTGTGGCTGTGATTTTTGTAGCTTTGTTGCGCTGTTAAATGGTGTTGCTGTAAGCTAACATTTTTGTAGACTTTTTTGAGTGAAGTGTTTAATGTTAACGTTTGTTGTTACAGCGACAGTAAAAAGGTTTTTGACTTATCTCATATTATTTTAATAAATTTAATTTTTTTTATAGAATTTTAAGGTAGGCAGATTATAACAATATTTTTTTTTTTTTTTCAATTACAGAACGTTTGTTTTAGTTGTGTTTACGGTTGCAATTTAAAGTATCATGTTAAGTCGCTGTTCAATAACAGTCTCCAGCTTAAATATAACAGCATTTGCTTAACATAATGTTTACAGTGGTAGCTTAAAAGTGTTAAATTTTAACATAACATGTTAAGTTGTTATAGCAGCAAAATTATGTTTGAAATCCACTATTTTCTAAAATACTTCAAGCACATTTTGTAATCGTGTTCATTCATATTGTTTCTCACAAGTGTTCCCTCACTCTTTACTTGTTTATACTTACTTGGAAACTCTTTAAAAATCCTATTAGCTAAATGTCGCTCTGTCGCCTTTGTCAGTGTGTCTTGCATTGCTCGCAGACATAAACATAAAATGCAACCAACAACCGGAAATGCATTTTTAGGTTTGGCTTCTCCTTTGCTTTTCTTTATTTGAGTGCACAGCCGACAGCAGACAAAATTCAAACACTATTTTTCTTTTTTTTTTATAATTTCGTTGTAAAATAAACAAAATTTCCAAAAAAAAAAAAACATATAAAATAAAACAGAGTGTAAAGAACAGAGAAGGCAAGGAATTGGCGAATGATTTTGATTGGTTATACATATGTACATACATACAAATAAAGACCAAAAATGAAAAAAAGACTGGCAAGTCTGAGTTTTGGCACATAACAGAGCACAAGAAGTGGAAAGGCAGAATAAGACAGAAGGACGTGACAGCTGAGCTGATTTTAATGCTTTGTGGCTTGTTGGGTTAAAGGGAATGAACAGACAAATGTCATGTGTTGCAGCAATGCACAGTGTTGCACCATGACACAAACATGTTGCCGACGTCGACGTTAAATTGTCACTCACATTCAACTGCATGAGTCTGTGTGTGTGTATGTGTGTGTGTCGGTATTGGTAGATTTTTGTTGGCTTATTTTTTAATGATTTTTAAACATTAATTAATTGTACATATTAAAAGACGTTGTCGTCGTGTGAATATTCCTATTTGTAATTAATTTTTTACAACAATTATGCGCCTTTTCATACACATATGCATGCATGTGTGAGTGTGAGTGTGTGTGTGACTGTATTGTCATTGTCTGCTTTTGAGCTTGTTAAAAATCAATAAAGCTTAAAGGCGCTTAATGAGCATTGATTATATGGTTTTTAATGCTATTGACGATGGCAATGATGTTGATGAAGCGCACGAAGAGCATGAAGAGCATGAAGAGCTTGATAATAATATGTCTGAACATGATGATGAGTTTAAGCATGAGCAGCAATTCGTCTGGAATTCGTTTATGAGCTACCAATTTTTTATACATACAATATTTAAATTTAATTTTCAATTTGTGCGGCATTTACAAGTGCCAATGTGTGTGTGTGTGTGTGTGCGTATTGCGTTTGCTCATTATCGTTTAATGCATCTTCATGGCATTACAAGGCATTAAACTGATTTCATTTTCAAATATTTATTATGGAAATTGTTTCAAATTGTTTCAGTGTTGTTTTTTATTCTTTATTTTTTTTTTACACATAATTGAAAATAATCGAGTATTTTTTCACATTATTTAATTTAATTTAATTTTTTTATTTATGCGCAACACATGTGCGTCGCTTTGACTGAACACAGGAGCCACTCCGAATAATTACTGCAACATTATTGTAATTTATTAAAACATAAATCCATGTTTAATCATATTGAGTTGTACGCATAGCTTCGCATTTATCAAAACGTAGTTGTGGATTTGCTTTTGGTGCGCTGAGTGGCATAAAAATCGCTGCTGAGCTCTTGTAATATTAACAACGTGCCTGTGTATTTAAAGTTGCCTTCTGTGAAAGCTGCTTGCCTCCAATTGACTTGTTTTTGTTTTAAAAATTGTAACACAACATACATCTTATTGCGTTGTCAGCGCAGTTTACATAATTTAAGGCAATAATATCCGGTCAATGTGGCAATGCACTCGTTCACTTGTCCATACATGATTGATCAAGTATTTGCGTGTGACTATTTTTTTGACATTTAGTTGACAAGCGCTTCTGTGCGGCCGCCAAACGTTTCTCTATTTTTCAGTTTTTTCCTTTCATGACATCAGTCAACTCAGCTAAGCGACCGACACAGCTTGTTGTCTGCGCGTCCATTTTATGTGCGCTGTGATCTGTTAAAAAATTTCACACAATTGACACACCAAACGATTTGACATTTATCAGCGCGCATTTCGCATGTACTCCTTAAAATACGTAAACGTTTTTTTTTTGCTTTGCTTTTCGAATTTGATGAAAGCGTTTGAAGCGTGTCTGCCGCTGACATTTTTACACTCGCTGTTGTGGCGTTGTGTTAATGGGCTTTGGTCGGTCGCTTGTCGTCAGACATCGTCAGTCAACGGGCTCAGTGCGTTGCTAATGGTATGGTTTGTGGGTTGGCAGTTTGCAATGAATAATGCTGAATGTGTTTGCCTGTCTGTCGATGCATCAAGTGTAGCTTTGATTTGATGACAGTTACGCGCATTGCTTAAATAGTCGCGCTAATATGAAAGCATAACAACACACAAAAAAGGAAAAGCACGAAACAAAAAAAGAAGTATGTCAGCTGATGGCATGCCTTCAAACAAAAAAGCAAGCAAGAAAAAACAGGAGTATGTAAAAATTCTAATGTATTTCGTGATTCAGCATAAAATTGTTTGTTGGCAGCAACACAAAAAAGAAGTGCAGCGGCATACGCCCACAATTTATAGACGCCCACCTGACTGCAAGTCTATATCAGCTAAAATAGTGGATAGGCCAATTGCCAATTGTCAGATACAATTTATTTTTTTGCGACGACAATCGCGTCTGTACTAAATGCGAAACGAAAATAAAATATTACGTTCAGATTGCATTGCACAAAATGCGGCAACAGCAACAATAACAACAAATGCAATAATGGCAGCAAAAACAACAAGAATAACACATTTTGCCAAAGGCAATGAAAATTCAGGGGAAACAGAAGAATGAAAGACGGACGGACGGACTGACAGATAGACAAGCGGTGAGACGTCGAGGCTGCGCGTGGATGCCAATGACAAAAGTAAACGTAAAACAAAAGCGTGGGAGGTGGCGAGGGGGTTTCTGTGACACTAGGACGCAATAGAAAAGTGGTAACGCGTCGGCTACAATTTGACGACACACGAGCGGCTCTTCGCGCAAAAATGAAATAAAAAAAGCAGCACAATAATCGATTGCCATGGCAAGCAACCGACAAAGCAATAACATCATTATCACCATCATCATCATAGTTGCAATGGTTGGATGTGATGTGTGTGTGTGTGTGTGTGTGTGTGTGTGTGTGTGTGTGTGTGTGTAAAATGGGCGTATGCATGAAGCAAGCAGCATGTAGCACCTTGAGGCATTGATACGGACAGACGCGCAGCAACACCAACAAACATAGTATCAACCACAGCGATGAGGCGAATACATGGTTTCAAAGGTAGTTGGTTCGCATTGGATGGCAAATGCAACATAAAATGCATAAATCCGATGGATTTGAAGATTTTTGTGAATTTGTGATTTTTCACAGACACGCTCACACACACACAGACACACACACACACACACAGGATGAGACAAAATCAAACACACGCATTTTTCAAATGCCAACAGTTTTCATTCTTTTTATAGCGTTACGCTTTTATCACTTTATATGATTGTATAGGTTAGTGTGTGTGCGTGTAGGTGTGTGTGTCGATTAGTGTGTGAGTGTGTACGTCTGTGTTTGAGTGGGTGCGAATGTTTATGTGCAACGCAATTCAGCAAGTGGATTTCAGCGCTTCGATTCTTGATAGTTGACAGTATTTTTTTTTTTTGTGTATAGCGTAAGCATGTGTGTATGTGTGTGTGTGTGTGTGCGTGCTTATCACGCGCAATCACTGCCAACACAAATTTTATTGGTTACTTCGTCTTTTTTGTATTGTTTTTTTTTTTTGCTTATTGCGCTTTATACCGTTTTGTTTTGAATGATTTTCGTATTTTCGCTCTTGGCGCTTTTCAGCTAAAAATCTACGATTTTATTTTTAGCGCGAAGATTTGTCTTGAAGGCATATTTTATTTCATTTGATTTCGTTTTGTTGCTTTTGTGTTCGATTTCAACACAAAAATGCAAATCCGTTTTCCATTTGATTACCATGCAATTTTTATAGGCTGCGCTTAGAAGTATGCTTTATACTTTTAACATTGTTTCAAAATACGCGTGCTCGAAATGGCAAATATTTTGTAATCTCTCATTTGTCATACAAACTGAATTTCCATTGAAATTTCACATTTTCTTTTTATTATAAGAAAAGAGGAAAGAAAAGAAAGAAACAAAGCAAAAATAAATAAAGACTCGAGTACACTCATTTAGATTTTTCAAGTGCACACTCAATGTCAACTTTTGTTAATATGCAAAACGTTTTATTTTATTTGTATTTTGAATTGGCTTGACGAAGCAAAATTCGCTGAAGTATTTCGCAAAAAAAAGGAAGAGCCATTATAACATTAATCGCTGCGGACGGCACGTGAGCCGCAAGTTAAGGAGGAGTTACGCTTGTCTCTGTTAAGTAGTTGATTAAGTTGAATGTAAAATATTTAAAAAAATAAACAGACTTTTATATCTTTAACTTTTATTTACTCGAAGCATGCACGTTTGGTGTGAGAATTGTAAGATTGTTGGCATGTCTATAAGATAAATAAAATGAAACATAGGTAGTAAAATTCAAGTTTATATATTTTATAATTTTCAAATCTATTAAAAAAATCTATTAAAAAATATAAAAAATCTGAATTCAATTCAAATTGCTTTTATTTAAAAGGTACTGTTTGCTTGTAAGAAGTATTCAAAAACAAGAATATGTCTTAAAAACATCTTAATTTAAGATGAACAATACCATAACATTAATAATAAAGTCTAGCCTACTTTTAGGTCACATGAAAGTAGGCTAAAATACTACATGAGTCTGCGAAATCATTTCAAATGAACTTATCGTAGCGGTAGCAACAATTATGTGCATGAATTATACATGAATATTTGCAGTTAATTACAATTTTAATTAAATTAACATAAAGGATTACAACTAATAAAAGTTTTCATTTCGCCAAGTTCATGTCAAGCACGAATATGAAGGGTAAAGCACATTTGCAAGAAAGCAGAAAAATAGAGAGATAGAATGGCAGACAGACAGAGAGACAGACAGTGAGACGTACATTTAGACAAAGTAAAGGATGAATGGTTGAAGGAAAGAAAGTACGCGCATAACAAAATCTTAATTAGCCTTAGGGCTTGCATAGTGAGACACACATACATGCACACATACGCGCACTTACACGCACACATACGAGCACATGCATAGATTGGCGTGTTTTTAAGGCGAGTATTTAATAATAAAATGGGAGCATGCTAAGCAAATGATCCTGTTTACAAGAGAGGGTGGTCGAGAGGAAGGAAGGCAGGCAGGAAGAGTGCTAATCACACATACACACACATAAGAGTAAACACATATACGCATTTATTGTGTGCACTTTATTTGAACGCACAACTTTGCTAGCAAACATTTGCACATAAACAAACACACACACACACACACATACATATACGCATACATAGTGAGTGTATGTACATTATACAAACATGCGCTCAAATATCACTGGAATTAGATTAAGCAGCGGAATAATAAATTATTCCGTATGATATGATTCTGGTACATGATAAGCGTTTGTAATTTTAACTGTCAGTTAAATGAGTAAATGTTTAGTTGAGCTGAGCTGAGCTGAGATGAGTTAACGTGCGAGTTGAAGCAACGCAGCGCGACAATGCGATGCGACACAACGCGTATATGCCACGCCCCAGTGTGAAGCATAAGTAACAACAGTGCCAAATTATTTTCTTCTACTGATGACTGTGTGAGTGTGTGTGTGTGAGTGTGTGTGTGTGTTATAACATTTCAGATACTTAATATTTATCTTTTGTTTTGAAAACTTGAGCATTTGCGCGCAAATAAAACTTGAGCGTCAATATTTGAGCATATAAAAACACACACAACACACACCCATATACACAAACAGCGAAACACTTATATTGATGTTTGTATGAATTTTTATGGACAAATAATTATTTCGCTAACATTAACTTGCAACTTGAACACGAACATGAACATGGGCAAGAGCACAGCTAAAAGTGACAAGTACGTGACTATAATCAACGAAGGAACGAACAAACGCACAAATTCCGCGACAACCCACTCAACCCTGTCTTATATGCCACCATCATGCTCATCAATCCAAGCGTTACGCCCTTCGATCTTAGTCGGCTGCCTGCCCTTAAGCTTAACAGCGTACAGCGAATGAACTTTGTGCAGTCAGCGCTGTTTACTTTGAAATTAAAAAAGTTTCTTGTTCGCTTTTGAATTCATGATTTACATGTTAAATAATTTTGCTCGGTTTCTTTTTTTGTTTAACTTTTGCTGTTACACGTAGAAAATGTGCGCTTTCACAATTCATAGCCGAAATGCTATACAAAAAGTAAAGACATTTTTCCAGTCAAATATGCACTTTTCATTTTAAATGAATTTGACTTGCGCGCTTAGAATTGAATCAACAGTACAAATAATATCAACGAAGCTCTTGGCTAATACAAAAAAATATATATGTATGCCAATGGTTTTGCATAAATCATGGCAATGGCGATGGCAGGCAGACTAACTGGCAAGCGTGTGAGAGCGAGGCTGAGCGAAAAGGGCATGGAGAATTTTGTAACCACAAAACGTTGACATTTCAGACACAGCAGCAACTTACAAAAGCCACAAGCCAACTGATAGGCAAGGCAGCATGGAATATGACAAAGAAAGGAAATTATTATTTTAAAGAAAAATTGCTGAAATTGCATAAAAATATACGCTTATATTGGAGTGTGAGAGAAAGAAAGAAGGAGAGATTAAAAACGGTTTTATGTTGTGCAATTATAATCAATATTGAATTATATCATGCTGAGATTGATAGATCATTAACTAATAGAATGACTATTAAAATAATTTCCTTACGATTTTATTAAGAAAGCGAGAGAGAAAAAGAGAGTTAAAGGGAGACAGAAAAACCAAAGTACTCATTATTATAATACGATCAAAGTACGTCGTTTGCATTTATGGCGAGAAACTTCATGCATTAAAAAAAAACTTTTCAAATAAAACATTATAATTACATAAATAGCAAATGTGTTTGCACATTTTATTACCAGTATAATCCGCAATGATTTCTTGAGCCATTAACCTAAAAGCAAAAAAAATAGAAATGCTACAAATTCTATATGTTCGCTATCTGGGTAACTTTAAACTTCATGCATATTTGAGTGCACAAACATTTGTTAAAATAACTGCATTACTTGTTTTTTGTTTCTCATATTACAAACAGTTGACTTGACTGCAGAATTCTTGAGAAATGCGCAACTAAACTACAAGTACATGCACTTGTGCTTAAAAAAACTGTACTCCAAAACACAACAATGACCAAAAAAGACAAAAAAAAATAAATTACAGAAGAAAAAAGTTAGTCGTGTGTGGTAGACAATATAATGCACTACACAAATGATAATACAACACACAATGTCCATTAAAATACTTTTCAAGATTCCAAAAAAAATCGGTTGAAAATATGGAACTCATCAAAAATTTCAAGTGTATAGTTTTGAGTGACAAGAATGAGGTTGGAGGGGTAATTTGTGGCATTTTTGTAATTGACTGATGTATTATTTAGATCTCTATAATATAGGTTATTCTATTTTAATAGGTTATTTATGGGTAAGTGGGAGAGGGTGTTCGTTAACTGAGTCTACCATTCAATATGTATATTCTATTAGCTCTGGTGTTCAAAGGGATTTTTAAAAGGTGGGCAGTGATAAGCTGTGGCTCATCAAATTTGAGGTAATGCATGACCAAACGTTTCTCACACCATTTGGGTTTCCGAGAATCGTAAGGATAGACGCTTTTACTCCTTTCCTTCAAGGTGTTGCATATCTTTGGCCTCATGTGTGTAAGGTATAAAAACTGTAAATAAGAGAACCCAGCAGTTCTCCTTGTGTGAATTGTTCCATTTTCGATAGTTTAGGACTGGTTTTCAACTATCGAATTTAGGGATAAAGTATATAGAATATTTACATTAGCAAACTAGTACCTAACGGTCGAATTTGAAACTAGTACAAGAACTAGTTAAAGGTGGCGCTTTATCTCACCAGTCTAAAAAACAAAATGTCGGTTTGACCCATTTTCGTTATTTGGAAACTAGTTTTCAACTATTGAATTAGGGACTAGTATTTTATCTAGATAGAGAAAATGTTTAAAAGCAACAGTCTAAATAAAAAATATTTAAAATAAATTAAATTTGTCAAATATCATAATATCCTATGTCGCCTGCTGTAGCTCAGAGTTTAGTGGGTTGGACTATGAATCTGAATATATGACGTTCAATCCCCAGCGCGAGCAGCATTTAAATGTTTATTAAATTAATGTTTATCAATTCAATTATTATTAATAATAAAAATTAACTAGGTTGGTAATAATAATAAAAAAACAGCAATTATTCTGTCTGTTAAGATTGTTCAATATTTTTAGTTGATATGCCCTAAACTGGTGCAGCAGTACTAGTACGGTAACAAGTCGAAAGAGGTTGAAATGTGACAAATTGACCCCTACCTATGACATCCCCTAGTAAAACTCTACAGTTGAAAGCATGGAGAGTAGATTGAGCTGACACTAGTACTGGTTCCATTTGAACTAGTTCAAACCTTAGTTCTGTACAAGTTCAGTTAGCGGACAGACAAACAAACTTTACTATATCAACTCGTCTTGTGGAGCTGATTATGAGCACATCTTCGACCATATAAATTCTCTTCTGGGTATTGGCAACTTCATGACAATGTAATAATATTATTCACTGCGTCAAGAGTATACGAAGTTATGTTCATAATAGGAGAATAATATTCTATATATAACAGCTGGAGTGTCACAAAAAGCCCTTACAAGTCACTGGTCCGCAGGAAATAACTGCAGCGACAAATGAGGTTCCATTTATTCAACCTAACAGTAATATGAACGTATAAATTATCACATCAATTCTGTTAATTTTGTAAAATTCATCAGAAAATACGGTACAAATGTCGATTGGAACAACAAACATTTCAGGGCAATTACAATAAAACCGCAAATATTTTGGAAAAGCCAAGCATTGTCATAAATACTTATAAACAACATTAATGTTTGAGTCAATGTACGCAATGAATCATTAATCAATCGTGAGCTTAGCTGATATCACATTTGTGGTGTTTGGTTAAAAAATACGCCAGATAAGAGATTTAAATATTATAAGAAAACTAAGAAATTTTTAATGACTCATACATTTTTCAGAATTATGCACTGTTTTATTGCTTGTACTTATGTTGGCGTATCAAGAGCAACACAGGCATATATAGTACATACCGTAGAGACTGCTGGTTAGTTGAACTTTGAATTTCATTCAGACTGGATCTCTGGCATTAATAATGTGTGGCGTAAAACTAAGCGGTTTGAATTTACTGATTGTGTTTTTCTTAGTCACTTTTATGTGGCAAAACTCTTATGCAAAATATGGTGATGTTTGCAAACTGAGGGGTGAGTTTACGGGAAAATGTGTGCCGTCCGCATGGTGCAAGTCTAAAGAAAAAGAAATGTCACCTTGTGGCACATTCGATAAAATAGTAAGTTTAAATTGGACAACAATCATTATTTATACAACAAAACCATAAATAAATATTTTTGTGTACAGAAACACGTTTGTTGCGCAAACAAAAAAATTAAGTTTAACACTGAATCGATAAAGGAACTGGATACATTCAAATGTGGGGCTCCACAATTTGAAACTCTAATATCTGGTGGCGTAGAGGTAAAACCATGGACCCGTCCTTGGATGGCGGTTCTTAAATACAAAAACCATGAAATCCAAGAAGAATTTCGCTGTGGTGGGACACTCATTTCCCATCGTCATGTGCTCACTGCAGCCCATTGCGTAGACGGTTTTGAAAGTGAAGAGTAAGTAATCAATGACGCAATTTTCATTTTAACAACAACAAACTTTAAACATAAACAACCAATAGAGTACAAGTCCGCCTTGGGGAGCATAACCTGACACAGCTAGAAGATTGTGTGGAAACTAATCGTTTTGAGAAGAAATGCTTTGTGGCAATTGATATTGATATCGATAGGATCCTTATTCACAAAGATTACCATGATTCTGGAAGAAACAACGACGTCGCTCTTTTGCTTCTTCGTAATTATGTGGAGTTCAACGGTAAGTTCGCTCAAAGGCTATAAACAAAAGAAAGAAATTTAAATCGAGAAATATTGTAATCTTCCAGAATATATTTCACCAATTTGTCTGCCGATTCCAGAGTTTGTGAAAGAAAATAACAAGGCATATCATAGATGGGAGGTTACCGGTTGGGGCTTAACGGAAAATGGCAATGCGTCAAAAGTTTTAAGGAGAGCTAATGTCAATATTGTAGGACTTAAAAAATGTAGGAATCTTCATAATATTGAATTTCAAAAAACACAAATGTGCGCCCTTGGTAAAAATACAGACTCGTGTACTGGCGACTCAGGTGGTCCCCTGCAAGCAATAGGCAAATATACAAAATATAACAATCGCTTTGTACAATTCGCGATTGTATACCAAGGAAAAGATTGCAAAGGTAATGCACCGAAGTTACCAGGTATATATACATTAGTCAAGCCTTACATTAAATGGATTACAGACAAAATGCAAATTTTGAACTGAAAGCAAGAATAAAATGCCAAATTTTGTATTCCTTTCAGGATACTTAGATTTTCTATATTTCAAGATCAATTCTAACAAAATTTATTTACAATAAAGCAACTTTTTTTGATTTGTTTACTGATATTTTGCAAAGCAATAATATATATTTAAACATAATTTTTTATATCCTGTACACTAAAAATAGTAAACAAGTATACTAGTTTTATGTGCTTCGAAAATGTAAGTATGTAACACCCAACAGTAGTAAGCATTAGAAAGTATTTTGTGAAAAACAAAAGTTGATTTAGCCATGTTTCTTTCATGTTTATATGAACTTGTTAAATTTTTATTTATATGTACACTGTTTCTTTAAATATTTGGGACGTGGAATCGCCTGCTACATGAGCAGGGTACTATATTGTTGATTACATTCGATAAACCGACGTTTATTATATTTTTGCAAGAGAACATTAACTTTGTCATGGAGTTTTCTGACTACGAACAGCACGATGAAACGAGTTAATATAACCATGTACGTCTGTCTCACAGTCAAGCATCCTGCCTGTTTCAATGCGAACACCTCACTCAGTTTTAATATTAGCATAGAAATTGGAACATTGAAAGTTTTCTTATACTTGCAAGCTGTATATACCATTCAATTTCCATGTTTTATTACTTCTTGTGTTCTGGTGCAGTAGCAAGGAGTGCCCAATGAAACATGAGGTAACGCTTGACCAAACGTTTTTACTATCGGAAATATAAGCTTATAACCATTTGGGTTTTCGAGAACGCTTTAACTCCTCTCCTTCGAGGGGTTGCATACCTTTGGCCTTAAAGAAAGCTTATACATATACCGTGATTATGTGTGTAGGGTATAAAAACTGTAAATAACAGAAAGCACAATTTTTAATAAACTTGCACTTGCATACTTTTAGGCTGCTATTCGCCTGGCTTGCTTTCAGATATTTGGCGCGGTTTTATTTATTTTCATTTTTATTGCCATGACAAGTGCTTACATTTCGCTTGGCTCGAGAGACTTTTCTTGCCTAATTTTCTTTTTGTTTTTTTTTTTTCATTTCATGCTTGGCAATGCCAAAAAAATATGTTTTTACACACCCTTTTGCATTTGTTCAAAAAAAATCGGCAAAAAATAAAGGAAGTAAAAAATGTCGGCTAACTTTGTACGAACGAATGCGACTGGCTAGGAAAGTTTTGCGTCCGCCAAGGCATGCATAATGAGCCACCAAAATTGGTTGTAGCGAGCGGCAGTTGATGATGAGCTGAGTTGAAATACAAACAGTAGAGCCGTAGAAGCCAGATGAAGCACATACAATAACAATAATACCAACAAGAAAACAAAACAAAAGCAAAAAAAAAAGGGTCTGTTAGGACCGACAAGAAGCCGACGATGAAGAAGAAAACAAACGGACTAAGGGCATAAGTAAATGAATTGAAAACGAAACTTTTATGAACTGCTGGCGCAACATTTTCATGATAGACTGTTAAGATTTGATGGCCAAGAAATAAAACAAAAAAAAAACAAGTAACGGGAAGGGAAGAAAAGAGCAAGGATTACACATCAATTGTATGATGATGGCAGCGCGGTGTATGTTGTGTTGCAAAAGTAAAGTGGAAGAAAGACGTGTAAAGAACAAACCTATAAGATGATCATGCATAATCCAAGAGTTGCGCTTATCACGTTTCGCAAGAAAGCCATAACTTTACGAAAGCCAAGCAAACTGCAGTGACACGTAATCGTGTGTTACGTTTTTATGGCTCAAACTGTTGTGCCAAGATGTCACCTAAAGGTAGATACAAAAATGCATACACACACATATGTGTAGATATACTATTTTACGCTCGTTCATACATACATGCAAACTTTTGCATGCTCACGATTTTGTGTATTTTTTTGTTTTTTTTTTTGTCTGAGTATGTGAGCTTTCAGCTTTTTTCCCGTTCTTGATATTGCCGTTCATTTTTTCTTCTTCGCATGCTACTTTCATACTTACGTTGCTTACGTTAAGTTGTGTAATGTCTCGTAATGCATACTGATACGTAATAGAGCGGCAAAGCCAAAAAATGTAAACGAAAACTTTCAGAACGAAAAAAAAAAATAAATAAAACATAAAAAAAAACAAAAACAAACAAATATTTTTCTATATAAAAATACATTTTTAAAATACTTTAAAATAGTGGCAAAATGGCAACAATGCAAAAAGCTTGGCTTGGCTTGTCTTGGCGGCTACAAGTCAAGCCGATAAGTTCGTTGTAATGGCAGCGGCGCTCGGGGCGTATGAGTGTTGTCGCAATGTTTTTGTGTGTTTAAGTTCTTGTTTTGCATTTTCTTGAAAAAATAAAGAATTTTTGTGGACTTTTGTATTGTTTGTTGTTGTTGTTGTTTTGGTAGATTTTGAATTTTGTATTTTTGCAGCCATAAAAATTTTAAGCATATTTGTTGTACTTCATACACACACGACGTGACTTGAAAATCTTGCGTGCGTGTCTGCGTGCGTGCATATATGTAAGTGGCTAAGGTGTATGTATGCATTTGTTGCCATTAATTCTTTAGTCATGCACCGACAGTGACTCACGTGCTGCCATCACTTTAGCTGAAGATCGTGCGGATATTGTGTTATGCACGCTTATATTGTATATAAAATAGTTTATCCAAAAAAAAGTACACAAAATTTGCAAAGTAGTTAGTTTTTATAAAGTTTAAGTCTTGTAGACTTTAGAAGATATTATATACAAAGTTGTAGTGAGAAGATTGCTAAAATAGTTGTGCAAAATTGAGACATCTTTGAAAAGATCATCACTCACAAAAATGTCAAAAGAAAGATTTGATAAGCTGACAAAAAAAAATATATATATTGAGTGCAAACATCTTTTAATTTATTTTTTTTTTTTAAATAGATGATCAATCACGCAACATGCCAAGTTTGTTGACCGGAAATTATCTCGCAAAATGTTAACAACATGAGTAGGAAGCAAATAAATGCTGATAAGCAAAGGTTAAATTTCGGCTAAGTTTACACACGCACACATGAACACAATGATAACATTTTGTGACCCATCAATCATTGAAAGCGTTCAATGACAGATAAGTCAATTCGGAAGCGTTTCAAGATTGTCTTGTCGTATTGTGTCATTTTTGTTATAAATGCGCGGTTTGTTTTTCCCAGTTCAACAATTGACTTGACTTTCATTCATTTGATTTATTAAAATTTCAAATTAAGTGTAAATCAAATATAAAAAATGAAAATTGGCATATTTTTCGCATTGTTTTTGTTGCTTACATATGCGCAATGCAGTCGTGGTGCCACACTGTTGCACAAATCGGCGCGTCAAAGGCGTCAGGCGGTGTTGAATGGTGTGCTAAATGACCTTTTGGGCGTGGTTGGCGTCGTGCCAGTCTTAGGCGGCGCAGCGCCGCCGCCAGGGGAGGAAGCTTTAGTGCATGCTGGACCGCAACCGAGCACAATTCAATTGGGCATCAATTTGGGCGCTTTGGGCCTGTGAATGTTGTGTATCTGTTTGTTGGTTCGCTTTCAAATGAAATGCAAAATTCGCTAAGTGAAGTTATGTTATTTTTAAACATAAAAAAAATATAATAATAAATATAAAAAATATGTTAATTGAATTTAGTTACTTTTAAATGAGCGCAAATATTAAAAAAGGTGAAAATCTTTTGAAAAAAGAAACTAATACAACCTTTTTACTAATTTGGAAAAAAAAAATACAAAACCATAGCTTTGAAAAAAATGTCAAATATAATATTTCAAAACACTTCGATTTGTTTACTTTAATAAGTCTATTAACGAAATATCAAACGCTTCGTCGTTTTGTTTTTGCAAGCAAAGTTTATTTAAAAGCAAAAAAATGTATGTAATATCCAACCAACAAAGTCAAGCTCAGACATATCATGGGGTATTTGCAGGCGACACAGACAGCACATTGCTCATCAGCTTCAGACTCTTACTCATCATTGGTGGCGTTTTTGTTGTTGCCGTTGCTTACGCAGCTTGTTGTAGAATCGGATCAAAAGTTAAATTCATGTTTGACTTTTCATTCGAAAAATTGGATTTCGCATTTGAGAAAACTTTTGCGTTACAGCTTCATTGCCAAAAATGCTTCTGGACTTTCGCTCATATCTAGACGAGTTTGCATTGCCAGAAATTGTTCTGTTTGACTACCAGGCAGCAATCGACACAGATGCACACACGCACACTCACACTCACACACACACACACAGACAGAGACAGACAGACAAATAGTCAAAAAAATAACGTAAAGTTTTTGAACTAATTTATCAAATTTTTGCAGATTTGTGCAGTTTTTGTTTAGTTTTTGAAAACGTTTCGTTTATGTTTTCGCCTTTGCCATTAACAGTTGTGCCATGCTCTTATAAGCTCACTTCAGCACAGCTTTGTTGTACGCCATGCATTCATTGCCGCTGCTGCTTCGTCTACTTTATTTCGTATTTGCATTCATAAATCCTTCATGGCAATTCATTATGGCCGAGCGTGTACTCTAACATTTAAATGTGCTGCATTAAATACTTCAAATCCATCGCATGTGCTGGCATAAATTTAGTTATTAATGGACTGGCCACAAATAAGTCTGCTTGTTATTGTTGTTATCGTTGGTTTTTTTTTTTATTTTTTTTTATTTTTTTTTGTTTCTTCATGATTTGCACACGCAACGCAAATCCGTTTTCAATTAAATGAGTCGTCAGGCTTACAATCACAATTTGCCGCAAGTATTTGCATTGCTCAACAACGTCGTGTATTTTGTATTTGTTGGTTTTTTTTTTTTTTGTTTTTCTTGTTGTTGGTTAAGTCTGAAAATTTACGATTTGTTAGCAAATACATAATAATGTTAATGCCCGGCGGTGCCTTGGGAAGTTTTACTGCCACAAATGCGTAATTTGTGCGCAAGTTGAAAGAAAAATGGCGCTCATAAATATCGCGTCGTGTCGATAATCCGAGTTAAAAGCTCGACATTTGTTTGGATTTTGCACAGCTACTTTTGGTTTGATTAGCTTCATTTTTTGCTTCGTTCTTTTTGTGTTTTCTGTCTTGTCTAGTGTGGTGAGCAGTCGTTGCTGCTGTTGTGCTTTTAAAAATTTTCGTGGCTTAAGTCGATAATGGCCGATTTTTTAATACAAATGGCCTGTCATTTCTTTTGAAACACAAATGCTTCATTAATATGCAAAGAATGCAAAGCATTTGCCGTATTTGTGATAAAAAGTGCCAATGGTAAGAACATGTTTGTTTTAAACAGCACGTTGACATTTGAATTCTTTAACAATATATTATATGTGTTACTAATAAGTTCTTGTTATTGATATGTCTTATGTATATTAAAGATCAGATCTATTTTAACCTTATGGATTTCGACACGCTGAATGCAAATCTAAGGTCAGTTTAGCTCATATGCGCGCAAATTTTTGAGTAAATTGCGAAATTGCATTCAACAAAGAAAAATTAAATCTCAGCAAATTGAAAATGTCCAACAGCAAAGTTGACAAATTTACTTGGCTAATAAACTTCAACCAAGAAGTGCACAACTTTGTATGAAGTATTTTCCAACACTGCGAAAACTTTCACTTTTGCATTATCATAAGTTTTCACGTCGCTGATTTTCAAGTCATTTAAATTTCATAATTAATTTTTAAACGAACTTTAATTAACAATTAAGCAAGTATAACGAAAAACTATTAAGAACAATTTTTTATTGTGTTTTGTTTTTTGCTTTGTTTGAAGTGAAGTTGTTGAGCAAATTTTATTTCACTAAAAAATAAATATAAGAAAAAAGAATAAATACCACAAGAGACATTAGCCAGCAAGTGATCTACGCAAAGCAGCGAAGTTGACGACAACGTTGACAACGAAGAAGAAAATTAACAAAGAAACAATTTTTAAAGTGAGTTGGCAACTCTTTGCACAAACTTAAAAAACAACGTACGCGAAAAAGGTTGAAACTTAAATTACTTTTTTATAACAAGTTTATTTTGTAATTTAGGTAAGTAAGTAAGTAAGTAAGTAAGCGCAATATTTATGCAGCTGTGCTCAGCAGCATTGCAGCCGTAAAATGGTAGTGTAACGTTCGCCAAATTGTAAAAATTTCAAACACTTTTATGAAGAGGGTTGAACAAAGAAAGCCTTGAGCATTTTTAAGGTAGAGAAGACTTGATTTGTACAAAGACATCCATTAAATGTGTAGCGAAGCAGTCAAGTCACATGTCCTTGATAGTTTCATTTAGCTAAACACTCTCATGTTCAGCACTCATTGCAGAAGATTTACAAAATGTCATTTTGGCTTTTTTGATTGTCATTTTAAATTTTCATAAAGCACAACATTTTTCCATTACAAACTCTTATCACATGTAAATTTATGTGCTTTTCTTGGTATAGAAAAATAGAAGAGTTGAAAAAACAACAACAAAAACAACAACAAATGGTATTTGTATGCATTCTAGAATATACTTGTTCTTGTAAAATCCCATTTGCATTTGCATTTGTCGTACTTGGAAAAGAAAAGCGCACAACAAAAACACTTCACCTCAATACGGAAACTGGTGCTACCAAAGCGAGCACTTTCAGCTTCAGCTCCTCCATACACACACACACACACACACAATGTCCGTCTCACACAGGCATTTGTTGCTGTTTAATATGCTAGACATGTGTTTTTGTTTTGCTATGCCTACCTTAAAGCTATCAACTCAATTCAACCTCGTGTCTTTCAACGCTCACCACTCTCAGCTCATGACTTGCCGCACTAAACTGTCGTCTGACACATGAATCAAGACTTTTGTCGAGTGTGTGAGTGTGTGTGTGTGTGTGTGTGTGTATGGCAGCGGGAAATGTGGGGCAAATTCAAAGTGTAAAACAGTTTCCATTTAGTGAACATTTTTTTGTTTTTGTTTTTTCCTAATTTTTTCTTTATTTCTTTCATTTTTCTTGTTTTAAGTTTGAGCATAGAGAGCAGTGAAAGTTACATTCTAATCACTTGAGTTGATTGAACCGGCATATAATGGATTTTCCTTGATATATTTGTTATTTGTAAAAGTAAACCATAAAATATGTATATAAAATAAATTCATATTGGTTTTTGACTTCTGTTTATCAAAATGTATATGCTAAAAAATGCATAAATAAGTTGAGTCATTCACTCAGTCTGCTTTAGAAAGCCGTCTTAAGTTTTATGAAGATTCTCATTTTGTAATTGCCAAATTCTTCATTAAAGCAAACAATAATAAAAGTTGTTTCATATATAACATTAGAATCATCAGTTAGTCCTTTAGGTTGTAACTGCGACAAAAGTTTTGCAAGGCATGGAATGAGCGCTTGGTTCAAAAAGCGGCACCGCTGTAAGGTTGTTTGTACATGTATGCACTGTGCTACAAATGTAAATTAACATATAAAATTTGATGTTTTGTTTTTGTTTTATATTTTTGTTTCTTCGTTTTTTTTCGACAAAAACAACTCTTTTAACGCGCCTTTGCCTTTGGTTAATTATTTATGCAAAAATATACGCAACGAAACTTAACTAAGTTAAATGTTTAACTTTAGAACACGAGTTTAAGATCTCATCATCAAAAGCGAGCGCAACAACAACAACAACAGAAACAACAACAACAACAACTGTTACAGCATTCCAAGTATTCATTGTGTGGTAAGTGTGAGAATGTTTACTTTCTTGCGTACGGTTACACAAATGTATCTAGATACTCGTACCTTTTCACTGCATGCGCGTGTACATTTTTATGAACTTTTGGCTGTGCTTGTTGCTGTTTGTATTCTTGTGTAAATATCCATGCTTAAGATAATGATGATGACGTTGTTAATCATGATGAAATGTTGAGCGAAAGGTTATGGCAAAAACACACAAAAAATTTACATACTTGAGGAACAAGTAAAAAAACAAAAAAACGAAGATGGGTTAAGAAAAAATTAAAAAAAAAAAAAGAATAAAATTATATATAATTTGAGAATATCATGTGTCGGTTGTATGCCTGCGAGCAATGAAATGTACTTTAACCGGAATCAAAGCCCATAATGTAGCTAGAAAATGTTGTTATAAATGAGGGCGTGCACAAAAAAATTTATTTTAGCACAAAAGTCCAACGCACACGTGTGCGTGTTTGCTTGTTTGTGTGTGTGTGTGTATGTGTTAATTTATGGTTTCATTTGGTAGTGAATTTTTGTCACAACTGCCATTATACAATATCACGCCTTGGCATGAGATACCACGCCTCACTTCGCCACAATGCATTATCTCATTTTCACACTTTTTAGTCAAATGGCACACACAAAATGTTCTTCTTGATCTGTTTCAACTCTTTTTCTTTCTTTGCTAACATGTCTTCCTCTTTTTTTTTTTTTTTTTTTTTTGTTTTCTTGGTCGTTTCTTTGGCGCTGTCAAATGTTCGTGCACGTTTTTCTTCTTCATTGTGCTTTGCTTTGCTTTGGTGTTGGTGTTGCTGTTGCAGCACACGTGTAAATTATGATGTGAGTCACTTATTTTTATGCTTTGTGTCGTTTTTCTTTAGTGTTCCAGAGCGCATATATCTCATATGTGTATGTGTTGTGTGGGAGTTTTGCCAAATCGAAGTAAATCTTTGCTTGGCACTTTTCTGCTTTTCGTGTTGTACCCCTTCCCCTGTCGCACTTTTCGTACACTTCATTTCACACATTGTGCCAAAAAATGCACAATTACCGTGATTGCATGTATATGTGTGTATGTGTGTTTTGGTGTTTGTGTTTCCTGTATTTGTCACTGTGTTTGTGTGTGTGCGTGTGTGTGTGTGTGTTTCGCTAAATCTTCTCTTGTCTACCGTTTGACTATTCCTCATGGTACACTTAAGCATGTACAAGATTTTTTTATGATTGCTTCAGTTAGTCTTCTGCTGCTTCTTCTTCTTTACTTTGCTCGTTTTTATATTGTTCGACCAAAATGTTATAAATCATATTAAAGCGCCTCAAGCAACTTCATATTTCTTTACACTCGTTTATTTACCATTTTTTTTCATTTTTTTTTTTTTTGTTTTTTTTTTCAAATATTCATGTCAACTAAAAAAAAGTACTTGAAAAGAAAACTTTTGGACATTTTTTTCGTTGCAATAAAAATTGGCATGATCCAACAGGACGCTTTCAGGTGTAACTAAATGGTTCGTCCATGGTTTATGAGTATGAAAATTTAATTTTGGCAGCACCTCTTGAAATGAAGCAACGACATTACAGCAACTAAAAGTATGCAAAGCTTTTTTTACAATAATGAATTAAATTATGTCATTTGTTTAGAGACATGCAATAAGTCTCAGTCCTTGAAAAGTTTTAAATATCTTGCTTACCTCTCATATAATTGAAGGATTTCCCAAAAGAATTTTTGTAAAATTTTACCGTTCTGCATATACACACATACACAATCAATTAATGCCTGCCACATGCTTTCAATTGCATATAAATTTCTTTGGACTTGGACTTGTTTCAACTACTGATTTTCGTTTTGATTGAGTTAAGCTCAATACGGCGTGACCAGTGCAACTTGGCCACATTTAATCAATGACGCAATAAACCAATACAAATGCAAACACACACACTCATGTGTGTGTGTGTATATAAAAATGAATGTCTAAATATGTCGGTTCGTTCTGCCCCTGAGAAAGTCAAACAACTCGATTTTGACCAGCTTGACTGCAATGCGAAATAAAGTATCATTTGTTGTTGTTATTGTTGTTATAGCATGAAACACGAGACAAGACGATGTGCAACGATTTGAAAGCTTTGGTGAATCTTTGTTTGTTTGCTTGTTTGTGTGTGTGTGTGTTTGTTTGCTTGCATGTTTGCTGTTATGTGTTTGTCGATTGCATCAAGTTACGAGTCGAGTCGAGTCGAGTTTCGACAACTTCAGGGTAGTGTTAGTGTTACTGTTGTTGTCAATCGTTACAATTTCCGTTTCCTGTTGCAGTAAAAAGTTAAAATTTTGTTTCTATTTCTATTTCTCTTTCTCTTACTATTTTTTGTTTATACTTTGTTGTTTTTGTTGTTTTTTCCAACTTTGTTTATTTTGGTTTCAACGTACAAATGACGAAAGCGTATTGCATGCACACTTTGTTGTTGTTGTAGTTGTTGTGGTCAATGGTTTGCACGTATTTCGTGTATGTGTGTTTTTTACCTCTTAGACCAAACGAATGCGAAAAGGTACATGAGGCGTGGACATTTTGGTCATTCAATGCTGCAAGAGAAATTGCAGACAAATTTTTCGATTTGGCACTGCGTTGCTCTTTGCTCTGTTTTTACTTGTGCTTTTTTGCATTTTTGGTGTTTTCAAAGGTTTCTGTTTTAATTTTTTTTGCTGCTTCTATGTTAGCAATTTGCGTTCAAGCGTTGCCTATGTGTGTGTGTGTGTGTGTGCTTATGCTAGACTTTGATGTGGTTTTTTTAAATATGTTTTGCTTTTTTGTTGGCCAAAATAAACTCGAGAAAAATGTTTGAAATGTTTCGTAGTACATTTTGGAAATTGAACTCAATGAAAGCCAAGTGTACCGCATTTTTACATGTAAAACAACTTTGTAAATATTTTATGGCAAAACAAGCACACACACACACACATATAGACGAATGTTAAACGAAAACCTGTAGACATACAAACACACACACACATTGACACTAAACACGCATATTGAAACAGGAAAACATTTGGGAACTTGCATAAAATAATATTTACTTTGCCATACATACGTTCAAACACACACACACGCACACACGCACAGATACAGACACACTGCGCATGTTGTTGCAACGAGTTAATATAAGAGTAAGAAAGCATATGAGACATTATGAGACAAATGTTATGTATGTGTGTGTGTGTATGAGTGATATAAACGCACGCTTCATTTGATGAAAATTTGCCAAAGCAACAGTCAAAAACGACAGCGACAAAAAAAGTACAACAACACGTTGAGAAGTTTGTTGCCGACAACAAAAACAACTATTCAAAGGAAACGGAAGTTACTTTACTCAAAACGATTGCCAAACTTATGCCTTCATTACAACTTATTCGCTTATTTATTTATTTATACATTTTTTCTTCTTTTTTTTGATTTTGTAAATTTGGCATTTCCTTTGCAAAACTTCGACGTATGCAAAATAAGGAATTAATATATTCCTGCAAAATTTTCATTGCTTTTTTATGTTAAATTTGCTAATTTAAAATTAGTTTGTTTTATTTTAATTTTTAAATTAACATTTTCATTTAAATTTTAGTATTAAATAAATTTAAAGTCCTCATTTTGATTATTCATAAGTTTCTTTAAGTGGCAAATGTGCAAAAAGCTTTGGCAAAAGTAACTGCAATCAGATCAAAGACACAGAGCGTGTGAAGCATGACACACATATGTGTGTGTGTGTGAGGTTTGTGTAAACAAGCCGATACACACTTCAGAATGCAAACATATGCGCAATTGAATTGGAATTGAATTTACAATTCTATGCGTTGGCATGATGCTTTGTTGCTATTGCTTTCTTTTACTTCATGCTGATGGCCATGTCTCTTGTATCTTGTCACTTACCGCCGCTCAACCTCAACCTCACCCTACACCTCTCACCTGCTTTACTTTGCGCAAGCGACGCTTCACCTTTAGGTCGCTTGTCCTTTTGCTGTGCTATTGCAGTCTTTGGTTTCTTCTAAGCCCGTTCTAACGATATGTTGGTTTTGTTTGGTTTTTTTTTTTTGTTTTTACTTTGTTTTGTTTGCTTGCACTTTGTCTTATTTGCATTTCGTTATTGTGCAAAAGAAAAAATAAAAAACTGTTGCTTTTACTGTTGCATTCAATCATGGGCTTTATTTTCAGCATTTATGCATATCTTCTTCCCTCTTTATGTGTGCATGTATGTGATTGTGTGTGTGTGTGTGTGTGTGCTGAATTACAAATTGAAAGCAGAAAAAATGCATGCAAAAATCTTCACAGTTACATGAAATTGATTGTTAGCTTTGTTTTAGTATGTTCTTTTTTTATAGTTCGTTTGCTTTCGCTGCGTAGTTTCGATTAGTATTGCTTGAGCTTTGTTTTGTTTCACCGGTTTCATTGTATTGTTTTATTTGTCAACGCTCAAATAAGTTCACATTTATGCAACAACAATAAAGCAAATTCTTTTTAATTGAAAACAGTTGTTGGTTAAAACCTTAACAAATTTTATTTCCAGTTGCATGATCTTGCAGCATTACAACTATTTAAATGCTAATAATATTAAAAGTAAAAACACAACAATACGAAACGAAAGAAATGTTCAACAACTTTTGCGAAACTTTTTGACAAAAACTCACCTCTTCTTAACATTTTGTATAATATTTGATAAGTAACTGAAAAAAGCAAAAAAAAAAAAAAAAATCTTGAAACTTTTATTTGTTTATACCAAAATGTATTTTACTGTCGTCGTGTTTCTTCTGCTCTTATTTTTTTTTTTTTTTTGCAGCAAACTTCTTGTCAAGCCATTATGCCAATGCCCGTGTGACCACGCCTCTTGAATACAAGATGATTTTTTAGCTTGCAGACTTTGTCTCATTTTTTATTTAAACAAAAAAATAATGCAATGAGTGAAAAAAAAAAACAAAAATAAGTACAAAACATAATGCAACGAAACGAAATGCAACAAACTTTGTCAAGCCGAAACTATTTTTCACTAAATTGCAACAAAAACAAGACAGAATGTAAAAAAAAAAGAAAAATAAATATTTTTGCCGAAAAGTATGCTGTAAAATATATTTTTGTTACTGGCGTGCTATAACCGTGTTGTTTTGTTGCTGTTGCTGTTGTTGTTGTTTTTCTTGTTGAGTGTTAGCAAAAGTTTGGCACGTTTTGACTTGTAAGTGGTATCAAAAAGTTTTCCGTTGATATTATGTCGTCTATAAGCCGAGAAGTATTCTATGCGCTTGAGTTGTTGGTTTGGTTAAACTTGTCTGCAGTTCGCTGCTTAAGCAAAAGTTACCTTCAGCTGAACTTAGGCTAAACTAAACTTAACTTAACGCTTATTACATTCGGTTAAGTCTATGCAAAATATATTAAACGCTTAATTATAATAATTAAATTTCGCTGCTAAAACTAAGCTTAGTTGCATGAAATTGATAGACAATGGAAATCTACAGCCCAATTTAATAGACAAGTGAAATAAACAAGTAAAGCTAGAAAAATAAAGTTCAAATTTATACAAATTTGAAAAATATTTACTTGAAATTGATTATTTATGTATGAACTGAGCGAACGTTTGTGCATAGAAAAATGTCCTTATAGTGTAATACACTATCCATCAAAATGTCAATTTTGTCAACTGCCAACAAATCAAGCTGTCAACTTGGCAACTCTGCTAGTTTATAGTGTGCCTAGTTTGAAGTTACATGCACTATGGTTGCTTTAGAATATGTTTGTATGTGTGTGTGTATGAAGAGAAAACTCTTACGTTCAATCATGGTCTTTTGACTGACTGACTGACTGGCTGGCTGACTGGTGAGTTGATGGGCTGGCGGGTCGGTTGGGTGCTGGCAAGTGTTGAATGGTGCAATATTTGAAATTATGTCACATGCTGTAGACAAGTGTACCACAACGTTGACATTGTTGACGACTACGACAATTCAGTCTAAGTTGTCAACGTGCCATACTCTTTCTCATCATCATCATCAGCATCATCATCGTTATTCATCATCATAATCATCATTGTCATTGACAGTTTAGTTCACTTCAGTTCGCTACAGATTGAATATCACAGTGGGTTAAAAAAAAGTATGCTGATGTCCTTCAACTGAAGTATTATTTGTTTATTATTTATCTGTGTGACAATTGACGGAAATTATTAACTGATGTTATTAACTTTTGTGCTTTCATGCATGTTTTTTCTTTGTGTATCTTTAGTTGTTGCATTGGTGCTGCTGCTCATCTAGTTTGATAAATGGTATGTTTCTGTGATTGTCACAAAAAATTATTTGAATGAAATTGAGATTATGAACCTTTCAGCTTTGCAACAATGCAAATTTTCTGATCAGAACTGACTGATTGGGTGGTGGTTTTTCTTCTCTCTCCGTACTCTGCATTAGCATTGGTTGCATTTTGGTTTCAATTTCTGACAGACGTAACAGTTTCACATTTATGTCAGTTTCTGATGTGCTTTCCAGTTCGTTTGAATGATTTCATCAAAGTCGAAGTCATTGACGATGTTGACATCGACTTTGTTTAAATCTGTAATTGATATTTGGAAATATTTCTTAGTTACACAATCTTATGGACATGTATTTTCTTAATAAAATCATTTACGGAAGTGACATAATGATGTGAATGACTTCAAGCCGACAGTTATTTTATTTAATATCTATTTAAATCATTACTTAACACTGACGAAGTTGTTGCCTCTTTTTAAATAATTTACTTCTCGGTTCTGACCACTCTATAAAGCGCTGTTAATAGAACATTTTTATTTAATGGCATGTTAACAGAATTTTAACTGCGTGTCGTATTAAAGAGAGCTGTTTATTTTTCTCGTTACGTTATGTTGAAGTTCTTTTTATATTGACTGAGTCAAGTGAATGAATAACATTATTATTATTATTTTCCAATTTTAAATATAATTATCATTATTAATTTTGTACGTACCTATGTTTTGAGCGATAAAGTATCGAATGGAAATTTGTTAGCTGTGAATCATTATATGTCATAATAAAATTGCCGGTGAGTTGTCATGCTGAGTATTCATGCTTAAGACAAAGTGAATGCCTGTGCATGTAATCTTATTAACCATTTATCCACGAAACCCTTTCCATGTCATTATATATTTCTTCACGGCCAGAGGTGCTGTCCTCAACACAATGAATTACAGTTGAGCATTAATGGCAATTTGATTTAATTTAATTATGCCTTTTGTGCCAAATGAAAAGTTTCATGGACATGCATTGCGTATTTTTCGCTCGTGCTGAGAAAATACGCTTTGTGTAATCAGTAACGCAGAGTAATTTAAAAATGCATTTAATTCGGCAAAAGTCAATCAGAGAATAAAACCAATTTATTTCGTTTGGTTTCGTTGCAGGTCAAGGCTCACATTCAATTAACTGCAGCCAAATAAGTTGACAAACACAACGAAATCGGGCAAATGCATTCAACGGGTCTGTAATCATTGACGAGGCGAGCATGCGAAAAGCTCATTTAAGCCAAGTCAATTAAAGTGTGGGCAAAGTTTGTGCAAAGCGGCTTTAAATCGAAAATAATACCAATGAGTTCAAAGTGCAAGAAATCTTCAACAATGTTTTAATGTCAATTTGTATTGATTATGTGTGCGTGTGTGTGTGTATTGTTGTTGTTGAATTTGCCATTTGTGTATGTTTGTGCGATCATTAATCAATATGTAAATTTTTCGTTACCTTGTGTGTGCGCGCGTGTGCGATTTCTTTTTATAACAATAAATTTTGTGATTTTTTCACGCTTACACGCACGCAAAAACAAAACACACATACACACACACACACACAAAAACAAACATACAAACGAACAAACAGACACGCAATCAGATAAATTGACAGAACCGAGGCAGGTGAATGTTGGCTGCCCCCTGATGGCAAAGCTGTCGTTCGATTTGATGAATGCGTCTGTTTTTACCTTAACAACGAATCAAACCAAGCCATGGCAAGCCAAACCAAACCGAATCGCACCATTCTGACCAAGAATTACGAAATTCGACAAACCAAATACAATCGATCGATTGTAAGCAACCAACCGAACTGTCTGTCAGTCAGTCAGTCAGTGAGTCTGTCAGTCGTCTGTCGTCCGTTGTCCGTCGTCCGTTGTCCGTTTTGGGTTGAGCGCAGTCAAAACAGGTGTCATTATAGGCGTTATCCACGTCCTATTTAAAATTGCATTGACGTGCAGGTGTTAAGCGTTTATATCGTTTGTAATCATCAGGCATACACACAAACACACACACACACAAGTGTTATATACATATCACATATTACACAATCCACACACATGTCCATATTGAGCATCATTCGCGACCGCTGTGTGTGAGAGTTTGTGTGTGTGCGCTGACCAACAAATTGCAAAACATTTTTAAATATTGTTATTGCGTTTGTTTTACACGATTTTATTCATTTGTGCACATCTGTATGAGTGTTTACATTTTGTTTTGTATTGTATTGTATTGTTTTTTTTTTAGCTATGCGTTCGCTGATAAAAAGTTTTGGTGTTATCGTTAACACCTGCAATTGATTTATGGCCTAGTATGGTTTCGTTCTGTGCTTAATTTTTTTTCTTGATTTATTTGCAAATTGTTGTTGTCGGTTAGCGGCCGCGAAAGTTAGTTTAAAAGAAGATCCAAAAGAAAGAAAACAAAAAATCGCTAATAAATAAAAATAAAAAAATTTAAAACAAAATTTCGCTATTGGGAATTTCTTTACTGTTACAACTTTGCTTCAGTGTTGTGAAAATCTTGATCTTGTGGGAAATGTAAGACTTAAATTTATTTTACTCTTGCAAATGCACAAAACAGATTTCAACACTAAAGACAATTTAATAAATTAAGCCAAAGCATTCTTAATTTAACTACATTACATCATGAATTATTGATATTTACCGCAGTACAATAGTTAAATAAAAATCACTTGCATACTTTTAGGATCAATTATTTTTTGATATTAATAAAATATAAGCCAATGATTAATACTTAACTTGAGCATTTTTATCAATAAATTACTCATAATTTGTAATCTTTGCAAAATATTTCTGCAAATAAAATATCAAGAAAAATCCCGGAAGAAGTCGTAATATTTAAGAAGTTAAAGTTTGCGTTGCACTGACATTGCACTAAATGACATAACATGACAAAGCCAACAACAAAAACACAGCGCAACACAAGACAAAGAATATCAATGAGCAGCACAATGTTGACGCAGACGGCAAAGTCAAAGCCAACGTCAACTTCGACGCCGACGCCGACGCAGACGTCAACCATGTCGATGACGTTAGTGAAGTGATGCTTGTCTTTGACATTGAATGTACACAGTTAATCCAATAGCAGCATCTTTTTTATTTCTGTTTTTTTCACTTTGTGTTAAGATGTGCATGCGAGTCAGTGCGTGTGTCTGTGTGTGTGTGTGTGTGTGTGTGTGTGTGTGTTTGTGTTGTTGGTTGTGTTTGCGTGTTGCTATGTAATGTCGTTGTCAACGAAGCATCAGCACTCAACTGAACTGAACTCAGTTCGGCGCAACGAAACGCAAGGCAACTCAACTCAATCAGTGAATCTCTTCACATCGCTGATCAAAAGAAAACAATCAATGTACGCATTTCAAGTGTCAGAAGTTGCCAAAGTACCGAAGCCAACCGACACTTATACACACATACACACACATATGAGTGTGTGTGCGTCGTTTGCCATTTTACTTCACATTTATTTTTTCGTCTTTTCATTTTTTTCTTTTTTTTTTTTTTTATTTTTTGTTTGCCCTCCGCTTTTTAATCAATTTATATGCAAATAAGTAAAATGCTTAACTGAATCTGTACGTACGGCTATGAACAAAACAAAAAAAAAGAAAAATATTGTATCGAATCAAACAAAAAAAAAAAAAGAAAAAAAATTACAAATGAAAATCGTTAAACGAATTGATTAAAAGAAGAATTTCATTAAATTTGTTTGTTATTGAATTTCGTTGATATTCGTTGACTGACATACAAAGTGTTACATTTTAAACAAAATTTATTAGTATTCATTGCGCCTTAAACGCAATCATCATTATCATCGTCATCATCATCGACATCATCATTATTATCTCCATCATGCTCCGCCTTTCACTCATCATTTTTCGTCATCATTGACACAACTTTCATGTCAAAAATGTACAAAATGTCAAACTCATTTGCCTAATAATCCACTCGACGGGCAGAGCCGTGCACAGTAAACAAACTCATGCCATTTGCAATGTCAAAACTTTATACAAGTTTACACAAGTCCGTCTTGTATAGCAAATCAAACGTTGTCATAACCAAAGACGAGTAGATTTTGAATTGTGACTTGTGCGTTGCTTTTATGCTTGGCCATGGCTCGGTCATGGCTTCAGTCATTTCAGCCATTTTAGTAACGATCTTGTACGCTTGCCTCATCTTTGGCATTGTAAATTGATAAAATCAACTTGATAACTTCATTTCATTAAGTAAACATTAATCACATTAACTTTGCTTTGGTATCGGTGCGAGGGCAAGCCAAAATTAACCTTTACTTTTCTTGGGCACACAAAAAGGCAACGGCAACAACAACAACAACAACAACAACGACAACATTAATGTTAAATTCTAATAAGAAAATCTGTTTAATATGTTGTGTAAACCTTTTATGAGAACGCATGAAGCAGAAAGGTTTCACTTTGCTTTTGCTCACGAAATGTCATACTAGCACTCTTATGAATGTCTGTGGCTGTTTCTGTGTGCGTGTGTGTGAGTGTGTGGGTGTGTGTAAGTGGCAAACATATTGTGCCAAACACACGCACATATGCAACAAAGTGTGAAGTCGACTTTGAGGTCAACGCACATAAAACTTATTACTTAATTTATAAGGCGAAAGGCGTCAGACAGACAGACAGACAGACACAAAAAACGGACTGAAAGACAGACAGACAGACATACAAATTTATTATGTTGAAAACTTAATAAGATGAAGAATGAAAGCATCCAAAAGAAAGTGAAAAATATTTCTTATTCTAATTTGAATGAACATGCCACAATGTGCCGTGTGTAGTGTGGTAGCTTGTCTTGCTACTTACATAGTAGTTGGAGTAAGTTGAAAGAGCGGTTGAGTGTTGTGTGTGTTGAAGTGACAGCGGGACAGTGTTAAAGCATAAAATTTACATATTTCAATTTTTCGTATATTTGCATAAAATTCAAGCAGACTGTCATTCATTCACTCATTCATTCAGTATTCCCCTTTACACAGACACACACACACACACACATACACATAGACTCCGTCAATGTCAAGTATTTGCACAACTTGACTTAGTCGTCAAGACAACCCCAAACTCTTTATGATTTGCGAAAAAGAAAAGGGTTCAGTCCTTTTGATAACTGTCAACTTCTGGCGCCCAACTTGATTAGTTTCTTGTGGCTGCGTGCATATGATTTTGCTTTTGCTTTTGCTTTTCACTTGACTTTGCCACATTATAAAATTATTAAAATGATGTTCAATCCGTACAAAAAAGAAAAGAACAAAGAAAAAAGTATAGTAATAATAATAAAAATGAATGAAAGAATGAATGAAAAAACGAACAAACGAACAAACGAACGTACGAACGAAGGAGATGCCGAAAAGCTGTCTTGACTTAGTATGAAATGAATCAAAAAACTTTTTTCATTACTTGACTTGACTCACAGTTTGCAATTAACTTCCCCGAAATATATACGTTTATAGTATATGCATAAACTTCTTAACTTAACTTGGCTTGACTAGTCTTGACTTGACTTGGGCTGCTTCGCTTCACTTCACTTCGTTTCGTTTTACATTACGTTTTCTTTGCGTCAACATACATAAGATAGTTTGTGTTGTTATTGTTGGCGTTGTTGTTGTAATAGCCAAAACTAGTCAAAAGTTTTCAAATTAAATGCAGGTTTCTTTTTGCTTCGATTTTGATTTCGTATTTCGACTTTGCTCATCGGCTTCACCATTTCGACCACGATTTAGTTGATAACAAAATCACGTTTCTTATTTAAGCTTAAGTGCTCATTAACGCCAGGTTGGTTTTGCCGTATGTATTAACATAAAATAACTGTGCTATGGTTGGGTGCTGATAGACCGACAGACCGACAGACCGACAGACAGACAGACAAATAGACAGACAGAAAAAAAAAAGTATTTAATAAAAGCTGCCAAACACACACATAGATACACGCACGCGTACATCATCAATCGCCATTGAAATTCAATGCTTAAATCCTAACGAGCTGTGCTGGCATTTAATACGTTTTCACTTTATGCCAGATTACGCACACTCATACACATACACACATGTACATACATATCTATAAACTCACATAATGCGTCGCTTTTGGCAATCAGCTTCTATGTTTGCGCGCGCTTGCCTGCATGTATGTGTTTTAGTGTTAGTATGGTGTGTGTGTGTGTGTGTGTGTGTGTGTGGCATAAAAATGTGTAAAGGAAGTAATATAAAAATAGAAAGTTTTTGCACTTCACGTGTCAAATCCTTTTTAATGAGTTTTTGAAGCATCAAAAGTTTTCTATTTCGCCTTTTTCACCGTTGTGCGTTGCGCATATTTTCTATCTCATGCACATTTATATAAGTCTGTCTCTATCTCTCTCAGTTGTTTTCTGTATCGTTTTGTTGCTTTACACCTTTGCCTACCTTTTTACCTTGCCTATTTCCACATCAGACTTATAATAATGTTCTCACATCATACATATACAGATGTGTGTAAGTATGTGTGTATCTAAGTATGTTGCCAACTTTGGCGTCTTTTTGTTCTTTCTTCACTTCAACAGCTGAGTTTGATGGTTGCCTTTGCTAATAGCACCAACTGATTAAGTTCAAATATCGATAGCACATAACGTTCATTTTTAAAACGCAATGGCATTAAACTTCATGTGCTTGACGATAGAAACAACAACAACAACCGCAACAGCAACAAAGACAACCTGCATAAAATTGGTATTTGCTGCATTGTCTTTGTTATTTGAGTACAAAGTTTCGCTTTACTTGTTTCATTTTGCGTTGAACATGCTCCAAATTATATATTTTTATATGTTCTCTAAGTATCTGGAATATTCCATTTAGATAAGAATGTTCCAAAACTCAAGTTTATTGAACTTTGTAAAGTATACAAAAAAAAAAAAATAATTCACAGAATTTTTTTCCAATTACATTTTTTTATTCATTTTATCACATGCATAGATAAAGATCATATATATATATAGACGGACAGAAAAACAAACTTTACTATATCAACCCGTCTTGTGAAGCTGATTATGAGTGTCACAAAAAGCCCTCACAAGTCACTGATCCGCAGGAAAACATTGCAGCGGCAAATGCGGTTCCATTTATTCAACCTAACAGTAATATGAACGTATAAATTATCACATCAATTGTGTTAATATTGTAAAATTCATCAGAAAATACAGTACAAATGTCGATTGGAACAACAAACATTCTAAAGCAATTACAATAAAACCGCAAATATTTTGGAAAAGCCAAGCATTCTTGTCATAAATACTTATCAACAACATTAATGTTTGAGTTAATGTACGCAATGAAACATTAATCAATCGTGAGCTTAGCTGATATCACATTTGTGGCGTTTGGTGCAAAAATACGCCAGATAAGAGATTGAAATATTATAAAAAAACTAAGAAATTTTTAATGACTCATACATTTTTCAGAATTATGCACTGTTTTATTGATTGTATGTTGGCATATCAAGAGCAACACAGGCTTATAAAGCACATACCGAAAAGACTGCCGGCTAGTTAAACTTTGAATTTCATTCAGACTGGATCTCTAAACAAAGTGTGGCGTAAAACTAAGCGTTATGAATTTACTGATTGTGTTTTTCTTAGTCACTTTTATGTGGCAAAACGCTCATGCAAAATATGGTGAGGTTTGCAAAGTGATGGGTGAGTTTACGGGAAAATGTGTGCCGTCCGCATGGTGCAAGTCTAAAGAAAAAGAAATGTCACCTTGTGGCACATTCGATAAAATAGTAAGTTTAAATTGGACAACAATCATTATTTATACAACAAAACCATAAACAAATATTCTTGTGTTCAGAAACACGTTTGTTGCGCAAACGAAAAAATTAAGTTTAACACTGAATCGATAAAGGAACTGGATAAATTCAAATGTGGGACTCCACAATATGATCCCAAAATACTTAATGGCGTAGAGGTAAAATCATGGACCCGTCCTTGGATGGCGGTTCTTAAATACGAAAACAATGAAATCCATGGAGAATTTCGCTGCGGTGGGACACTCATTTCCCATCGTCATGTGCTCACTGCAGCCCATTGCGTAAACGGTTCTGAAAGTGAACTGTAAGTAATCAATCTCGCAATTTTCATTTTGACAACAAACTTTAAACATAAGCAACCAATAGAATACAAGTCCGCCTTGGGGAGCATAACCTCACACAGCTCGAAGATTGTGTGGAAATGAATCGTTTTTCGACGAAATGCTTTGTGGCAATTGATATTGATATCGATAGGATCTTTATTCACGAAGATTACCATGATTCTGGAAGAAACAACGACATCGCTCTTCTGCTTCTTCGTAATTATGTGGAGTTCAACGGTAAGTTCGCTCAAAGGCTATGAACAAAAGAAAGAAGTTTAAATCGAGAATTATTGTAATCTTCCAGGGTTTATTTCACCAATTTGTCTGCCGATTCCAGAGTTTGTGAAAGAAAATTACAAGACATATCGTGCATGGCATGTTACCGGTTGGGGCTTAACGGAAAATGGCAATGCGTCAAAAGTTTTAAGGAGAGCTGATGTCAATATTGTAGGACTTAAAAAATGTAGGAATCGTCATAATATAGACTTTCAAAAAACACAAGTGTGCGCCCTTGGTAAAAATACAGACTCGTGTGCTGGCGACTCAGGTGGTCCCCTGCAAGCAATAGGCAAATATACAAAATATAACAATCGCTTTGTACAATTCGCGATTGTATACCAAGGAAAAGATTGCAAAGGTAATGCACCGAAGTTACCAGGTATATATACATTAGTCAAGCCTTACATTAAATGGATTACAGACAAAATGCAAATTTTGAACTGAAAGCAAGAATGAAATGCCAAATTTTGTATTCCTTTCAGGATACTTAGATTTTCTATATTTGAAGATCAATTCTAACAAAATTTATTTACAATAAAGCAACTTTTTTTGATTTGTTTACTGATATTTTGCAAAGCAATAATATATATTTAAACATAATTTTTTATACCCTGTACACTACAAATAGTAAAAAAGTACATTAGTTTTATGTGCTTCGAAAATGTAAGTATGTAACAGCCAACATTAGTAAGCATCAGAAAGTATTTTGTGAAAAACAAAAGTTGATTTAGCCATGTTTCTTTCATGTTTATATGAACTTGTTAAATTTTTTATTTATATGTACACAATTTCTTTAAATATTTGGGACGTGGAATCGCCTGCTACATGAGCAGGGTACTATATTGTTGAGTACACTCGATAAACCAATGTTTATTATATTTTTGGAAGAGAACATTAACTTTGTCATGGAGTTTTCTGACTACGAACAGTACGATGAAACGAGTTGTACGTCTGTCTCACAGTCAAGCAGTCTGCCTTTTCAATGCGGACACCTCAATCAGTTTTAATATTAGCATAGAAAATGGAACGTAGAAAGTTTTTTTGTACTTGCAAGCTGTTTGTAAATCAAAAATCAGCGTGCTCGGATCAATATATGTTTGTATGTACATAGCTGTCCTAGGAACAATCTGTCAAAAATAACGTTTTTGCTGGAAAAATGTTCGATGGCTTAGCTACCAACATTTTAGCAGGTAGTGTGAGCGTGCAGAGAAGTTATAAAAATACGGTGGAGGAGAGTTAAAAGAAAGAAAGTTTAAAAAAATAAACAGTTTAGTTAAGTTGTGTAAATTTGGACAAAATGAATTAATTTGTTTAAATTTGCTACAAAAAGTAAGTAAACGAAAACACAAAATTGAATTAAATTGTATTTTTTATACGAAATGAGGATTTCATACGAATTGCGGTTGTGCAAGGCACGAAGTGGTGTTAAATTCATTTCCGGCACGCGGTCGCGCATATTACTCTCTTCAACGCACCGTGCGGTGGTGTGGCATGCGGGGTGTGTGTGTGTGTGTGTCTGTTGCGTTGTAGTGCACATAGCTTGCTGTTCATGCTTAATGCACACGAAATATGCGCTATGAGTAGCCTGACAACAACAATTGACGTAACTGCAACAACAACAGCAACAGCAACAACTATGAAGTGCCAATACACTCAAAATGACACAAAGGCATCATCATGACTGTCATCGTTGCCGTTGACGTGTTGGCGTTGGCGTTGGCGTCAGCGTTGGCATCGACACCAGCTTAGACCAAACCAGATGAGCACAATTGGACGTTGGCTTTGGCTTTGGCTTTGGTTTAAACGCCTTCGCATGCCGTACATTTTTGTTCACGCCCATTTCGCATGGTACATGTTTTCTATGTAGGGCAGCCAAGCGGGAATGCGGATTGCTTAACAGACCAAGCAACCAACCAACCGACCGACCGACCGACGGACCGACCGACCGAACGACCGACCATCAGACGGATATCGTGTCCATAGTCCAGTCACGCAGCAACGTTTGAAGTCAATTTAAAATGAGCATTCGAGCGTGCAGACATGTTGCAATACTCGCGCCTTCAGCCTTCAGACAACTCAATTCGACACGCGCATTCACTGAGTGCATTTAAAATTTATTTAAGTTTCACTGTTGTGCCTCACATGGCATGCTTAAAATGCTACATTTGGCTTATATTAATTAAGTTGTTCAAGCATACGTTTGCGTTATGACAACTGCTTACCTGACCTTAAACAATAATCAAGACAGAAGTTGCACAAGTTTGTTATAATTAAGCCTAAAAAACGTTGTTGCTTCTGACTTTGATTTGGCTTCAATTGAGTTTTGTCTCAATGCATTTGCCATACGGACTTGAAATTCGTACCTAATTGCACAATATACGCAAAGTTGGTAGATAACTCTACATTGCTTTGTTTCCTTCAACTGACGATCATTTTACTGTGCTTGAAAGTTAGCTTGGAAAAACCACAACGTGCAGTTTCATTGACGATGCCATTGCAATTTGTCTTTGTAACAAAAAAAAAAAAACAGATGAAATGCCAAAATGGCTACAGTAGACAAATATGTGCCAGAGTTGCCATGGACAAATTTGTTTTTAATTTTCTTTGTGTGCTTATTTTCATTCGCAAAACTGTAAAATTTAATGCAATTTTACTGTAATTGAAAAACTAATTTTATAATTAAAGCAACGTGGTAAAAAATAAAAAGTTTGTTAACTTTTTGAAATAATTTTTTTTTGTTTTTTTTTTTTTCACCAAATTTTTATTAGGTGTTGTTTTTTTTTTTTTTTGTTGCTCTCTATTTTTGTTGCTTCTTGTTTTTGACAATTTTGTGTTGAGCTTGTCGCTGTGCAACAACGTCAGCAGTCGTGACGAAATTTTCAGTGTTGCTTTGGGACATCATTAGTTCTTTAATTGCCATAAATAACCACAGACCAACGTCGGCAAGGCTCACATGCACATACAATCATACATGTGTGTGTGTGTGTATGTTAATTTTTTCAGCTTACAAAAGTTGGCAACATGATTTTCGCAATGCTTTGGCATTCCCACGTGTATAATGAAAGTGTTGTCGGAGCGCTATCATTTGTTGGCTCAAGAAGAAGGCGCAGCGTGCGAGCGGTGCGAAAGAGAAAAAACATGTCTGTATTTGTGCTTTTGTGTCGTAGTCATAGTCATCATGCGTTGCATGTATTGTCAAACGAATAGTTGCTGTCCACGTCGACGATTGGCTAAAACTCATGCTTCATTCCCAAGCCAATTACTATTGTCAGTAGTGCGTTTTAAGTACAACTTCTATTTGCGATTAGTTCCCAACGCTCCAAGAGTAATAGCAGCAGCAGCAGCAGCAACAGCAGCATAATTCAATGTGTGTATTGCATGCGTGCTTGTGTGTGTATGTGTATGTGTTTGTATCTGGCAACGACAAAATCAGTCAGTCAACAATTCCAAAGCAAGCAAAGTTTCAAGTCCAGGCGAGTCTAGTTTAAGTCAAGTTAGTAAGCGTTGCGTAGCTACAAATTCATTCATTCATTTACGCGCACACAAACATAAACACACACACACACACTCATTGACTCACTCAGTCAGTCAATCAGTCAGACTTTCATTCGTTGGTACAAAGTTTTCTCCATAGAACCATATTTCAGCAGCGGCAATTGTCGTTTGCCTCGTCCTCGTCCTCATCAGCATCATCAACATCAACAACATCGTCATCGTCGTCATGATCATCATAGTGTAATTCTCGATGTCTGTGCGAATTTCGTCGTGGTAATTCGGCAACAAAACATGGCACATGACAGCACACGGGACAACACACGATTGCAGAACACAGCAATTCACAGCACAGCACAGCTCAGCACAGCAACGAAAGGACCTCATGACAATGTATGGCTTTACCAATATCCGATTTTCCACCCACGCCACTGCAGCTCTTGCGCCTGCAGTCAAATCGACAATTAGTTTTTGGTCGAAAAGTTTTAAATGCTTTAGCAAATATCGTTTTTGTTGGTGTTCGTTCTAAAAGTTGCCTCCTACAAAAATTTTTGTTTTATGCTTTGAAAAAGACACAAAAAAAAAAAACACTCATGACATGTTTGCAATTTGTATATTGAAGTTTGTAGTAATGTAATTTGTGTATTTGTGAGACAAATATTCTCGAAAGACAATTTTTGCATGCATGGCTTTTTTTTGTTCTGCCGAAACATTGAAAACGATATACAAAATACAAAAATATGACAAAATATATTTTCAATAATCTGTGTTGTAGATATCACAGGCGGCAGGACGGCCGGTTAAGTGAATGATGATTTATCATAGCAAATTTCAATTTCTTTTTACTTTTCTACTACAAAATATTGATACTGTTTTAATACTCTATTGAGTGACATTGAATTGGGCAATTTATTAGTGGAATTATGAAGCACTCAATTTGTTTATGAGTGAGCAAAAACAAATGTTTTATTTGTTTGAAAAATAATTGTTTTCTTAAATCGATGACAATACTAATAATATATTTGATGTGTTTGTTTTTACTTCGCTTGTGATTAAAACGAACATGCATAAGTCTTGCTTTGTGCAGTTTTTAAGCTTATAGATAACGTATGGCAACACTGTCAGGATGTAATGTTATACTTTTTAAGTAACTCTTTTACTATTTCCTATGTAGTCTTCTAAAGCTAAGCAAATACGTAACGCGACAGAGAATTCTATAACAACATTGTTTTACATAATCTCTGACTAAATGAACACACAGATTCGTTTGTATAATATTCCATGCGCGCATCACACACACACATAGATGTGCATGGAAAGACAAGTGCATTAATAACACAAATACTCGTAGAACGATCATTGTAAATGTAGAAAGTTAATTAAGTCGACGGGTTTACCATGTAAACACGATTTGAGCCTTTGTTATTCTATGATCTAATAGTCAAATATCAACACACACACACACACACACACACACATAGACTGAGACTGAGACAAAGAGCACAGTGTAGAGCTGAGCTCAGTTTAGTTGAGCTCAATTGGATTGAGTTGAGAGTTGCTTTTAAACATGTTCCGCCTACTTCAATTGCAACTCCTACTTTCGCACGACGCTTCTCATCTTTTGTTAGAGCTCAATGCTAATGTTTGCACAACTAACAGGCAGCATATGTGACATGTCTGCCTATGTTTGTGTGCGTGTGTGTGTGTGTGTGTGTGTGTGTGTGTGCGTATGCATGTTTGAGTGACTGAGCTTGTGTGTCATTTGTTTGAGTTTAAAAGCCATTAACAATTCAATTTCATGTTTAGATGGAAGTGTGTATGTTTGTTGCAGCATAGACATGTCATTGTGCTGCGAAATGAAAGGCAATCTTAGTTACTTTGGCATCAGTTCCAACAAGCGTTAATTAAATTAATCATACATTGTGCGTACATTCATATATGTTACATACATACACATAAGTACATATATGCCATATATTTTGATATTATTAACATCATAATAATGCCAATAGAAATAAGTATGTAAATAAATTATATTTTTTTTTTTATTTTTCTTCAGCGCCTTAATAATTTCATTATTATTTATTTTTTAATTGTGCAATACAAATTCATAGTGCTTAGAATGATTTACAGCACTTGCACACGTTGCTACCAAGGATCGTTGTTTGCTTGCGCAATGTTTATTAATGAAACATTTCCCTATTTGCATTTTAATTTATGCAAAAAATAAAAACAACAAAAAAGCGAAGCTATTAAGAATGCGTGAATGTGTTTGTGTGCTCAGCAATTGAAATTCAAAAGTAGAAAAATTAACGTTTTTATTTGTTGACGACAACAAAATGCGGGTAGACGAGCACGATTTGATAATTAACAAGGCAAATACGTCTAATTAACATTCAAAACACACACGTTCAAAGGACATATTTGTGTTGCTTTCAATTCCTTTTTTTTTTTTAGTTCTTTTTTAAGTTTTTTATAAATTTGATTGTTGTTGAGAAATAAGAAATGAGAAATTTGTTTAAGCCTAAATTTAAAATCGTTTTAAATGTGCAAATGCCAACGTCATTGTCTGAGCACTTCGAATGAGCCAAGTTGCTTCGAGCTCAAAATGTCCTGACAGTTGAAGCCAAAATCCAAATGCGGCTCACTGCGCTTAATGCCGAACAATGTGGTTTTATTTGCATTTGTCTGGCCGTTCCTCCGCTCGTCCGTCTGGCTGGCTGTATGTCGTTCTCTGCCTGTATGCTTGTGTGTCTACTTGGCTTTATATGCGATTGTCTTGTCTGGCTGCCTGTCTCACTCACTTTGTCGAAGTGTCGGTTTGTCTTTCTGTATATAAGCTACTAACGTATTATTGCTGTTGCTGGTATTGCATGAACTTTATGCGCTTCAGCGATTTAAAAAGCCGAAAAATGGTTTTGTTGTTGAATATGAATTTTCAGTGATTGCTGCAGTTCCTTTTGGGCGTAATTGTACAGTGAAATGTTTTGAATATATTGTTTTCGAGTAATACTTATAATGTAGAATGGCAATATGAAAAACTTGTAATGCCGAAAACTTCTGAGTCAGAGATAATGCAAGATTGAAAGCTGATTAAGATTTTTTATTTGAAATTTTTTCTGTATTAAAAATAAAAAAGCCTTCAATATATGAATGAATTAAAATTATGGCGTTATTAAAACAAGTGTTGCATCAACCAATCATTAGCACTAAAATGAGACACACGTATTGCTTAATTAATATATTTAAGTAACAAAAGACTATCTTCAACAAAAAAAAAGTACGACAAACGATTAATGGCTCATTTAACCAAAATGGGAATTAAAAACTTAGTCGTATGTAAAATTGCAATTTTATTGAAGTCAAGCGACTTACATGCAGATACGAAGTGATAAAATCGTGTATAAAATGATGAGTGGGCGAAAAGCATGGACAGACAACTTTATCACTCAGCTCAATGTGCGCTGCCAATGAGTGTGTGTATTATTTTTGAAAACTCATCTGTCCAAATTGTAACCAAGGAAAATCTCATCAACATCATCAACGTAATCTTCATCATCGCCAGCAAGTGTTGTGTGGCATTATAAATATAGCTGGTTGAGTAGTATAAGCAAGCACAGAAACGGCAAAAGCAACCAGGATTGCTTACAGGATATGACTATTAAATTTCTACCAATTGCACACTTTGATAGTCAGTTAAGCATTTTCTCGGATTGTGTGCAATCAGAATATGTTGTGTGCGTGTGCTTGGAAAATAATATGCAACAATCTTTTAGCTGTATGCATTCATTCATTCATTCAGCCAGCCAGTCAGTCAGTCAGTCAGTGAGACAGACACTTAGTCTGCCAGTCGATGCGTGAACCAACTCGGGTTTCTTGCGGTTGCAACATTTCATGGCCTGCCATTTTGCAACTTTTGCGATGCATTCATATGGAAAATAATTTCCCAATATTGTACAAAATGAAATATGTTTTTCATTTTATTTTTATTGATAAATAAAATAGATATTTTTGCTTATCAGAGACAGAATTCATCTGACAGATACATCACTCTGAAGGTTGCACAGTGTCGCGCTTATGAAATCGAAATAAATTGTTTTGTTTTTTTTTTTTGTATTTTGTTTTTTGTAAATAATTACACGAACGTGTCGGTCGCTGAATTTTGGCGCAACGAATTAAAGGCGAAAATGATGCGTCAAATACGTGACTATAATTTTAAAAATGTAGGCAATCAAAACGAACAGCGAAGTCGACCTTTTTCTTTTTATTTTTTGTTTGTATATGTGTGAGTATTTTTTTTGTTGTTTTTTGGTAAATATTACAGCCAAAGTGGTTCAAATGAAAAAGCTTAAAAAATAAGTTTATCTCACACACACACACACGCACACATGCTCCGACATTTGAAATCTATGACGCTCGAGGTGTTTTTATTTCACAACTCTACTACTAACATATTTCTAAGCGTCTTCTCTTTTGTCTCACACTCTCACTCTTACTCTATCTCTTTGTTCCTTTTTCACTCACACACAGACTTACGCTTTGGCGCTCTATGCACTATCTACAACTTCATAAATCACAGACTAATAAAGCCGCAAAAGACTGAATGGATCGTGCTGAAGAGAAGCAGCATCAAAACGCGCCGGAAACAAAAGCCGCGACTGCTGCGGCATTGGCATCGGCAGCGACAAACGTATAGCAAAAAAAAAAAACAAAAAAAAAAACAAAAAAATGGCGACATGCGACATATGAAGTTTATTAAAATGGCGCGTATCCACATCCGTCGACATACTCACACGCGCAAACATTCACACATATTCTAATACATTTATATGTAGGAACATTGTCGGTAGTTCATCGTCGTGTGACTGAGGTCGCCATAAATATTGTGCAGACACACACACACACTCACACATACATAGAGCCAAGCAGTTTGTAGCCGGTCCTAGCGGTCCTTCAACAAATGTGTGTATGAAATCTTTGTTAGTGACTTTAGTAAGTAAGACTTTCTTATTGAGTTATTTATAGAGAAATTTTTGGTTTCTTTTATTGCAAACGCCTACAAATAATATTTTATTAACATACTAGTAGTTTTTTTTTTCTCCATTTTTTTCTGTTGCCTAATTGAGCAGAATGTAGACAAATATACATGCATATTTAAATTCATTTTTCGTAACTCTTCAAAATTATTTCATTTGCTTTCAGTTGTGTGCTTTTACATTGTAGGTGTGTACTGCATAAAACCCTCAATTAAGGCCAATTAGCATGTGTTTGTACAACTGCAAAAGACAAACAAAAACATAAAATTTTACAACCCATGCACACAAACACACACACACACATACATACAAAGTATGCTTTGCCAATCAAACCCTTATTGCCAACACTGCTCAAACTTGATGTCTAATGAGCGCATTCGCTTTCGTTGTCTTCGACTAAACTGTATCACTTGAAAGCTCTGACTTCGTGTCGTGCCACACTGAACCCACCAATGTTTCGAACGTTACAAAAACGAAATGAAATATTTAACTTAATTAACAATTTTGTTTATTTATACAAAATTTGCATAAACAATTTCGGCAAGACAAAAACCAAAGTCTATTTTTCTTAGCAAGTCTTTTGACGTTGAATGTTTTTGTGCTGCGGCATCTCTCTTTGCCTTAGTTTGGCACAGTTTTTGTTGCCTTAACTGATAACGAATGTTGCTAAATGTGTAGCAAAGAACACAGTATGTAAATCAGCGTCTCACACTGCCAGAAACACACCTACAAAGAGCATACACATTCATAAGTTGTTGTTGTTGTTTTGACAGTAGTGGTGAAATAAAAGGCAAGGCAAGCTTTCGTGCTGAATAATGTCGAAGTAGTCATTTGATGGAGGCTCAAGATAAGAGCATATTTTCTTTATGAATCAAATACTTACTTTGCAGAAAGTCCAATAAACTGATTGACTAGCAGCCTATTCTGGCAACTCTATTAAGTACTGTTAATAGGAACATTCCATTAAATGTCATGTAAACAGGATTTTTACAGCTTGTTATATTCAGGACAGCTGATTTTTTCCTCTATTAACAAATAGTTTTTTAATAGCTGCTTTTTGGCCTAGTTAATTTGCAGCAGTAATAACATAAGTAGTAACAATTGCCAGCAACAATGGAAATATAATGTGGCTGGTATAAGATACCTATTTATTATTCTATTAAAAAACCCATTAAATGCACTCTTAACATAATAGTGTTGCCAGAATGTAAGACTCCGTCAATCGTTTGATATGTTTTGTAATTATTTTGGTCGGAACTGTACATCAAGTGTCTTCAAGTGGTTATCTTCGGGCACACAAAAAGCATATCGAACTTGTTTATAGCAGAAACATTGACTTCTTTTGAGCTTTGGCAATATACAAGATCATCAGAAACATTCTTGTAAAACAACTTTGGCCTCGTAGTTTCTTAATAGGCGACAAAGTTTGAGTCGAGAACCATGCCTGAATGCTTGGGCGTTGTGTCTAATTTGTTGGTTAAAGTGTGAAAGCGCGAATTTTAACAAATATGCGAAAGTTGTTTAATATTTAAATTTAATTAATTTTGCGTGTTTCGCGGTTGCTTAGTGTTAAACGTAATTCATGTGCGTATGTGTGCGTGGGCTTGTGCCTAAATGGCTGCAATAAATCATGCTTATTAATAGATGAGCTTTGAGCTTTGTTTTGTACTTGTGCTTGTACGCCTTGGCGCCTTTAATGCCACCATGGCGTTCAAAGTCATATGTCAAATGAGTCGTAAAGCATTTTGCGCTGCTATTAACGCAAAGGAACTGTGGGAACAAGAACAACAACGGCTGCACCCGCAAAATTAAAGTATATTTCGTGTTTGATATTAAATAAAAAAAAAAAAAATTGTGCTTATGCAAAATGTTTTACGAGCTTCTGCAATATGTCTCATGATTATGTTATTATACTCAGTGGTATTAATTTCAATTGTTAATAATTAAAATGTTGATTAAATATTTAAAATGATAAAGAATGCCATATTAACTAAGAAACACACACGCACACACACACAAATGTTGTAAGTGTGTCACTATTGAAAGAGTGCATGCGCTTATGAGCTACGTTGCAAAAGGACGAAAAGTTTGGGCATCATTGCCGCAGTCAAACCCTTTTGATGTCACTTGAATTTTAATGAAAAATTCACACATGCCACAAGCGAATCAACGAGCATCATGTGACGAAGGCGGCAGGGCGACTGTGAAAGTTAGCCAGCAAGTAAACAAACAAACAAACAAACAAATGAACGAACAGTTGAAACGAACATGACATCGACGACAACAACAACAACAATAACAATATGTGCAAAAACAACGATAACTATGGCGCTGACAGCAGACACATTGGGAATATACAAACACACACACACACAGTCATACACACACTCAACTTCCTTTAAACATTTTCGTCCTTTACAGCTTCGGATCAAAGCGGAAGTGGTCAATAATGTCGGTGGTGATGATGTTGTTGATGTTGTTGTTCCTATTGCTATTGCCATTCTTGTTGCTGCTTTTCCTCTCGGTGTTGATCATAATGAGCAAATCTTTATTGACTATTATTGCGTTATATTGAATGGCGTTTACAAAAAGCAGCACGAAAGAGGCGTTTCCTGTATTGGCGAGACTTGAAGGTGTTTGATTGTATTGGCTTGTTGTGTTGTCTGACGCCCTTTGATAGTGTTTTGATTTTTTTGGTTGACTTTTTTTTTGGTTTTGTATGCTCAACATGTTTGTCGGCCTTATGTACTTATGAATGGCTTAAAATGACCTATGAAGTAGTTGTTTTTGTTGTAACATTTTGGTCGTGGCATGCATTTGTTGCACTTAGCACGCTTATGTGATTAAACACGTTTGTTGTGCTCAAAAGTAAATTAACGTGGAAGACACAATAAATTATTTAAACAAACAAATAAATGTTTACATAAAATTTTAACCTTAAAAAGAAAACAAAAAAAGAGATTGAAGATGAAGCGTAAAGAATACAAAGTGTCAAAAAGTGTGTGTGAAAAAAAGAAAAGACAATTTAAAATATAATAATAAAGATAAAAACATCTCACTTAGCAGAAGCAAAAAAGCCAAAGTCAACTTGGTGCAATTTTAATGTCATTTAGACAACATATGTCTTGACACACACACACAGATACATATACAGTACACTTACATATATCTACAAAAACAAAAAAAAAAACAAAAAGTGGTATAAAAAACAAGTAGCGTACGTGTCAAGGTGTTAGTGTTAGTTTATGAGCTCAACATGAAGGTAACATATTTCAGTCGTCCTCAGTACGCAACGCAAGAAGCTGCGTTAAAATGTGACACACATACACATTATCTCATTTTCACAGCTTTTACTTCTGCTACAATAGACGGCAAGGCGAAAATGCCAAATGCCAAATGCACATACACGTACACATGCACATACACATACACATACAAACAGATATGTACACACATGCACGGAAAGATTATATTACAGAAGTTTATGACGCTGCTATTGCTCTTTTAGAGTTTAAAAGCACAGCATTGACCGTGCTGGCTTGATTCAAATGCGATTCAGGCGTAAAGTGTGCAAAATTACATTCACTCTTGTGAGTTTTGGTTTACAATAGAGCTTTTCGTCTTTATGTATTTGAATGAAACATAAGATTTTACTAGCAGAATTGTTCATGTTTCTAAAATTTAAATTTATTCAAGTGAAAATTTTGTATAAAAAAGTACAAAGTATATTTAATAATTTCATTAGAAATTGTCTATAAGGCACAATCTTAATGATATTATACGTTTATTTATCAATGGAAATTTTTTTCAATGATATGTAATGCAAGCCAAAACTCTAGTACTGTGGGACCTTAACTTCTCTAAAATTATACCGATGTACGACGGTTTGTTGTCTCGGGATCACCGAATTTGTTTTACGTCAAGCGGCCGTCGTCCTTTGTCTCTAAAGGGGTTGCAGAAGAAAACAACATGTTCGCTTGTTAGCAGCGGTTGAGCTCTTCAATAAGCCATCAACCGTTTTTTGTGTGATCCCATCTTTGTTGCCATTCAAGTACCGTTCTTGAACGTTCTATTAACTTTTGCACTGGCGACGGTTGCATATCTTGAATGCTCTAAAGTTGCCTAAATTCGTAGGTCAATTGACATCTTCATCTATTTAACCAACTGTCTTAATAGCAGTCTAATACTTTTGGATATAGCTCATTGTGAAGATTAACCCATTGATGCCAAGAATATAATAGCTTAAATAATTTAGCACAATAATATTTCAGTACACAAGTGAAATCAAAGTTTGACCGAACAACATTTCCGGTTTACCACTTAGTGAAGCTTAAACATTTTCTGAAATTATTTCAACTTCAGGCAAGAAGAACATTGTGAACATCGCACCTCAATTATGCGCAAATATGTTTGCTCAACAATGTGGGGCTGCGTATGTGCGTATGTGTGTGCGTATATGTGTGTGTGTGTGTGTGTGTGTGTGTGTGTGTGCAGTGCATTTAAGCTGTCAGACGGTAGTAACAGTCATCAAATATAAACATACACGCAACCACACGTACTCACATATACATATACATATAAAACAAATACACCCACAGAAAGATACATGGAAGGCAACATATTCATTTGATATGATGATGTAGTTCTACTTTATGTTCTTGGCAAAAGCATAACGAACCATAACCGACATTACGACTATGTTGTGTATGAATCTATGTGTGTGTGTGTGTGTGTGTCAATTTTCACATGTATTGGTGTGGACAGTGTAAATGTTACACTGTCTGACTGCTTGTCTGTCTGTTTGTCTCTCTGCCGGCCTGTTGGGCTGGATTTAGCTTTGGGTGTGGCTATGCTGTTCATATTTGTGCTGCAACGGAAACAACTAACATTAAAGTGAGATATGCTTGGAATGCTAATCACAGTTAAACACACGCACACAAACACATACGCATATAAAGAAAGGATACCAGTTTGTGCGTCTGTTGGTTGTTGGCGAGTTTGCGACGCGCATCGTGACACTAAAACATTTGTAAATGTTGCAAAAGGGATCATCTTAAAGAGATTTGCAGCTTAGCGGCTACGAAATGCGTTACGCATACATAAACGTGCTGATTTCAAAGATGATATACTTTTTTTATTTTTTTTTTTTCTTGTTCTTTGTTTGTTTCTATACGAATGACATATGTACATGTCTGAATATCATGAGCTCATATTTCATAGCGCGTCATGTTTTGGGATTCGGATATGTTTAGCGCTCTTTGTAATTATTATCACTGTTTTTTTTTTTTTTTTGGGTTTTTTTGAGTTATATGTCTTTTGTTATAATAAATTTTCTTTTACCTGTTTTACGTGTTTTGCAATTATAAGTTACAATTTGGTGTCTCTAATGAAATCGAGCTCGAAACTTAATTTTGTCAACATTGCAGCAAATAAATGAAAAGATGGTGACTTTGCTTAGAGACATATATGAATTTGTATTATTATAGAGCTTTCCAAACGAGAAATATGCACAATTCAAACAAATGGTAAGATGAGAAATAACTTGTATCTGATTTTCTTTAACTTTTTGGCTTGGTTATTGTAACAATTTAATACGTTTCAGTGTAGCAAATTTGAAGAAAGCAAAAAACGAGCCACGCCCATTATTTGAATGCCTTAACATTTCAACTCGTTGGCAGTCTCATTCACTATCTAGTAAATGCAAATTTTTCTAATCTATACGCAAATAAAATTTGAATTTTAGAGTGTATAAACAACAAATAGCGTCTCATAATAATTACCCAAGCGATTTTAAGCAGTTAAATGCCATAAATTAAAGTTTTATTTCTTGTTTTAGCGCTGCCATTGCCATTGCCATCAACGTTGCCATTCCCGCTGTCGTTGTCGTTGTTATTGCCAACGCTGCTCATGCACCTCTGACACTTTTTCAACGACTGCATGCCATTCACAAGCACAAGCACAAGCACAAGCACTTTGGACAAAGCCACTTGAGGTGAGCTCCTCAACGTTTGTTGGCGGTAACGGTGACGGTGACGGTGATGATGATGATGGTGTTGGTGACGATGGCAATGGCGGCAGCATGTCAACACTGTGCGACTTGGCAAACAAGTGAGAAGCACAACAAACAAAAAAAAAAACACAGAATAAGTATTTATTTATATATGAAGTCAACACAAAAATGAAGAAAAGTACACGCTTAGAAGAGTTTTAACACCTTTGCTAGTTTTCTACGCAGCTTAACAAAAGCGACAAGAAAAGTAAACGAAAGGCGGCTTAGCAAAAATAAAAAGGGCGTAAGAGCAAGCGGGGGGAAAGAGAGCAAGTCATAGAGGTGGTGGAATACAGTGAAAGGAGCTTGTCAAGCGTTGCTATTTAAAATGTTAATGAGCTTTTAGGCGATATCACGGCTGTTGCTACTCTGGGTGTTGGGGTCGCTTGTGTATATGAGAGTCAATGCATGGTTGTGTGTGTGTTTGTGTGTGTGTGTGTGTGTGTGTGTGTGTGAGACAGCACTCAGTCAGCAGCAATGAAATAACGAGCGTGCGGCCGAACGACCCACCGGATGTGGTGCTGCCAGCATCCGGTCTTCTGAACTTTGAGTGCTGAGTGCGCTACGTGAGTGGTGTGCAAATAGTTTCAATTGCGGCTGTTTGTTTTATTTATTTTATTAAAATATACACACAAACACACACACACACAAGCACACACACACACACATACGCTCATCTATTCACCTAAACTGCCAAGCGGTTGAACGAGGCACAAAAGTGCTTTGACTTTGCGTTAACGTTGCGGAAAATTGTTAGCATTCATTAAGCTGAACAAGCCAGCGATAGAGCAAAGGTGCGTGCTAGTGAGAGAGAGAGGGAGAGTGAGTGAGTGAGTGTGTCAAGCAGAGAAAGTGAAAAAAGAATCTTTTTAGTTTGTTTGGTTTTGTTTTGTGTTGTTTCATGGCAGTCAAGTTGACAACGCTTAAATCAGTTGAAACAAAAGAAGGCAGAAAACTTAGCTTTTTATCACTTGTAATTTTCGACAAAGACAGTGAAAAGTAACGCAATCGTAGTAAAAAATAATGTATCTATCAGAACAAGTGAAAGAAATGTTAAGAAAAGAAACAAAGACAAAGTAAGGTAAAATAAAAGTGGACAAATGCAACCAAGTGCAGTCAACTTCACGGCAATTCACACAAAATGGCAAGTGGCAAGTAATAGAAAGTGTACAAGAAGAAGAAGAACAAGAAGTATAAAAAGAAGTGTAAAAATGAGTGCCAAGGCACTCAAGTGCAATACGAACATGAAAGTCTTCGATTCAATAGCGGAAAAAAGTGTGTTGTGAGTAGTTAAAAGTTGCATGGCATGCCAACGTACAACTTTAACTTTAGACAAACTCGGATTGCCACTGACCGACCGTAGCCAAAAAAACACTAATCAGCGGGAAAAATAGTTGCAGAGTGTACGAACGTGCAATACAACAACAATGAAGACAAACAGTTGTTAGCTGAGAGAGAGATAGCAGCGTTGTCGATCAGTTGCAGCTGCTGCAACTTACAACAGCACAGCAAAACAACAAAGACACACAAAGACAAAAGCACAAAACTTCGACAAATGCTGTTTATAAATTTGCAAAGTTACTGAAGCACATTTCTATTGTTCTCTTTTAAGGCGCACAGAAAGCATTAAGCGTACAAAAAAAAAATAAAAAAAAAAACAGAAAAACAAAATAATAAAACAGATATAAAACGGAATAAAAGAAAGAAGAAGAAAAAAAAAGAAGAAAATTGTTGCACAATTTGCCATTGGAACTCATTTCATTTGCAATCACTGAAGAAACCAAAGTAGTTGCAGACATTTAAAAATGTTTCGCTTTCTTTTGCTGTGCTTTCAGATCATTTCATTTGATTGCATTTATTACGTTCATTTCTTTTTTCTTGCGCCCTGCCCGCTTTGGCAAAATGCAAGCATATTATTTTTGCAACAAGCACTCTGGCCATTCAAAGACCACAAGTAAGTAGATTACGCACACGCCTTGTTATTTTTCTTAATTTAAAATAAAATGCATGAGATAAAATTTACAGAAACATGCAAAATACGTATGAATATTTACCAAATTAAAGTTTAATAAAGTTTTGCATAGCATACTTTTAGGGTGCCATTTGCTACTAGCAGCAGAAGACCAAATAAACGCATAGGGTTGAGTTTGTGCGATTTTGTGTGTGCATTAAGATATTTGTGGTCTTACGCAAACAAAACGTGGGTAGTTTGATCGCTAATTATTGTAGATTTTCAAGAATTTTCTATTTTTTTATATTCTTTTTAAAAATCATAATATAATGTATGAAGTTGTATGGCAACAATAAACAATGAAGTATTTGGCATTGGCACAAATTAAAGTTCAACTAAATTTGTAGCAAACTTAAACCACCAACCCATAAGTACATGCACAACACTCAGGGGTAAATTGAGGTTTTTTTTTTTTGGTGCAAATTTTTCGATAAAATTTGCTTTATCGGCAATGTCGACGATGACGTTGAAACGACACTTGTTTGCACTTTGGCAAGTTCTTGAAGCAGCGGCAGTGAACGGCAACAATGGCAAACTGGCGACCAAACAGAAGTCAAACTTGGCTGTGCTGTGGGAGTCTCAAGGCAGAAACAACAGCAAACCAGTTTGTCCATTAAAAGTTAATATCACTTGGAAAGTTGTTACAACTTGGACTTGGTGTGCGGCAATCATTTTCATAGTTAGTTGCACAAACACACACACAGAAGCACACACAGAGAGCACACGCAAGCAATGTGTGTTGGGGCAGTGGGGTTGTCATTCATTCATAATTGTGCAAATATTCACAAAAATACTTTCAAGGACTTTTAGATAATGAAAACTAATAATAATGCAAGTAAATATATTTTGTGTGTAAGTTTAAGTCATTTATTTTGTGTTGTGTATTTTTGTAAAATATTTGCTTGGTCTCACTTACAAGACGTAAAACTTTAAACATGCTCAACAACAACGACAACAACAAAAACAAAAACACTTGAGCATTTATTTCATTTTTATGGCCATTCACGTTGACATTTATATAGCATTTGGTTTGCGTTTGCGTTTGCCTTTCAGTTGCCGCATGATATAGCGTACATTTTCTCGCTTATAATTCTTATAATCTGCGCGCATTGCGAAACGAAATCATTATTTTTTGCAACCCATTTTCACTTTATGACCTCAGCCAATGTAACACAACGCAACCATTATGAGCGTAATATAAAGACGACAAACGCATTGTGTGTCTGTGTGTGTGTGTAACTCAGTGCTTGGCTTGGCTTTCAGTATTACTCATACGCCACGTGGCTCTTTTGAGTGGTCTGCTTGGCTAGTTGGTGTTGTTGGTGCTGTTGGTCGCCCTCATTCAAAGTGAATAATGATAAACCGCTTTAATGCTTTTATTGCGTACGATTGTGCCAAGGAAATCCGTTATAATCCACAGAAAGTGACAATAAACGAAGATGAACGAATGAATGAATGAATGAAAGAACAAACGAACGAACAAACGAATGAAGCAAGGTAACAAGTCCTGCGTAAGGCAGCAAATGAGTGAGCGGTTGAATTGCGGAAAGGACAACAAGTCGTAGACGTGCCAAAAGGCGACATGAGCACAGCAAAGTCAGCGTGAACTTGTTGGCCGCACAGTTTGCCTGCTGACTAAGAAACTTACGCCTTTGGTTAACGTCTTAAGCCCAGTTCGCCAGCTCTGTTGTCTGCTTACCATACTAGGACTCACGCTTGTTTTTCTGCTATCTCTTTCACACTTATTGTTGTGTATTTTGCTACGGTGTGCATGACTCCGTTTCTGTTTGCTTTCAAATCCTTGTCATCGCAACTTAACGAGTTTGTTTGCTGCCACAAACAAAGCAACAACACAAACAACACCAACAACAACAACAACAAAAGCATGCTGTGTCTACTCCTTTGGCTGCTTTTCAAATGACATTGTTAGTGTTAGCAATATTCTTGGTATTTGTTTAAGCGTTTATTAAGTTTGACAAACAATGAATGAATGTATGAATGACTGAATGACAGCGCTTTAAGGCCTATTTAGATACAAAAAGTATATTTTTACTTTTACAAAAAATTCTTTTTTAAAGAAATTAAATTTTTTTTTTTTGTTTTTATTATTTGTAAACTTTGAAAATTATCAAAATTCAACATTTGATGTTTTTCAACGCAATCAGATGCGTTTGTCGCTTTACATTAAATAAAAGAAAAAAAAAAAAAAAAAAAACAAATACAGAATGACACAAGGAAAAAGTCATGTATGTCTTTTAATATAAAAGTCAAAATCAGTAAAAAGCAATCTTAAAATGTCTGTTGAAGGTTGCAAAGGCACGCACGCACAAGTCAAACTCATGTAATAAGCAATTCTGTGAGAGCTCAGCTTTTATCAGCATCATTAAAATTCTGACACATGTAACAGGAAATCAAAACTTTGACTAAAGTGCACAAAGTGCTGCTTTGTCGCGCTTTCCTCTTGTTGTTGTTGCTGCTGTTGTTGTTGTTCTGCTCTTCGTCAACGTCGTTATTATCGTTGTTGTTGTTGTCGTTTACCTACTCTGTCTGCTCTTTCATTTGTTCGCTTGTACGTTCGCCTTTGGCGCATTTTGACTCCTTAGACTAATTTCCATATAAGTAGCGTTAACATATAATTTGCATAAATTTTGTTGACATCTTTTCAAAATCACACGAAAATGTTTAAGGTAGCACACACATACATACACATACACATAAGAAGGCGACTGTAAGCGGAACAGAGAGTGAGCGAAGAAGAAGGTGTCTGTGGTTGCTTCAACGAGTGAGTAAATGACTATGTATGTATGTATGTATGTATGTGTAGAGTGAGATCGAAGTGGTCGTTAGTGTCTGTGTGTGTGCGTGTGTGTTTGTGAAGTTGTGGTTACGGCAACAAAGCTTTTGCAATGCTTTCAACATGTGGCAATTTTGTGTATGCTCTGCTTGTTGGCCTCGATGTCTCGTCTGTTGCTTATGTGTCAAAGTTAAATGATTATTTGTCAGAACACAATGACAAATAATGTGTCAGTATTTTAGTTTTGTTGCAGATACACACACACATACATACACACAACATAACATGACAAAGATGACGTTGAGTTGGCTGACTTGAAGTTTATGTAAATTAATTTATATGTTAATGTTTAGCCACATTAGGTGTTTTGAAGTTGAGTGTTGAGTTTGACTTGTGTGTCTGAAACATAATTAAGAATTTTTGTAGTTTTTTTTTGCATAAGTTTATGTGTGTGTGTTTGTGTGTTTGTGTGTTTGATATTCGGTTTTTGTGTGTGCATAAAATTGATAATTTAGATTTAGTGTGTAGTTTGGCTTAACAGAGATACAAATACACATGTGTTTATAATGACACAGCAATGGCGTATGCATGAAGAAGACAAAAGACATGCAAAGATAACAGACAAGTGACTGGGCGTCACATGCATGCATACATACATACATACTTACTTATACACATACAGACGCATTAGTGTTGTTTGTACAACAACATCAACGACAGGCAGTGCAGACAACATTTTAGTGTGCGTGTTTTTGTCTGAAAACAACATTGTGCTCTGCTCTGTGTCGATGCTAACAGAAGAAGAAGTTACGTTTCCGGTTCAGTTAGTAACATGAAATGTAACTGACAATGGGCGTGGCACTTATGCAATGCGCGAATTGTTTGAGTGGCCGTCGCATTGTCACTAAAATAGCGCAGACATTGTTTGCTGAGCAAACTCAAACACACTCAAACACACACACACACACGCATATATACAACCGTAGATTGTCACTGATCGACTTACATTTCACAACCAAATGGAATATTCTCGCTTCACAACAACGTGAAAATGTCTGCACAACTCACATCCTTTTTTTTTCCACTCATTTTTTTTTCTCTGTTCTTCTTTTTTTTTTTTGTTTCGGTGCTTTTCGCTCATGTCAGTGCGTATTTCAGTCATTGAGTGTGTCAAAGTTTTGTTACAACTTTATTCCCATTGAAATAACAACGCACACAACACACAACACACAATCATTGTCGGCGTGTCAACTTACGCACTCATTCAGGCACAGACATCAGTGGGTGGAGCGCCATTATCATTATCAACATTGCTATCATCATCATCATCGTCGTCATCGTCATCATTATGGGCATTACGACAGCCGTCATCATCAACTTTTCTAATTAAGTAGTTGTTGTAATGGCCTAACATGTGGCATACATGTCATCTGACAGCTGCGCTATGATTTTGTTCAAGACTTAAAGAGTTACATTGTGCGCTTATGATTTGAAGAAAGTGTAGGAAATACTTCAAAGGCATGGGAATTGTATTTTTGTTCTTAATGAGTCTAGAGTGTCAAACTATTTAGCCCCTAGATATAGTAGATTATTATAAGATAGCTTAAGAAAAAATATTAATAATGCATAGAGGGTGTAGAAGGAGATTCCATGAAATACATATCGGAGTGTCCGAGACGACAAGAGAAATCGATTGTGACATGTCCATTTTAGAGACTTAACAGAGGATAGACTCTTGATGACTTGAGTAGAGGATGGACTCGTGAGGTTCGACAGCAGCATCGTTGCATCTTAAAGACCATTAAACTTTTAATTTTTATAAATTTTACATTTTCGGCCGATTTTAATGAATTCCCTTAAAATGTTTTTATAGGCAGGTAGAGTTGTTTTATGTTAATCAAGTATATTACACTGGCGTTCAACTAAATTTTAATTATTGTTTAATATCTCATGACTCTGCTAAGCTTTTGTTTAAAAATGCTTATAAGTTTCTCAAGATCTTCAGCACAAATATGAAATATGGCATGAATTAATTTATTTTTTTTTAATTTTTACATTTTTCAAAATTTTTGTTTTTGTTTGTTTAACACAAAATCTCATTTCCATAATTACTTAGACACACTTTTCAATGGTGACAAATGATTTTGAATTGAATTGAGCTTTCTAAATATGAACTCATGCCACGCTTCGTTTGAAACGCTTCGCGCAATGGGAGCTTTCACTGTCATTTGGTATTGGTAATGTTGGTGACATTTAAATAAGTGAACTCTGCAACGTTGGCAAATAATTCAATAATGAATACCACATCAGAGTACAACATAAATTAACATGCCAGCGAATCCCAACCGCAAAAACCCAAAGCTGACAATTTTGGTATAAAATAATTGAAACTTACGCAAGCATAAGCAAACACACAGAGGGTGAGGGAGATAAACCTGCACACACATACACATATACATTTTTGTATTTTAATATAGAAAAATGAAAGCATCGAACAAAGTGCGCGCACACACACACACACACACACACACAACTTCATTTATCTTACGCATTTTCTTTGGCATTTAATTAAAAAGACAAGTTCCGTTGTCATGATACAAAAGAGGGGCGTTGCGGCGTAGAGCATCAACATGTATGTATGTGTGTGTTCGTATACACATTTATCAACGCACACAGACACATACACACCAACATATGCATATGTATTTATATCTAGACAAGGAGTTGGCGTTTCGTCAGTCTGGCTTCGCTGTTCATACATGTATGTGTGTGTGAGTGTGTGAGTGTGTCTAATTCCCAAGAAGTTACCGTACAAAAAACATTTTTGCGGTAAGCACGCTTTCTTTGTTTGCGTAGGCATTTAGTTGAGCTTTCCCCTTGTATTTGTAACTGTGTGTGTGTGTGTGTTTTTTCATACATATATATGTTTGTATATGTGTGCCAACGTGGTTGAGTAGCTACGCTTTGGTTATCTACCTGAAAATTAAAAGCATAATCGTGTCGCACGGCGTCTCTTGTCGTGCACGCGTTTACCCCTCGCCCATGAATTTGTATTTCGTTGACAAATGCCGCCATGGCATATGCGAAATTAACATGCTGATTAATTAAAGGTGCTGAGAAAGAAAAAAAAAAAAACGGAAAGCCTACAAACAAACCCGAACGTTTTAGCCTCAGTACTCAGCTCATCTATCAGCATTAATAAAAAATTTATAACACGCGCGTCGCTCATAACAATTAAAAAAAAAACAAAAACAAGTACAACAGCAACAGCAACAAAGGGAAACTGCCAAGGCCAAAATGAAGAACAAAAAAGAAAAAAACAAAAAAAAAAAAATATTAAACACGCGTAAGCTTATTACAGTCAGTGAACTTATGCGAAAGTGCAAAATTAAATGACACAATATTTGACACTGATTCTTGTCATATGACAGCACATCTACATTGTACATACGTACATACGGTTTTGTCACACGTCACGAAAAGTTATCAGCGCTCAAGCTTGTCATTTTTACATGCTCGCACCGAAAGAGTCGAAGCGAGCACAAGAAGAGTAAAGCAGGAATAAAGAACAGGAAAAAAAAAACAAGTGATTTCGTTCCATTACCACTGACAAAGTGAAATGTGCAGTAGATGTGAGGATATGGAAATCAGAACAGACACACACATACACTCATACTCACTCATACTCAGTCAGGTGCAAGTGCCTGACAATTTTTGAGTAGCATTAACGATGCTTGTCCTTTTTAATGTCACTGTCAAGCTTAAATCGTAATAAATTGTCTAACATTTGTTTCATCAAGATAAATTTGATATGATTTGCCATTTTATAAACATGTGAAAAATTTTGTATACTTCATGTCATGTACTTTGATTGCTGGAAATGTCGTTTAAGATATGTTGAAAATTTTTAAATTATAAAAAAAATTCAAAGAGTTTATTATGAACTGCAAAAAGAAATAGTTTTATATGCATTGTTCTGCAGCAAGTTACAGTTTTGGTGGCACTGTATGCCTGTTTAAGTTCAATGACGTGTCCCATTCACAATTGTTTCGATTACTTGTGTTAAGTTATACATTAAAATAATAAACAAATAAAAAATAAACCATTTAATGTTAAACATTAAAACATTTATTGCACAACACTAAAACCCGAAAATTTCTGTCATGCCATAATCCAATTGGCCAATTATTTTCGCCATTTGAACACTGAACTCAGCAAATCCGTAGCATGATTTGTGTGTGTGTGTGTGTGTGAGTGCCTGCAACAAAATGCTCTTGAACACTTACAAGTGTCATGTAATCCCGCCTTGTTACACGACACCAAAAATGATATGACAGAAAAAGAAAAAAAAAAATAAAAATAAATAAATGAAGTCAAGGAAGAGATGGAGAGAGATGAAGCCGATAGAACACCACAACACAGCACAACAATGGCAATAATAACAAGAATTATATTGACTCATGTTTTTGCTGATCAAATTAGATGTATAAATAACAAAACGATTAAGCGATTGGAATTGTATGTGTCGAACGACGATTTTGAGCTTCAACGACTTCATTCGAACATATTCGCTTAGTTATTGCGTAGGCGGATTAAGTTTTCCTTAAATTGGATTCATATGATTGGCTTTACTTGTGCGTCTATTGGTGTGTGTATGTGTGCTTGTATGTGTGTGACGACTGTCAGTTTATTCAAGTTGAGATCATTTGGCTTACAAAATATTGCTGTCATTTAAAATGTTGTGCTTTGCAATAATAAGGTGATAAATTTGTTAATATATTATGAAAAAGATTGTTCAACTTAGGTATATATAAAATAAAGTCGTGTTTGTTACACAATTCGCATATCTCAAGAATGGCCGGACTAACCTTTGATGTGTTGAATTTGTTTTCAGTCTGGTAAAATTATTCCAAAATTAATTTTTCTTTCACTTTTAATTGTTTGTTTTAATTGATTGTTTTTGTTTCGGTAAACCATTCCTTCGTCTTATAACAAATTATTTTTATATTTTAAGGTGCTTTAATAAAGAAAATTTGCCCAAATAGCAAATAGTTTAACAGAAAGTAGTGTAATCATGTTAAGCTGATCATTTTGATTCGCTTCAATAAAGCAAATTCAAATTAAATTAGATTGATTTTAAAGTTATTAAAATACGTTTCATTTTGATTTTTGTGCTTTTATTAAATTTAACTCATTTGAGAATCTGTGAACACTTTGGGAGATAAGAGTTTGCAACTTTCCTACAGACTTTGAGCGCGTAGCAAAATAACTAATAAAAAGCAATAAAAATAAAGCTAAGTAAGTTTTGCTTGGTGATAGTTTGTAATCTCCTTTAAATTCTTTAAATAAATAAAATATGTAAACAATTCTTTTTTTCTAATTTTTTGTTGCAATTAACGAACAACAAAAAAAAAATAAAATAAATTCATTTAATCGAAATTTTGATAATTCATTCAATCAAGAATTTTCACACGTTCTATTTGTGTAAGGTATTTAAAACAATTAACGTTTAGAACTAAATACGCACACATACACACACACATACGATAATATTGACATACACCTGACAATCATTTGGCAAATCTGCATGCAAATCAAACTAAATAAACTTAAATTATTTGCATATTGACTTTATGTGCAAATAGAATTGATTTGAAATTTGTCGTTGCTTCGACTGTTGATTTTAATTTAATTAAATATCATATTGATTGTTTCTATTTTAGGCTTCTAAAATTTTGTTGGCAAATAATTTAAATGCACACACACACACACACACACATACACACAAATTTGAGCAAATGAAAAGCAAAATTTAGCAAAAACTTGTTAAGTGAATATTTGATAATTTCGTGGCTTAATGAGTTCATTAAAGTTTGCAACATTTTTAGTACGTCTCTCTGCTTTTTTTTAATGTCATATGTATGTATATTAAAAGCCAATTTTATTTGGTTAACAGCAGCAAATGTGAGATCAACTGGCCACTGAGGTTAGGTGAACCGCAATTGCACATAGCAATTATACGCAACTGACATTTGTAATACTGGTCAAATAACAATAATGATGGTGATTGTGTTGTTGCTAATGCTGATGCTGATGATGTTGCTGATAATGATGAGCAAACGCTGTGACGACTAATGAATCGCAATTTGAATTTTATTTCGTAATAATTTTTGAATTTAGTTGCAATTTGCATTTTAAGGTTTGTGGTGTAACATCATATGTTGTGACCTATACAAACAAACGCTTTGGATTACAAGCTGATTGTAAGGCTTGACTCTCGTTAGACCTTTGATTTCAATATAAGAGACAAATAGTCTCAAATCATTGCATGTACTTGTACATATGTTGTTTACTGACTCGAATTCAACAACTTGCCTAAGTTGACAACATGCATGCATGAATGAGCCAGCAATCAATGTGCTACCGTTTTAATGCATATGACGCCCAATGAAGTAAGCGATATTTCACAAGGCGAAGACATTGTTGCTGTGCCCAAATTGCAATTGTGTTTGAGGTCTGGCCTCAAAAATCAATTAGTTGTGTCAAGCATCTGAATCACGACAGGCAATTAACATTGCAGAATGGCAAACCGGCATTGGCAATATTCGATTTCGAGTTAAAGTGCGTACGAATGCCATGGTCAGGCTATGAACACATTAAGTTGTCAACGGACCGATGAACAGGCGCACACACGCACACACGCAAAACTAATGTCGCCTGAGTTGTGTGTAGATTTATGGTTTGTTGCATAAATAGGCTGTAAGGCAAATCGAATTGTCTCAACTTGTTGTCGTAATCAGTTTATGATCGTCGTCGTGAATTTGCCTTTTGCCGAAAATTGTCATTGTTTAATTGGTGTATTGCAGCATTGGCCCAAAAGTAGGCAACGTTTTTTTTTTTGACAATTTTGTGTAATTTTTCACTGCAAACACAAATTGCGCAAAATTTTGTGCATAACCTCATTCGTGTGTATCTGTGTGTGTGTGTGTGTGTGTGAATTATTTGTGTATGAGTATACATATGTACTTTTGTGATTACATGAATTTTTAAAGGACTGTATTTTTATTTTATACTTACATATATACAAACACGCACAACACGAGATCTACATTAAAATAAATTATTTTAACGCATTTTTTTGCAGTTTATGTGTGTGTGTGCATGTGTGCATGTTAGTGTATGAGTGCTTGTGTCATAACCCGGTGGGAAAAAACTCATTTCCTTTAATGATTTCATTTTGAATGAGTGCGTCATTGCCATTGCCTGAGTCGTTGTTGCCAACATCATCATCGTATTGTGCCCTCTCACTTGTTTTTGTTTTTGTTTTTGTTATTGTTTTTTCGTTTATTTGCTTATGTTTGTTGTAGTTGTTTTTGTAGTTGATATTTCATGTTGAGTCCCAGTGCAAAAAGTAAGAACAGCAACAACCGAATAACTGTTAAAATGGCAGCAATGCCGTTGTTATTTCATTAAAATTGCCTTTTGTTGTTTGTAAATGTTGCTTATTAATGCTCCTTTATCTCTGCAACATTGTATATCTGTATGTGTGTGTGTGTGTGTGTGTTTGTGTAACTTAATGTGTCTTTATTTTATTGTCATGTGTGTGTGTGTGTGTTGCGCATATTTGTATGTATGGCATTGCGTCAAAAGTAAGACATTTACAATGCCGACACGTCTGCTTTTATGCACTGATTCAATTTAGTATAACAAAACAAAAACAACAACGATAACGAAACCCCTAATTTCGCTTGCGAAATGCTTGAAGTTATGAAATCTTATTGGAATTCATATTAAAACGAAACGAAACAATTAAGCAACAGTTTAAGTGAAAATAAAACGTCAGTTGGCGTTTAAATGTTTGAAGTATATTTTTTGCTTAGGCATTTCGAACTTTCTCAAAAGCTATACAAGAGCAATAGAGAGCTAGTTTCATTGTCGCGGTTAAAACATGATTGTTGTTCGCTTTGCTTGCAAACATGGTAATTTTCTAAAACGTAAGTTTTAAATATATGTTTAATAGATTTTGTTTTTAAGCTGATGGCGAAGGAGTGAAGTGAGGTACAAAAAAATCTTACTAGAATTTATCAAGTTTACAACTACCAAGACAGCAATCATTACTAAAGACGGATTTGTTGTATGCTTTGTGAAATAAAATAAGCCAATTAATCAAGCGATTTATGTTTCAGCGTATAATATTTTTACTTAACGGCTTAAAGGTTGACGAATCTGCCATGGAATCACATTCGTTGCCTCTGGAAATGTTGTGTAAATTAACACAAAATGAAAATCGCAACTTAAAAATCTTAAATAAAATAATAAAAAAGAAAAAAACGTACAAAACTCAAATTGGCACTTGACAAAGATTTGCAACAAATTAAGATAATTGGCTATCAGCCTTAAAACCATGATTGTTGCTGTTGTTCCGACTGGTTGTACTTTTGCCCACTCTTGGCTTATACTCATTTCCTGTGCCGCATTTGTTCTTTAATGAGCGCCACTTTTGAAGTCAGCAAGTTTGGCAGTCGCTTCGACAGTCCGTTGAGTTGAGTTGAGTAACTTTTAAAACCAAAGGAAAACAAAGAAAATCGCGCAGACAATGAAAACGTAGCGTAATTCGCAATAATAATAATGCAATTTAAAAGTACAAGTGTAATAAGAAGACGGTTGGCGGCATGTGGCAGTGGCATGTGGCAGAGGTACAACGGACAAGTGCGCGCCATAACTCAGCGCAAAATTAATCCCGCGCGTATTGATGGCGCATGCGAAAGGGATGGCGGCAGGGCTGGCGGTGATTATAATATTCTACAAGATAATTCAGCACTTCAGATAATAATCTCAATAATAATAATTATGATAATAATGACAACAACAATAACAACAACAACAACAACAATTGGCTCTATGATTGTGCTGCATAAAGTTTTGCTGATTATGCCAACGCGACGTATGATCAACGACAACTGAGCACATTGCTTTTGTTGCGAACACGCGGCGTGTTGGCTGCTAAGCGTGAATTTTATCACTCCTCAAGGGACTTAAGTTAGTTACATGCTTTGTTGCTTAGCATTCAACTGAGTTTAAACTTGCCTAAATGCAAGCAAACTTTTTTCCAAATATATCTTGTTGCTAAAATCGACTTTGACAACTACTCGATGTCGAAGGCTCTTAATTTCTGTATAAATTTATTAAGCTTAAACTGCAACTGTTATGAAAAATCATTTATATAACGGCATTTTCCTATTGGCTGTGTAATAAATCGTCTTACGTTCTTGTGCTTGCAACACTTGCAACCAATGAATTTTCCTACGAGCGGAAATTCTGTGTGGAAATACGCAAGTTTGTGGCTGAATTAAAAAAAAGAAAACAATTTTTGTAAATGTGAATTTATGATTTTATTTATGCCAAAGTGAAATATTGTTGTTAAAAGTGCTGAATTTTAAATGTAATTCATAATGCATCGACGCCTGCAATGATTCGTTCTACTTTCCTTTTTTTGCTTGCCATTTGTACTTGTCGCAAATGTCGTGCGCTGCAAATAAATAAAATCAGTGACATATGCCAAGCGCTTTTTAAATATGCAAAACTGAAAGCAGCTGCAATGCGACCTCATATTTTGACAATTATTTTGCATGTGTACATTTCAATTTGTTAACAATTTTCAAGATCAACAAACTTTATGAGATCTGATTAAACTGACTTTCATTTGATTTATTGGTTTTATTATCGCAAATGTTCTTTTAGCAATATGAATGATCATTTTGCTAACGAATTATCTTTATTTAACTGTGACTTTTTGAAGGCAGTACAAAAATTAATATTAATATGTATAGATAGCTGAGGTTAAAAAAATAGATCATCCTTTTAAAATTAAAACTGTTCAATGTTGATCTAAAAAATACTTTATAAAGACTGTCCAGTATAAATTCTTGTGGAAAACATTAGTCAACGATTCTATTATCACATTATAAAGAAGTTTTGCATAATAGCAAAATAGAATAAGCCCATCTTTGTGCCATCAGCTGAAATTTATTGAAATGACTTATATGCACAATTTCCAGATCTCAACACAATTGAGAATTTAATAAGTGACATTGAGAGACAAACAAATGGGTAATACAACAAATCAAATATGTTGGATTATACATTTTTATGTTTCTTTAATCATATAAAGTTGCATTGACGCAGAAGTCATTTCTACCCATCGAAAAGTGCATTAATAATTTTTCAATGACTTCAAATTAAATAAATTTTAAATTATTTGTCTTAACAAGTAAAACCACAAATTTTTGTGAGCGCGCCAACATCAAGAGCTTCGCAAAAGTTAATATAAGCGAAATGCTGACAGTTGCGATTGTCATCAGCACCGCAATGATTCTCATTTAATAATTTTATTGTTATTCAACATAATTAGTTGGTAAATGCAATTAAAAAACATTATTATAAACACGAATGGCAACTCTGTCGCTGCCGGTTTTAATCTTCGCATTTGCGGCTCGTGCGGTGAGCTCGAAATGCGCAAAATCTGCGCCGACAATGAACTGCGTTGCAAAAACTGTAGAGAAACTTTTCCCTACATCTACCACACATACATGTGTGATTATTTGTGTGAGTGTGAGTGTGTGTGCTTGTTTGTTCAGGCAGCGGTCTGCGTACTGCGTAAACCGAATTGAACAGGTGTGTTTATGCGCTGTTAATGTGCTTATAATTATTCATTAAATTTTATGCAGGCCAACTTCAATTTAACTCAGCAATATACACAAAAAACCAACAAGCAAACAAAACAAAAAAAAAAGGACGAAAAGAGTTAAATTGACTTTGCTTGTGAGACGACAAATGCTGTTAAAGTGAGGTCTGTGTTAATCAGCTGTGTTATTAAATAATTTGCAATATAAATAAATTGAATAAAACCAAAAACAAAGAAAAGACAAATATTGAATTCAAATTAACTTTAAGACGGCTGTAATGAGTTCATATGTGTTGGTATCAACGCTTTTAGGTTAAATTGAATTACAACATTAATAATGTAGATTAGATTTTCAGGTTTTATTATAGAAAATTAAAAAAAAAATAATTTCTTTTGGAATTATTTATTAATTTATTCATTGATCAATATTAACAACTACAAAATCTACTAAACCCTAACATGGTAAAGATGTTAAAATAATATATATCTAAAGTATAATCTTAAAATAATATTAAAGTATAATCAGTAATCAAGTAATCAATTATTATAATATATTAAACTTTTTAATAGCTAAACTCAAATTGCTTTACTGATCTTAAAATAAGTTTTACCTAAAAATATCTACCTCTAAAGTATTACAAAGATCCCAACAAAATATTTACTATAATGTTACTCAATATATCAAAAATACATATGTACTTACAAGTTATAATTTCTGTGCTTTTGGTTTTTTTTTTATTATAATTTTTTTTAACTATTATTTATAAATTTTATAAGCTTTAACAATAAGTCGTTTGTCGGCTTTATAAAGTATTGCTTTCGCTCATGTAATAATCTGTAAATTTGAATGTTAATGAGCTCATATTTGGCTTTATGAGTTGTTTTAGTAATATGGTATTTTGTGTACATGGTAACCTTGAAAATTTCAACAGGCACTGTTTCACAGTTGGCATGTTCATTTCAATATTGTTTTTGCCACGAAAGTGCATCGTTATTAGTAAACTTTCAAGTACAAAATGCACAGTTTATTATCGTGTAGTGCACAACTTGTCGGTGGAGGCGCGTTCAAATGCTGAAGCGCCACTCAACGAATCGCAAACATGAACATGATACTCATTTCACTACTTTTGCAACAATGTAATCAGCATTGTTGGCTACAACAACAATAAACTAACAGAAAGAAGTGTACAAAATGAAGAACAGAACATAAAAAAAAATAAGCTGACCATAAAGGCTAACCAAAAAAAAGGACATTTGATGTTTGCTATTCATGAATGCTTACAAACTAATTTCGCTATTTTTAAGTACTAAGCGTGAAGTCATGCCTATTTTGCACATATATTGTATAGAAATTTTGCTCAAACAAAAGACGTGTTTCGAACATAAATGATAACTAACAAAAATGCTGCAGGCAAATAATGAAGTTAGCCACATAAATAAAATGTTTGCTTTGTGCGCTTGGCAATAATTTAACTCAACTCTTTCGCTCACTGAAAATTGCCTAAAACAGATAAATTGTTGCGGGAATATCATGTTTAAAGTACGGCAACAATTTCACGCGATGATGAATTGATGATAGCGCCGCATGGGCTTTGAAGTTAGACAACATTTTTCATGGCAACGTTGGCACGAACGGCATTTGGTCGCATGATGAGCGCATTTCTGCACAATGGGACTTGCAATGTGTGAACAAAAGCGTGCATAAGTGGCAAGCGTGTGTCTGTGTGTGTGTGTTTGTGTTGGCATGATAAATATTAATAATAATAATAATAACAACAATAATGATAATGACGTTGCTCTAACATGTTCAGGGACTGAGTCATAAGTTGGCACTTCTTGTGTTGCATGAAGTTCATTGCACACAATAAATGATTTCATTTAGCATACGCATTGTGTTAGACTCCAGACATTCTGCGATAATCAATGAAATTGTAGTTGCAATGGCATTTTGTTGTTACTGAAGTAATTAGTTCATAAAGTAATATGATTGTGCAAATGTAAATCGATTTACCTTTTGCCATTTGTCAAATACATCAAATATTTATATATCTGTTAATCTGGCAATTTCCTCGAATTGCATGCCATTGTTTAAATTCAAATGCTTTCAAAATGCCATAACGAAGCAACAGCAACAGAAACAGCAACATCGATTGCCAATTTGCCGTTTGTGTGTTATTTGAGCATGCGTTGATTAATAATTTAACAGTTTTCTAAGCTTGCAAGCACGAATTTTACTTTATACGCTTGCATGGCTTGCTTCAAATCGACTCAATTGTGTCGTCGTACGCCCTTTGATATGCAAATGCCTTTTATTGATTGCCTACATTTGTAATTACGCATCCAAAATTAAAACATGCGCCGCTTTCGACGCGTTGTGGCGCTGGTTGCTGGTCATTGTCCTGCTTGGTTGTGGTCAGTCATGTGGTTGGTTGTCGTGAGTTGTTGCTACGTTTTCATTGTTAAAACGTGTCGTGTTTTATCGTTAAGGCATTAGTTTTTTGTCGGTTGGGCGTAGTTTTTTTTTTGGAAATTTTGGCATTGCCTTTGGTGAACGATTCAGTTTGAGTTTGTGTTGTTTTGTGAAATGTTCGGTAAAGCAAATCGAAAAACATGAGATATAAAAAGGTTATAAAATAAGAATAAATGACAAATTTGTTGCAAAATTTGCATTTGCTTTGTGTGTGTTTCTGTGTGTGTGCTGCTGTTATAAATGTTGCTTTGCTGAACTTTTGAAAAAGTCAAAAGTTCAAATATATTTTTAGCGTAGTTGCTGTGACAAAAAGTTCAAATAGTGTGCTAAGCTTATTATTAGCCTTGCAGTGTAGACAAATATATAGTTTTGTGTACAGTTTTGTGTCTTTTATGGAAAAAACGCTTTCAAAAATCATTTCAACATACATACATGACAAATAGAAAACAACCTTGTTAAAGTTATTAGCGCTCAATTGCTGCATGTGGCAAAAACAACAAATAAATAATGCAGAACTAAATCAATATTGTAAAGTAACGCTTAAATTTGATATTGAAAAAGCCATAACGAAAGCCGAGTAGCAAAGCACGTTAAAAGCCAACGGAAAATCAAATTATTGCACATGACAAGCTAAAACATAAAACTTTTAATGGCCGCGTGCATACTTTCGGGCTTAAAGTTTATCTACAGCAATTTATCTATTTGTCTAGCCATGAAAATGCAGTCTGCACAGCAAAAAGAAAAAAGAAAAAATGATAAGCAAAACGAAACAACATTTCGAAATGTTTGCTGTCACCACTTGGCATGTGAATAATTCACCAAATTAATGTTTTATTATTTATTCAACAGAAAGTCAGCAACGGCAAATACTAGTATACCGACAAACGGACCATGTGACGTGTTGTCACACGTAATCGGACATCTCTTTCACACTCACTTATGGTGTATTAACACTATGTCTGTCAGCCCAGCTGCCTTTTAATTCCATGTACACGTTTTTAGTTTTGTTTTTCTTTTTTTTTTTTCCATTTTAATTGAAACGAAATTTGAAAAGCCCGTTATACTAATAGAGGCAACGTATGTGTGTGTGGGTGGGCGTCTGATTGCCGTGGATTAGCGCGCAGTAGTGTGCGAACCATGCCAACTGCTTGCACGGCGCTCAATGCTATCTAACTGGAGCGTCAGCTTAATTGTACGTTTGGATTTAATAGAATACACATGCATGTTGCTGCATACGTGTGACTGACATTGAAATATCTAAGGGCAGTTTATGCTAAGTATGATAAAAAGGTTGTTCGTGTAACGAAAGAGAAATAATCACATTTTCTTGGAAAAAAAATTTACAGCAGAAACAAAGACTTTGACCTCCAGAACATGAGTTACTAATCATAAAATGTACAAAGATACAAAAACAATTGCTGTGAACGACTTTCTTTTGTTTACAAACGATCACATTTTCGCTCGCTCAAGTTACTAAATGAACGCATAAACCTGCTTCAAACCGTTCTTCTTCTCTCTCTCTCTCTTAGTCAGTCTGTCGCTCATTCATTGTCGACTCGTTTACCTGCTTACTCATTTCATTTCCATTTATTCCCGCAGCACATTCGCTTATCGCCGCTCATGTCCGTCCCGCTTGTGCTGCGGCATGTGTACAATCATGCCACGCTCGCTACTTTACTTGCTTGTTGTTGACGCGTTCGCGCTCAGTTTGCATTTCAAAGCCGCTAAAGTAACAAGTTGTTTCAATTCTTCTTCGTACGTTTGCTGCCACTAGCAAAGTGCCGAAAAAAGATACTTAAATAACTGAAAGTATAAATAAATAAAAAGCGAGCAATTTGTGTAATTTGAGTGAACGAAGAAGAGACGTTTAGCAGCTTAGCTACTAAAAACCAACAACAACGCACGATGGATGTAAGTTTCGTGTAGATTGTAGTTGAGGAAAATAAAAATTTCAACTCATTGCCTGCTGACCTTCACCTCAAAGTAACGGCAGTGATAGTAAATTGCAGTGATTTTGCAAGCGAAATAATTGAAGTGCATTTGATAAATTATAACTAATTTAATATGTATCTGCTTAAATTTCTTGTGGTTGTGCGTTTTTCCATTTGGTTTTGTGAGCAACGATCGCGTGATGCTTCAGACTGATTCATGTCGCATTAAAAATACAGTTTACAACCTTAGATCAGTTATACATAAAAAATAATTTGTTCACTTTGCTTATGACGCATCTACCGGCTTTTTGTGTTGTCACTGTATTGTTAGTGTTGTTGTTTTTTTGTTTACTTAATTATTGTTTTTTTTTTTATGTTAATTATACTCTCGAATTTCCGCTTACTTTATTTTTAATACATGTGAAAAGCAACAAAAGCGGCAACGGCAACGATCGCTTTGTTTGACCATATTAAGTTAATGGGCTTAATTACAGATATTTAAAAACTTTTGTGGTTGTCTGTACTTGATCTTACGCTGAGTTAAACATGATTCATGCGCTAACTGACTACGAGCAATGACCTTCTTTGACCATTTTTGTAGTTCGCTTTACTTATGAATAACACTTGCCTACAAACATCATGCTCACTTCATTCAAGCGCTTAAAACTTTCCACACTAACTTCATTTTTCATGTTAACTGACTCAACTCATGGCTGGCCAAATGATTTCATGCTTCACATTCAAACAATATTAATGCTTTTATGTGCTTTTGTTATATGTATGCGATTAATGATTAACACACCGCAATGGTTAGGCATATTTGGTGCTTCTTCTCATTTTCTCAGTACAACTTATAACTTGTTCCCCTCCCCTGCCCAAGCAGCCATTGAATCATGACCTTTATACGCTCGAAGCGCAATTGGTGAACAAATCGGAGCGTGAACTGCAGGATGGCGCTGATCGTGATCCAATTACCAAATTGCGTCTGCTGTGTTTCAGCCGCGGTGCAACAGGCATTTTGGGCCTGGGCAGGTAAGCGTGCCGCAAGTGCATAGTTGTACAACAACAACAATAACAAACAACTAATTATGCACACAGAACTTTTCGCGCCATGGACGATGATGGCAGCAAAGCGTTGAACGAGCAAGAATTCATATCGGGCATACATGACACCGGTCTCGATGTCACGGATGCTGAAATAAAGGAGATGTTCACAAGGTGCGTGCGATATGCTGCTAAACGTTTTGTAAATTAAAGTCTAATTGATGTGCAATTTCATTTTTTCTCACATAGATTCGATGAAGACGGCAGCGGTTCGATAAACATGACTGAGTTTCTGCTCAAGTTGCGCGTAAGTATGCGTTGGCTGTCAATTGTGGCACATTTATAATGACAAACTGTACAAAATTTGCACACACAGCCGCCCATGTCACAGACACGTCTAGACATAATCGATCAAGCGTTCGCCAAGATGGACAAAGACAACGACGGCGTTATTACCATCAAAGACTTGAAAAATGTCTATTCGGTGAAGGAGCATCCCAAGTATCAAAGTGGTCAGATGAGCGAGGATGAAATACTCACGGAGTTTTTGCATAACTTTGAGGGTGGGCGTGGCAATTTAGATGGCAAGGTGCGTTAACGACTTGGTTGCTTTTAAGTGCTTTTAAACAAATATATTTGCCATTTGCCATTTCAGATAACTAAGGAGGAGTTCGTCAATTATTATGCCACCATCAGCGCCTCTATTGACAATGACTCGTACTTCGATCTCATGATGCGTCGTGCCTATGCTCTGTAAATGCATGACATTGAGCGATTGAACAAATTAATTTCTCTATTCTATTAACCTTTAATACTTATTTAACGACTAAAGTAATTTATTGAATGTTGCAACAATAAACGTATTATATTCTTGAAAATTATTATTTTCTAGTCGTCAAAGGTATTTGTAAAATATCGCTCAAAGAACTGAATCAAGTATGCCAGTGTAATCCAGAGCACTGCAAATTATGTAGCACTCCTTTATTGTCCTTGAATTTAAACAACTTTAGTGCAACAATTTTGATTGTCTTGAAATCAAGCTAAGCAAATAGCGAAATTTATACTAATCAAGCGCAGTAACGTAAATGTATGCAAATGCTAAGCTTATAAGCATATACAAGTACAGAGGCAACAACAACAATAACAACAACAATAACAATAACAATGAAACAATAGCAACAGCAACACTAACAACAATTATGTTAGACATTTACATTAGGCAGAACAAGAAGAAGAAGATGAACGACAACGAGTTGGCAAAGAATTAAAAGCTGAGATTGTATTGAAGCATTTGTCAAATATGCAAAATGACAGTAACAAGTTTTGTCTAAACAGTTGTTAGTAGTTTACATGCATTTAAGTCATTTCCAACACAAACATACATAAATACAGACGGACGGACAGACAGACAAACTAAAATCAAACGCAGAGAAATTTTATACCACATGCTGCTACCGATTGCTACAGCATTATGCATTTGTTCTTGCTGCTGTTGTTGTTGTTGTTGCTGTTGTTACTGTCTGACTTCAATGTCTTCAGTCAGCATGACATCTTCGTTGCTTTATTATTGTATCTATGTTCGTGTCGCACTAACTCTCTCTCTCTCTCTCGCTCTGTCTCATTTGTGTTTGGTTGTGTGTGTCGCTTGTGTGACTTACCATACATCAGCCTAAATGTATGCATTGAATTATGCAGCAGCAGACGCCAGCTGAGATTTGCCAGTCTGTGGCAATGCCGGAATGGCAACTTCTGCACTGATTGCAACTCATTCGAAATTTTAATTGGCATTGCTTAAATTACAAATACACACTCACACACACACACACACATACTTATACATACATGCATACACGTTTAGAGTGTTGCATTAAATTTTATTTACAGCAATTCTTCTTCATCGTTGACGTTGCTCACAAATAGTTTTTGGCTTTTCGCTTTTTTCATTTCCCTACATTTCCCTTACCAACAAGGCAAAAGTTTTTATTGAAACTGTAAATTTTCTTTGCTAAAAACTTTACGCCCGAAAGGGGTTTAAGCACACACACACACACACACACATACATTTGCACAATTGCAAACAAACAATCAAGCTAACAAACGAAAAGCAACCGAAAAGTGCTAATCAAAAATTTTCAATTGCCGCAAATTGTTTTATTTTTTTTGTTGCTGTTTTTGTTGTTGTTGTTTTTGTTTTTGCCATGGTTGCAGCAACAAATGCATTGTCTTGTGCGTTCATGTGTGTGGGTGTGTGTGTGAGTAAATGTATTTATTCTCTTTCGAAATTGAATTGTAAAAGTCAATTTCAATTAATTGAAGGCTTTTGCATGTGTTTGTTATTCTTTTTTCAGCATTCGCGCATGTTTGATGTAATTTTTGTTTTTTCTTTTAAGTATTTTCACACTTAAATGCATAAAAATGCAAAAGACATGTTTTAATATTTGAATTTTTCTTGCCGATTAAATGCTCATGTATTGAAATTGAAGCTGAAGTATTTCCGTGTCATAGTTGGGCGCTTAAAATACATTGTTAATGCATTACACTTATCGCTCTTAATGATGATGATGATGATGATGATGTTTGAATTCTGTTGTCTTCTTTGTTGTTTAACTTAATTTCATATTAGTTTTTAAACAATAAATCGAAATTGAAAATGCCAAATAAGTTGCAAATGGCTCCAACGGCGTTTGTTTGTGGTTCTGTATAAATTGCAGTGCAATAACGCGCATAATGCACTGAACAAATAATGCCGCAAATGCGCCAAAATGTGTGTGCAAAATAATTAAAAATAAATTTCACAAAACGCTGTTTAAACATGATTGTAATGAGTTGCAAACAGTTGTCCTCCGCAACTGCGGCAGGTGCTTCTATGTAAGTACGTTTGTGTGTATGTGTGTGTGTGCGTGTGTGTGTGTGTGTGCGTGTGTGTGTGGCAATGTCATTTGACATTTAACAAGAACATTAGCTGACAATTAGTTGTACATTAAAAAAAATTGCCGCTGATATTAATTGCGTACATTAAATTTTAAATGCTTTTGTCATTGTTGTGCATTAAAATTATAATGCAACGTTCGAAATTTATGACTTCATTATACGTGTTTTTTGCTGTTGTTCAAAAAAACTAACCAGAAAAAACGATGCAAAACAAATTTACAAAAATGTATTTTATATTTTAATATACATAAAACGCTTTGTTTTCAAAATTTTGACTTGTTTTGCATTTTTTGTATTTATTTTTACAAAACTATTTCAATTATATTTATTGCATTGCTTAGTACATATTTATTTTATTGTATTCAAATGAAATATGTGTGCCCCATGGGTAAAGGTGTTGATGTTCGATTTGAAAATGGCTGTAAAATGGAAATAATATTGGTTTCCATGCTACCAAAATGAATTCGAAGTTGAAGGTAACTAATAAATTATTAAACATTTGTGTTATTTCAACACTCAGTTAAAAATTTCCCAGACAGTTTACTTAAAATTTTAAAATGATTGAAATTTTTTAAAAATAATTTCCAATTCTGACTCAATTTTTATTTCGATCAACACTTTATATTTATCTGAGTGTAATTGAAGTTATTTGAAACTTACGCAAGTGTAAAATAATAATCCAAGCACATAAAAGTATGCAGCGATTTTTTAAATGAGCGCTTTTTATTTATGCAATTATTACTTAAACTTACAAATGGACTAAAAATTACATTAAAAATGCTAAGCAAAAATTTATAAATAAATTATTAAAAATAAGATAACAATTACGGCCTGGCATGTAAAATAAGTGCATGCAAAATAACACTAACAAGCAACTTGTGAGCATTGGCACATGTGCTCATTAATAACAAAAAAAAAAACAAAAACAAAAAAAAATATGTAAATAATAATAATAAAACAAGAAAACAAGTTTCGGTCAATACTTGTTCACGTCAATGAGTATTGAATAAATTTCATTGCATTTGTTCGCGTTTTCAACAAGCCAGCAAGCAAAGGAACGAGTGATGTGATGTTTCACCAACGGCTGCGAATGAATCGTCATCGAAAATGGAATCTTTTCAAAAATTTCAGTCACGTTTTAAATGTAAAAATCTCAATCACGTGATCGAAACGCGCATACCAGCAACAACAACAACAGCTACATCAACAACAGTAACAGCAAAAATAAAATAAAATAAAGTAACATAAACAACAACAAAATATGCCAACCATACAGTCGCCAAAGGCATCATCAGTTGTACCAGTACTGATGTCGATAATGATAATGATTGTGCTGATGATGATGATGATAATGCTGATGGTGTTTTTGCGGGCAGGGCAGGTGTGTGTGTGTGTGTATGCTACGGTCAAAGGCCATGGCATGCTATGGCACTGGGCCAACTTCCGTTTTGAGGCCGAAAATAAAATGCGGCAAAAAGCTCTTAACAGGTACTTGCTACCTCATGATTTAATGCTAAAAACGGGTAACGACTCAGACGACTCAGACGATTCGGACGACACAGACGCCTCAGACGCTTCAGACTTCAGGCATTGGCGTTGGCGTTGGCATAAGCGTTGATGTTGCTGTTGCTGTTGCTGTTGATGTTGGTAACACTGACGCGTCAAATAAAGCAACTGAAAAGGTTCCGAGTGTCGGACAGCAATCGAGCTGCGCATACCAAATGGACAAAAATATAAAGGAAACTGCTTCATTTTACTTCACTCGTTATCTTTCTACGTATTTTTTTTTTTTTTCTTTGCTGTCCTTTTTGGCTTTCTCACTCTGCCTCATTTCTTTTTCATTGGTTTTTTGTCATCTGTGCCGTGTATGTGTGAGTTTCTTATTTCTTATTTCTTATTCTTATATTATTACGTTTGAGGGCGGAATAGGAATTTTTAATGATGTTGTTTGTTTATTCGTTGGCATTTCGTTTATGCGTTCGTTCATTTGTACGCGCGTGCGTTCGTGCGTTCACTAAGCCACAGCAACTTCAGACAGACTGAGTCCGTACCAAAGTCCATTGCCAGTGGCCCGTTTGACCACCTGTCAACAACATGGTCTACTCGAATTAAAAAAAAGGAATGTAAGCACCAAAAACATTTCGCATTTTAAGTAATTTGACGCTGATTTTTTTCACTTTCATTTGTCTTTTTTTTTTATTTGTGTGTTTTAAGTATGAAATCAGCTCAAGTAACGTTTGTTTTACTATTTGCTTTTTGCACACTTTTATAGAACATGTCGTCACACTGTGCATTGCAATTTTTAAATAAATTTATCAAATATGCATGTAGCTTGGTGTTGGTAACGTTGATGTTGTTGGCGACAACGACTGTGGCGGCGGTAATAAATGCAAAAAAAACATAAAATAAAATAAAATAAAAAGGGTGAAAAAAGTTCGTATTTGTATGGACGTAAATTTGCACAAAAGCTTTGATTGAAACATCGAAATCAAGTGCCATTTGCAGTGCTTGGCAATTGTGCACCTGCCCACCAATAGTCAGCATCCAACATGGCGGCCAACGTGCCACACAATGTGCTACAATTTCCGCTTCCGCTTTCAACACGCTTTTCATGCTCACACACACATACACATACACATGCATCTTCATGCAACTTTGCAACTGATTGAAATGTTCAGCATGTTGTCATTTTTTTTTGTATTTTCTCATGTTTTCATTGGAAATATTTTTGATTGTGGTTTATTTTCTTCTTTTTTTTTCATGTTAATAATTTATATGAATACACGTTTCATTGCAATGCTGATTGATGAAGTTGTTGTCGCACTGATAACTTTAATTGATATCAACCAACGGCTTCATCAACAGCATCGCTGTCATGTTCAAATGCGACTTGCATATTAATTGCATATAACGATTACTAAAGTAAATACACTTCATGTGCTTTCTTATGCGCCTATTTTGCTGCCTGCTGTTGTCAACATCATCATAGACGTCATCAGCAGCAGCAACGTCGTTGTCGTCATCGTCATTGGCGTCGTCATTGGCGTCGTCATGGTTACCGTTAATGATAAACTAAATTGTCAATCAGCCATGAATTGAATGAAATGAAGTGTAAAATTACAATTTCATCCAATTTGCAATTAACTCAATGAAAAAGATAAAAATTTTCCAATTTGAAATTATTCCAAAGAGCCAAAGGAGTGTCGTTGGGGGCACATGAGCGCTCACAGTACTGCCAAGCAGCTCATGCTCTCTGCACTATCTTTGCATTGCGCTGTCCTTCGACATTTTTTTTTTGCCGCTATTCGGTGTTGTTGTTGTGCTGCACTTTGCTGGCACATTGAGTATACGACATGTGGGCGTGTGGGCAACAGCGGTTGAGCATGCAATGGCGCATAGCTTGGTTGGGTTTGCTTGCTTGCTCTTGTTGCTGTTCTTGCTGCCGAGATTGCAATTTTGCTATTGGATTTTGTTGCATGCACAAGTACAAGCACAAGTTTCCAGTTGGTCGCACTATCAGCTTTTTGTTCTTGTTGTTGTTGTTTATATTTTTAATTTTTTTTTTTTTCGTTGCCAACACAAATTTTTTTTTAGCATCGTTTTTTCTTACTGTCGTACTTTAATCCCCGCTTGTATTAATTAACAACATCATTTTCATTTTGCAGCCGAAGTCGTAGCGAATATGGCGAGAAAATACTTGAAAATGGCACAATTAGATTTGTGCGGTTGATTTTATTGAGCGCTAAATTGCAAATTGAAATGGTGACAAAGCAATTGAGGTTATGCAGGTTAACAACGTTGCTCAGCGCTCGTTGCCATTTGACACTCGAGCCGTGCGCGCGCTAATTAGAAAAAAAGAGAGAGAAAGCGACAACAAAACAAAACAACCACAAGGTTTCAAAGTGACACATTTGCGCACGTTTGCCTTTTGGGACTTTTGAAATGAGGTCGTTGCATTTGCACAAGTGTTGAAATCAATTAAATTTTGCTTATTTTGTATACCATTTTTTTTGTTGCCCCCAAAGAATTTTAGTCATTTTTTTTTGTTTGTTATTATTTTCTAATATTTGTTGAATGCAATTAATTTCTGTTGAAATGTCAAATGCCACAAGTCATTGAAAATGTTACTAATCGAAAAAACGCAAACGCAAACTCATAAATTATATAATTATGTGCATGTTGCTGTTGTTGTTGTTGCTTTCTATTTTTTTAACATAATATAATTGTCATAATTATTTGAAAGCATTGGAAACTTGAATTGGCACTTGCCTGAGGCGCATAAATGTTGACATGTACTGAAAATACCTTCACCTCTTGCATCCTTGCTAAACTTTGCATATATAAATGTTGCTGTCAGTATGCCAAAGGTTGTCAAAAAGTCATTGTCTGCTCAACTAAGCGCACACACACACATACACAGAGAAGTATATATGGACAAATTTGCAACATTTAATGACACATTTTGCCAAATAATATACTGCCCAGTAATAAAATGGTCATTTGCATGTTCATTTTACGGTAAACCATAAAACCTACAAAAAAAAATAAATGATTTTATACAATTTTTTGCTAATGACACACAGGAGACAAACACACACACACACACACACACACAAATACATATACACACATGTATAGTACGTAAAATATAACCGTTCAACTTTCACGTTTCACCGCTCTTAATTTGTTTTTGTTGGTTTTTTTTTTACATGTGTGCAAAATTAACATTTCACATTTGGTGTTGTTTCATTCTTTTTGCCGAACACATGCTGGGTGGCATTTTAATAACGCTTAAAATAATTTTAATGCTTGCCTAATGAGACAATTGCGCTGTGGGACAAAGGCTTGCGTGACATATTACTTAAATCAATAAAATCCATCACAATAAAGTTGTCAATTGTCAAATATATTTGTGTCAAAATGCATTGAAACTTTGGTTGGTTTGTTATAAATTTAAGCATAACTTTGCATATCACAAACATTATTGACTTATACATCAATATTTGAATATCTTTTCCACAAAATGTAGCGAAGAAAACGTACGTTTGCGCAAAATTCAAAGCATTGCATTATTTTTAATGTCACTGCGAATATTTTGCTGAAGTCAGCAAAGCAAAAGTCAACGCAACTGATGCGCAACAATAGTGTTGACGTTGGCTGAGCGGTGAGAACTCAAGATGTGCAAGCATGTATGTATGTATGTGTGTGTGTGTGTGTGTTATAAACAAAAGTCATAAAGCAAAGTTAAAGTTATGAATTTTTCAAATGCATGATATATTTTCAGCAGCAGTAACAACAGCAACAGCAACAGCAACAGAAAGTTTTGCATGCTACTCCCACATGATATAGAAGCGCGCCGAAAAGTGTGCTGCAGTTTTTTTTTGTTTCTTATGTTTTGTTTGCTTTTGCCGTAATTCTTGTACAGCGAACCACGCACAGTAACAAACCGTAGTGTTGGTTAATAAACGCACATGCAGTTGTGTGCCAAATGCAACAAAAAAAATAACAACATGAAGAAAAGTAATTTTAGTGCAACGTCGAAAAAGTAAAAACTGTAAGTATTTCTTTTTGGTTGTATGAAAAGAAAGTCAAGACACCGACAAAAGTTTTTTAGTTGTCACATGCCGTGAGACGTGAAAACTCACATCTTAAGCACACCGACACACTTGACGCAAACCGGTGAAAATGAAAGACAGCAACAAAACAAGAAACAAAAAAAAAAGACAAAAAAAAAAATGATTGCATCTCGTTAAAAAGCAAAGATGAACGAAAATGGCATTTAACAGCATGCGAACTTCTTCCGTTTACAGTTGAGCGACAGCAGATGCTATAACAATATCAACGTGAATTTGTTTCCGGTGATTGTGTGTGTGTGTGTTGATAATTCATAATTTTGCACTTAAAATTTCGTTGAAATTAAAACGCTTTATGTGCGCATACTAAATACGGCAAAGCAAAAGAAAGCAAAAGCAAAAAAAAGAAGAGCGAACGAAGAGCGTGTAACTGAAAATGTTTTGAATTTAAAATCTGCAATTTAACGTTGATTGCCATCAGAAATATGCAACAGCACGCAGCGGAGTTAGTTGTAGTAATAGCGACACCATCAGCACAAGCGGCAGCATCAGCGGCAGCATCAGCGACATGAAATACGAGCCAGCGTATAAGCGTGTGCAAGATGGCAACCGTCGAAAGTGGCAGCGGCGTTGGCAACATCATCACAACTTTTTCCACAAAATTCCAGTCATGTGTCCTTTACAAATCCTTGCATTATTCATGAAATGATAAGATGACTTTGTGCTGCTGCTGCTGATGCTGCTGCTGCGACTCTTGCTGTTCTTGCTTGTGCACGTAATAATTTTGCATGCAACAAACGCTGCTTTTGCCCTTGTTTGCTGCATTTAACTACTGTTGATATTTCTGCAGTACAAATACAACAAAAACCAAATGTGCCTTCTGAAAAAATTGTAAAGCATTCAAAGCAGCAAAACCATAACAGTGAACTAAAAGAACGTGTGCATTTAAGAGTCGCTTTAGTTTTTGTAGCTGCCAGCAACGTTTATGAGCTTAACAGTTTATTGTTTCATTGCAATGTTAAAAGAAAAGCCAAAATAATTTCTTTTAAAGTCGCAGAATGAAAGCCAATAAAATTAAGCAAATGTCTTCGTTACTCTTAATTTGACTTTAATCATTTTTAAGCTCAACTTAGACTTTTGAGAATACCATTTCATTACCAAATGTTAAGTGCACTGTTAAATTATAAGCTTAACAGAAACTGTTAAATTTTAATAGCAGCTGTTATGTGTTGAATACAGAAGCGACAAAGCGACAAATGTGCGGAATGAGCACAAAACGAAGAGCGCACAGCCGCCAAATAAGAGCATGTAAACGTAAAGAGAAGGCAAACAGTGCCGAATCGGTTGTGAAGCATGCCGAAGATGCTGTGAGGATAACAGTTGCCGCTGCCGTCGCTGTCGCAGCATCTACAGCAGATTGAGCAGCATGGCGCACATTGTCGGACAGCACGACGCTTCAGTTTGTTCGTAAACTTGTAACTGTGCGGAGATAAAACACAGAAAGGCGCAACCACGAACGCAAACAATAATAAAAATTGAATAAATAAAAAAAAAAAAAAAACCCAAATAGACAAACTGACATTTCAATACATTTTTCATGTGCTACAAAGTAATAAATAAAGTTACAAAACAAGTAGTGCAACTAAAGCAATGACTAAGCGTAGCAGAATGACAGCCAAGTATCGATAGAAAAAAAAAGCAAATAAAAAAGTGTGTAGCCTACTTACGTGCGCTGTGTGTGAAGTAGTTGATCGAACTGTCTTCGTACATCGATTTCCGTTGTGTGTTTAGTGTCAAAGGTCAATTACATTGCACGGCATGCATAAAACGTGCGCGTGAGGTCAACAAACGCTGATTGAAGGATTCTGTGCGACGAAGCATAAAAATAATTAAACGTAATTATTATTATAAGAGAGAAAAAACTCAAACTATGTGAATTCTCAACAATAATATTAATATAAATTGAAAGAAATAAAATCGTTTCAAACATCATCATAAGCAGCGCTTACATTGAATGTGTAGCCTGTCAAATTGCGTAAATAAGCTGCGAAATTCTGACATTAAACACAAACAGCTTAAATTGCAAATAAACAGACATTATTGCCAAAGAACACGCTGACAAGACATAAGCGCAAAAGCAGCAACAGCAGCAAAGGCACTGACTTTGACTTCCGTTTCCTTAAGCACAGAGTAAATATTAACAACACTGTCGACGATGATGTTGGCATTTGCTTCTACATGAAAAAGTAGAATAAAAAAAAAAACTGCTTTCCACATTAAATACTAATGTTTGTCGCTTTTCATTTATTTTAACTTGACATCGCTGAGACACAATCACAGCAACACATATGCATGCTGCTGCTGCTTTAAGCATCATCTTCACTTCCTGTTTTGTCGCATTTCATTATGCCGTTAGTCTCTTCCTTTTTTGCTTTTTTCTTGCTGATGTTATTCTTTGTCCTCTTGTTTAATGTTTATTATTTATTTATAACGAGTTCCCTTTGAACTTATGAAAAAAACGAAAGACGAGAAAAAAAACCGTGTGTTTCCATTTAATTTTTCTTTGTTTCTTTTGCATTTGCGTTAAGGTTTTCTTCAATTTGTTTGTTTTGTTCTCTTAGGTTTTCCATTTTGTTTATTTGTGTTACTTTGCTGTCTTCAATTAATTGTCTTGCCATCGAACTGTATCTGTTAACGTTTAACTTTGTGTCCTTTTTTGTTGTTTTGTGCCGTGACAAGTTCTTTCATGCCACACTTTACACTTGCCCCTGTCATCAACATGAACATGAACATTTGTTATTTACTTTTTACATTTCTTTGCTGCTGCTGCTGCTGCCTTTGTGCATAGACAATATCAGCAACAGCAGCACACTTTCAACACTCAGCAACGTATCCTTTTTCAATATTATCGAAGTTCCATACTGTTGAATTATTAAAACAAAGGCAAAGGCAACGAACGCCTGAATAATATTTATAACCAAAAAAGTAAAAGAAAAAAATCGACATTGAGCTGAGAGCTTAAAAAAATATAACAACAAACAATAAAAAAAGCAAAAAAAGCAACCGGAAAACAGATAAAAAAGTGTAACGAGTGCCCAGGCATTGTCAGCAACCAAACAACCAAGCAACCAAACAAGCGCCGAAGGAACAAGCAACAAGGGGCAAACGTCAACGACTATCGACTATCGAGCACCGAGAACGCTTATTCAAACGCTTTCAATTAATTTTATCCAACGTTAAGAAAAATGGATTTCAGTTCGCTGCTTTGCACGCTGCTGACGTTGCTTTTAATTGGTGAGTTCTTCACATTGATAAATTATGTGCTTCATGTTTGAATTATTGATTTTGATTGTCTCGGCAACAACAACACATTTCCAAATAGGTTAATGAACTTCACAATGGATTTTCTATGACACTTGAAAATTATCTACATACATTACTCAACAATTGATTGATGATGTTGTGCTTTTATGAGTGTATTTTAGCGTATGTTGTTGCACGCATGTTGTTTGACGTATACGTAATATTTCTTTAATTAATTTCTTTTGAATATTTAAATTATCAACTTGAAAATGAAATCGTTTTGCGTTTAAAGTGTTTTTTTTTTGTAATTGATTTCAATGAGTCACAAACATGATTCATGCAAAGTATGCCACAAGTACATAAGCCGTGCACGACAACGTTGCCAATGCCGTGCGCTTACGCTCAACACAACTTAACTGAGCTCAGGCACTTGTGCAACTAGCTTAAATCGATATTGACAAAGTTCGCTAATGACTGCCATTTTACGTCGTCCCACCGACCGTCGAAACCAACCAATATGGCCGCTTTTCTTTTGCTGAGCCAATACACTTTTGACTTTAACGTTGGCTCATTTCGTTATTCTTGACTGCACACTCGACTTGTATTCGCAGTGCCTTCGCCGCCAAACCATAACGCGCAACACTTCACTTTTTGCTTTGACGTTTTCATTTTGTACTTTGCTTTTTCTTAAGTGCAGTTCTAAGTTAAATTGCATTTTAAAATGTTCGCTGGTAATAAGGAATTTAAACATGGCCTGGCAGCGCGGCACAATGAAAACATTTCGCTGCCATAGCCGACGCCGTCGCCGTCGCCGGCGATGGTGGAAACTTTTTGCACATTTTTTGAAAGCTCAACGGTTTTTGTATTGCCCTTTTTTCGTTTCTCGTTTTGTTTTGCGACGCTAAAAGCAACAATGGCTTTTAATAGCGGTTGAATGAAAAAACAACAACTCGGTGTGTGAAGCAGAAAAATAAGAAGAGAGAAAAAGAAAAAGAAATTTCAACCACAAAACAAAATTACGAAAATTAATTAACAATGCTTTCATATTGTAACAACTTGTTTCGCTCTCTCTCTCACTCGTTGTCTTTCGTTCTCTCTATCTTACACTTGAGGCATTCAATTAATGCAATTGCATAGAACTGTTTCTTTTAGTTTTGTTCCCATTTCAAATTATTTATTTTCTATTTTTTATATGTTCATTTTGTTCCCATTTTGTGTTTAAAGGTGTTCCGAAATGATTATTGTTAAGACGAAATTGAGCCAAACTATTTGACAAGTTTTCATAAATGCTCTGCGCAATTTAAGGTCGACAAAATGTCGGGAATTTTTCAATTTGAACAAAACTTGAATACAAAATTTGGATTTGGTATGCGAAATATTTTGATGATTACAACAATTGTAATATTTCTTTATTAATTCAGATTTAAGTTAAAGTCTGTTGAGTTTCTATTAATTAAATATTAAACAAATCAATAGAAAAGACTTTCTTGAATTCTTGTAAACTCTCAAGCAATACTTTAACACTTGGCATATTAAAAAACTATCTTAAAAACAAAATGTTAATATGATGCCTATTGAAATGATTACTAAAAATGATTTAATGCATCATGATTCGAACAATTTCTTCAATTTGTTATCTTGTTTGTATTTATTTTCTCACCGAGTTACTTTAAATAGCAAATAAAACTAAATATACTATGCGTGTAAATATAAACACAACAGCTTAAATGTCCTTCAGAAATTTACATTGTGTACATAAACATTTGACAAATATTTTTGTAAAACATTTGCGACATTAAAATAAGAATGTTTTGGGCTTAAAGCATTTAACCAAAATCACACAATGAACTGTTTACATAATTTATGTTTACACATTGCACGCGCATGCATTTTGTTACCCCTACACACATGCACACACACACACATGACATTGTTTTGAAAAGTGAAAAAAATTACAAAAGGTGCAAACAAAAAATAAATATTATTACTTCAAAATGCCTTTGTCACAATTAAGCATGCATGTTTGTAAAAAACAGTTGCATATCCTGAGGCGTCACTTGATAATTATTGAATCACATCACTCATACGAAGTGTTGTATGTTTGTCAAATTAACCAAATGAAAGTGAGCATTGTATGTGAAAAGAGCAAAAAAAAAATAGCGTGTTCTTTTAAAAGCATATTTAAATATTCATGCGGAAATGTAATTTCCTTTAAAATTTGCAGCTTTTGTAATAAGTTGGTTTTATTTTCATATTTTTGTTTTTATGCTCTTCGATAGAAATTAATTTACTTGCATGGCTTTAAACAAGAACAAAAAATATATGCTCAAAATAATATGAGTTCACTTTAGTACGGAAGTTGTGCTTACAAAATGGCGCCCGACTATGGGACAATGTCCGACAATGTCTGTTGATAGTACATATGCACGTGCATGTGCCTGTGCGTGCGTGTGTGTGTGTGTCTGTGTGAATTTATGTGTGTTTTCTGGTATTTCCGGCATTCAAATCCAAAAAAAAAATAGAAAAAAAAACATCAAAAAAAGTAATGAAAACGAGTCAACATTTGCCGTTGATATCGGAATATTTTTGCCACACAGCAACACACGCACACACATAAGCACACAAATACAATCGGAAAATTTCAAAAATTTCGACCCAAACGAGTAATATAAACACAAATGCAGCCAAAACGCCCGGCAGGCCGCTCGACCGGACAATGGCCACGCTCCATGGTCGTCTCTGATGTTGGCTAGGGCTTGTGTGTGTATGTCTGTGTGTCTCTGTGTGGGTGTGCATGTGTTTGTGGGTACAATGGTGGCGGCAAAGAACAAAAGTTTACTATTTGAATATTTATAACTAGCACACACACACACACACACACACTTGAATGTTGTTGCATGTATGCTGTATTTGTAAATGTGCTCCTCTCATTGCCCGTTTGCCTTAAATTTTCTTATCACTTTGCTTTGCATTTTATTACATTTAGCTTATCTCTCTTTAAATGCGGCATAAAACATGCTCTAAAAGTAACTTCTAAAACTCACATTCACACATAAAAACTTCTAACTAGACATGCATGCGCTACAAAACACACACGCACACACATACGGTAACTCACACATTTAGCATTCTGTCAGTTGGCGTTTTAAACCTGCTTTTCATGTTTTCTCGTCTATTTTTCTTGTTGTTTTTTTTTTAAAGAAAATTTTTCATTTTTCATCAGTAGTTTGCATATTCATTTCATGAAATTTATTCAATGTCTCTCACGTGTAAGCGACCATCAATTGCCCCTCACCAACTTACGCCAACATACACCATCAACACGAAACCGAGCCGAACCAAACACGCCTGCACACACTTTCCCTGCTGCCTGGTACATGCTGTTCATCAGCAGCTCTGCTCAACTGACCACACCCTGTCAAGCCAAGTCACTGCTAGTCGCCAACTCGCACAGCCAAACAACAACAACAATAACAACAAAAACACAAGCACATGAACACCGACAACAACAAGGCAGGTCACCTGTATATATTAAAAATTATGCTGCACTGACATCGCCGCTTGAACAGTTTGGGTGTGGCAACTTTTACTTAAAGTTTAATGTTGCTTATTACTTTTTTTTGTTGTTGTTGCCGTAGTTTTTTGTTTGTAAGCTAATTTTTTCTTTGACATGTAATGAAAAACTTTTGTCATTGTTCTCACGCATAATTGATTTTATTTTTTAAAGATATTCAACGGACATCCTGTCTCTTTGTCACGGATCTCAATGTACCGGAAATTGTTGATTTTCGTGATAATGTGACATTATCATGCAGCTATGACATGAGCGGTCACACATTGAACTCGGTCAAGTGGTACAAAGATAAAATGGAGTTCTTTAGGTAAGTCAAATTAACATGTGCGGCTTTAAGTTGATTTCAATGTTTGCTATTATAAAATATGTTAGTTGTTTAATAGCGGCTTTGGACAAACTTTCAAAGTATTTACACGTATTTTTCTATAGATTTAAGTCAGCTTCAAAACAGTACAATGCAAATATAGTATAATGTAATAGCAGAACTTTAAGCGATTGTCTATTCAACACACATAGAAGTATAAAACCATTTAAGTTTTCTTTAATTAAATGTATTTTCGAACGTACAATTTGTAGTCAGTGAAGCAACAACACAGCGCAATGCAACTTTTGCCATTGGAAATATTCATAAAGCAGTAAAAATTGCAATTCTTGTTTTTTGTTTACATTCAAAGCTATAATACTAAATGCTTTTGCCATAAATTGACCTACGAAAAACGAACACAAAACTCGTTTATGCTGTAAAAATATACAGAAAAGTCATAACACTTTGAGCGATTACAATTCAAATTGCACATTTTGAGTTGAATTTAACGCTTTGAAATAGAAATATTCTATATATGAAAACAAATCGCGTTAGGCATGAAATGTGTTGCATGGCATTGCTGTGAAAAATATCGACATGCATGTATCTATCTATGTAAAAAAATATGCAATATGCAGCAACTGTGAAGTATACATGATGGGCCACTAACGTCAACGATGTTAATTGCTTTTGAATGTATTTTTTTGTTGTTTTGTACAAATTCAAATTCAAATTTACATGGCCGCGCCCACAAAACGCACATCGATCGAATATGCATTCGTTGCAAATTTGACGGAAATTTGACTTCAATTGCAAAAATTGAAAACTCAATGAGCTTTTTTGGGCCAAATTGTTGGCCAACCCGATAATCATGAGTTAGAAAATGAACACGTGTTGCGTGAAATGCCATACAACCGAAAATGTATTGAAAATATATCATCATAATGTAATTTGTTGGTTTTTTTAATGTTTTTGTAACCATGATGAAATTTTGTTGTTAGTTACTAATGAGTACTTTTACAGATACACACCTTTGATGCATCCAGTCTATATGAAGTTCCCTGTGTCGGGCGTACAGGTGCAGGATGGTAAATATTTTTGCAATGAGTCAACGTGCCGTGTTGAGTTGAGCATGTTGGGCGCTAAATCGACCGGTCTGTACAAATGTGAGGTTTCCGGCGATGCGCCGCATTTCCAGCTGGCGGCCAAAGCGGATAATATGACGGTGGCAGGTGAGTGATATGCGTAAGGGCAATTGGCGGCAACAACAACAACTAATGAGATTCCTCGTATTGACATAGCATTGCCCCAAAGCGATCCATTAATCGAGAGCTTCAATTCGATGTATCGCATGGAAGAGTTTTTGAGCGCGACATGCGCATCCGACTACTCAAGTTTGCCAACAAAACTGACATGGTATATCAATGGCGAACAGGTGCGTACACTCAACGCGAGCTTAGTTCCCCTTCTCATATAACTGCTTTTATTGGCACATGTCATTTCAGCCACTGCTTGGTGAGCTGCAGCCAAGCATTGATACGAGCATACCCGCGCATGATTATATACTGCGACGTCAACGACTTCAGGTGCATTTCTATCTGCAAGGACATCGTTTCTATTTGGCTGGCAAAGTGCTGGAGCTAAAATGCGTTGCGGAAATTGAGAATTACCCGGAGCTTAGACGCGAGACTTCGCTCAGTGCTGCGCTTACACAAGATGATAATTTGAACAATCAAATGCTGATACATGCGGGCACAAGTAAGTACCGTTGTGTGTGTGTGTGAAAGGGTGTTGATGTGTGCTGCGGGTATCTAAAATATTGTGAAAAATCCTTTGATTACGCTTTGATGTTGATATGCGCTGATGTGTGTTTTCCTTTTTTTTTTATTTTCTCTTATTTAAATCAAATATCTTTGCATATTTCATTTGCAGATGGCGCACAAAGCAGTTGTCTTTCCTCTTGTCATCAGCAGCTAATTTCCGCTTTGATTCTATTCGCTGCATTGGCAAAATTTTTGCTGCGACATTCGTGATTTGCTTGCAACACACTTTCAATTGCAATTGTAAGTGCAACTGCAAAAGGGACGTTCGAAATGTCGAAGACAACTGATTCCGGTGAATCAATGGCATACTTGGCAGCACAGACGGTGGCAAATATATCACGTTAGTAGTTAGTTACTTAGTTAGTATAACAACAACAACAACAACAACAAAAACAACAACACCATCAATATTAGAGCGCAGCTTGTTGCAAGTGATTGAAATGTTTCTGTAAATATTAATCAAAGTGCAACGCATTTCAGTTGAATAATATAATTAGTCATTACAGCGATGAATCTTTTGTAATTTCATTGATTACAAATTAGTATTTAATAAACGTTGATTAATGTATTGAATTTAATTCACACAAAATTTTTATTTCATTAAAAGCATTTAATAATTATATTTTTTTTGTTTTTATATTTTAAAGCGTGCGTGTTCAAAACACAAAAAATAATATAAAAAAATGAATGAATAAAAAAAAAAATTCAAAAAAAAAAAAAATAAATAAATAAAAGTAAAAAATTAATTATAAATTTAAATTAGTTTTAATCAATGTCGGTTGTCAGTCATTTTTTCTTTATAGACTGAATTATAATATTTTGATTTTTTAGACTTTTTTAATTCAATAAATCTCAGCTGCCGTTTTATAATAATTGAAATGAAATTGATTTCGAGTTGTTGCAAATATAATTTTAATTTTATTAAATTTCGCTGATAATTACATAACTTTAGCTAAATTCTGAAAAACAAATGACAAAACCACAAAAATAAAAAAAAAAAACAAAAACTAAAAAAACAACTCTGCACACAAATGTTTTCTCTAAAAACTTGCAAAAAAAAAAAACAAAGAAAAAAATAGGTTAAAAACAATTATAACCCAAAAAACAAAGTTTTATTGTAAATAAATTAAAAATTTACTCACACATTTGCACAGAACAATTTTTTAAATCTAAATTGCATTTATAAAAATCACAAAAATTCTCACACAACAGAAAACTTAAGAAAAAAAAACACATTCGAAAAATAATTGTAAAAATAAAGAATTTATTTATAAGAAAACTATTAAGAATTAAGAGATTTGTATATAAGAAAATTTTAAATAATTATGAGAAATCATACATTTCGGCAGACACACTAAAATGTTAACACAAACACTTACGCAAAGCAAGGAAAAATATCCTTGGGCACGAAAACTATGTGACGTCAGCCAATGAACAAGTTTCGTTCCACTGAAGTCTAACAAATAAATAAAAATAATAACAAATAATAATAAAATGTGAAAAAAGAAACCAAATTTCGAATGAGTTAAGTAAATAAAATAAGCAGAAAATTACTTGAATAAAATATAAATTTAAAAAATCCAAAACACTTTAAGCATCACAAATACCACAAAACAAAAATAAAAAAAAAATACAAAAAAAAAAAGGAAATACCAAAAAAATACAAAAATAATATTATTAAAATAATACTTACATATAAAAGATTCATAATTACAAAAACAAAAAGAAAAAAAAAAAAACAGAAATAAAATAAAATTAAAATGCAAATGCAAATGTGTACGAAGTAAATTCAAGCATTGATGGCAATGTGGTAATTGTTAAATATTTTTTGTTAACAGAATTTCAATTAAAATAAAACCGAGAAATGTAAAAACAAAAAACCAAATCCAACAATAATAATAATAATAATAACTCAATACACTGAATAAAAGATGAATGAATAAATCAATGAATAAATAAATTAATTCGCCTATTCATTTTACAGCTGAAAGCAAGCTCATGTTGAGCAATTTCAACGAGGCTGCCGAGTTATTTGCGCGTGTAATTGAAAATGCGTCAGTTGAAAGCGAGCAATTTGCGTGTTATGGATTGATTGGTGGCTTAGTTCAATTATTTATTTATTTATATTTTTTTCATCTTCTGTTTTTATTTCGTTAGCAAAAAAAGAAAGGTGGAAAAGTTTATCAACAAATGCCATAAAAGAAACAACAAACAAACGAACGAATGAGCACGTATACACACACACGCACACACACACCCACACACACACGCAAACACACACTTAAACACATACATGTGGAGTCACACACTTCAATCGATGCCCAACACTGCGTTAGTCTTCAATACATTTTATTGTACCCTATAGAAATGTCAGCGTAGTTATTATGGCACAAATGCGACAATGATGTGAGTATGAAGTTGTTTAAGTTTGTTGGAAAAGGTATCGATTTGCCACTGCTGTAATAGAAAATCCCAAGTCACACATTTGAACATGTTTGTTTAAGAGGCAAACTTGAATATGTGTAAAATGACAAAAGCAAACTTTGTGTTTTAAAGAAAATCAAACAGTACAATATTTAAGATTTCAACATGGTTATTGTTGATTAGTTGCAGTCATAGTTGTCTCAGTGCTTTTGTGTTCTTCCATTAAGTTTTTGCTTCTGTGGTGTATCAAATAAAATTTCTAATACTCTTATGGTTTGTCAGCTTATTACAGTCATGTGGCTTGTTATTATTGGCGATATTTTAATGGCAGATACATACAAATGGTCATATATAGTTGATTTAACAGCTCCGATCTTATTTCTCAGCTAATTATATAAGTGCTTCAAAGTTTTCAAGTAAAAAACATACGCTCCCTCACTTTGAATTACTTCCCATGTCGGTTAAGTAAACTCAATTGAAAAGTAGCTTAAAAATTAGCAAAACTAAAAACGGTTTCTAAAAATATAGAGTGTCCAACCCATAAATTCAAGCCAAAACCTCAACTTCCCCTTAGCAAAGTTTAAACAACAATTTTGTTTTGTTTTTTTTTTTTTTTGACTTTTTGTTATTTTGAAATAAAAAATGGACATGAAACTTTAATGGCGGTTAAGTACTGAAAACTATAATGGTTTATAATTATTTGCCGCAAAGGAAACGTTTTAAGCTCTCATTAAACGCACACTTAAAAAGTCGAAAAGAATTATATGATATAATAACTTGTTTAATTAACTAAATTTGCGTAATTATTTATGCTAATCAGGCAGCTTAAGCATTGTAAACAAGCGTGTGGGCAATGGTAATTGAGCGTTGGCGTGAGTTTGCTAGCATGGGAGGGGGATGGTGGACGGCAAACAGATCTGTTACTGGAAATTAAACAGGCTAACAACGAAACATTTAAACAATAAAAAAAGGGTTAAATAATTAATTTCATTGCTGGTGCAATTAGTTTTCACTAAATTTTGTATGAAGGCGGCAGGAAAACACTTGGAAAAACTGAAAAGAGATGACATGAAAATTTGACCCCAAATGAATTTAAAATTTTACAAAGCGAAGCAGAAAAAAAAAAACAAAAAAGAATTAAATACGAAAGAAAAAAAAGGAACGTAAATAAAGGAGCGATAGAAGGTAATGAAAAAGGCTGACAGCAATGTGGGTAAAAAAAGGGCGTAGAAAAGAAAAAGCATTTAATGTGTGCGTGTGTGTGTGTGGGTGTGTGTGTGTGTGTGTTGCCAGCGCTGGGCAGCGGTTAGGCTATAAAGAGCATGGCGCGATGAATGGAAGTGGCAAAACACTTAATGAGCCCAAGAATTTCACAGCTAATCAAATTAGTTGCATTGCAACTTTTTGAACTTTACTTGGCTTTTGATCAAGTATGCGCGGCGGCCTGAATTCAAAGTATTTTCTACACTTCTGCACACCATCTAACACCCTCACCCGCTCTCTGCCACACACCGTGCCCGCTTAATGCTACAACTTCGTGGCATTTTTTTTCTTTTTCTTATGCGACTGTCGAAGAACTCAAGTTCTTGAATTTCGAATTGAAATTAAAATGAGAAAAACCTTTGCTCCTCCGTTTATTTTTGTTTGCTTTTTTTTTGTTGCTGCCACTCATGATGGCCTTTGGCAGTTTCGGCGTATGTATATGTGCATGTGTCTTATTTGAATTTAGCAAACATTTTGCCAACTGTCATATTCATGTTTTTCCAAGTAATTAAAATTAATTTCACATATATTTGCATTTCCAGCGGAATTTCAAACATTTTCAATTAAGTCAAGCGTTGACAAAAATATAAATAAAAAATACAAAAAAAAAAATGCGAAAAAAAGAAATTAAATGAAAATGAAAAGCGTGAATTTTTCACTTTGCTTTGGCAGTTGTCAAAGTTTCTTTGCGCTCAAGTGTCCTTTCGCGATACTTCAGCCTTATCCGTCCGCCTGCGCTCATGTTTGCGTTTCATTAGAATCCATTAAAACGCTGCAAATCAAATTAAAACTTTAATTTTTTTTCTTTTTTTTTTTTCTTAGCACTTTTCTGCTGTCAGTGATTTTTTCTGTTTTTTTTTTCTTTCTTTCCAAAAGCCAACACCATCATCATTAACAACGTCGCCAACATAATCATCATCATCATCATCATCAACATTATCATCAGTTACGTCTTCAACTTCATTTGCATGCGAACGAATGAAAGAACGAAACATTCTCAGATGACAATTGCAAATCTACACTTTTCACATTTTTCTTATTTTGTAAAAATTACTTTTTAATTTCTTCGTTAATTCGCATATACTTTTTTTTGCGCACACACTTTTTTATGCCGCTATTTTGCCACTGCCACTTGGCATAAAAGTTGTAAAAAGTAGTAAAAGGGAAATTAAACACAAATGATGAGTTTTACAAGCGAATATTCTAATTTCTTCTTGCCTTTCATAAGCATTTTTCACTTTATAATTGGTTAACTTTGTGCTTAACACGTTTTTGTGGCCGCAACGTATTGTTTAAGTCATTTAACATTATGATTTTATTAACAGAAAAAAGCGCAAAGAAAGAAAAATTATTAACTTTAATGTAAATTAAATTTTGTGGTGGATTTGTTGAACTTTAACTAACATTCGATGATTTGAAACCACATTGAAGTCGCAAAATGCGCAAAACTTTGAACTCATTTGTATGTCAAGCATGCATTGAAGGACTCACATGTCAGGCATAATAATAAGGCGATGCCGATACCGATACCGCAGTCGCTGCTGACGAGTGTGAATGTGACTGCCTGCGAAGCGCGCGCGTAAGAAAGTTGTAAAAATAGCATTGATATGCAAAAAGTAAAAAAGGCAAACGAGCAAGAGGCAAACGGTTTGTGTGTGTTGGTGAAAATCGTTAGACGGAAATAGTCACGAGTCGGCAGAACTGTAAATGTGAGCCTTGCGTTGAAATGCGCGTAAAAAAGAACCAAAGGGACGAGAGAAACAAATGTTTTTCAGCAACATTGCCAGTTGAGCGTTGCCGACCTAAAAGCTTGAAATTATTTTGATTGCTTTATTTTGAGGACAAGTTGCTATTTTTATGCGGCACATTTGAGTGATTTGAGAGGCGCGCTTTTTGTGCATGACTCAAACGCTTTGAGCGTTAAAGTTCTTCATAAGACATTTGACTTTTTATTTATTTATTTATTTACTTATTTATTTTATTCCGTGGCTTCGACTTTTTGCAACGACAATTACTAATTTTGCAAAAACAATGCTACAACAACTGAAAGCAGTAAAGCATGAAGCGTGTGTAGGCAACCTTTAATGCCAGCGGCCACTAAAACTTCAAGCAACCGAAACGACTTTGTGTATGGCTCGCAGCAACGCCAGCATCAAATAAACTTCACACGAATGTTGTTTTGCCTATTTGAAATGGCGAAACTTCGATTTGGGACGCAGGCTCAATATGCCTGCAACACTTTTAATGCCCGCCAGCAACAATGAAGACAACGCCAAAGGCTATAAAATGAGTACGTGCTGCAACAACAATTTTGCTTTTCGCAAAAAAACTTAAAAGGCAACAATTGAAAAAAAAAAAATAGAGAAAAAAAAAAAGAAAAGGGCCAACTTGTCGTATGCGCGTTACATAAGTAAAAACCATTGATGGCAGGGCGTGGCACCGCAATTCAAAGCATTTTAAAGAAAACATAAACTCTTCAATAATTGAACGTAGTCATGAGGAAGCGATAAAATCGAATTGTTTCCTTAATGTGTGAAATTGATACAGGAAACAATTTTCCACAATGTTATGAGCCCACAGAGCAGAAGAGCGCAACCGATGAAGACGATGAAGGTACAAAAGGGCGACAGGACAAGTATGACGAGGAGATATTGCTATTGCTATTGCTGTTGCTGCATTCTGTCCGGAGTCTTTGAAAGGCTGAGCGGCATACACACACACACGCACACTTACCGCTGGCAGCGGCGCCTATACACCGCCGCCCATGTACAGCAATGGCAAAAACAAGCTGAGCGGAGCAAAACACATTTCCATTTCGATTTCGATTACGAAAACCAGCAAATCGTAACGAAGCCGAAAATTCAACATTTGTGCGCGAATCGTGTATAATTTCGTGTATGGCGAAATTTGTTGTATCGTTGTAGTGCACGCCTGAAGAACTACAGGCAACGAGGACAAGACAAAGCCTCGAAATGTTGGCAAATTACTGGCATCGCCAAAGGCAGACAGTCAGACACTCAGACACACCTACACACATTTTGATTGTCTCAGTTCGGCATATTCATTTGTTCGCACATACTCACACACACACACACATGACACACACATGCACACACATACTTGGTAATATAATATTTCAAGCAAAATTGATATTTGCAGGCATTGCTGAGGAAGCGGTAAGTTGATGTGAGAAGGCGTACACACTCAACGCACAGCTAAACATATACACACAGATACTTATGCGTAATTGTATGTTTGGTTGGGTGTCTGGCGGTTGGGCGGTTGGGCGGTTGCGTGCACGTGTATACATGTGCTTCATTGGTTCATCAGCAGATGCAAATATGCCTTTGAATTGGTTTAAAACCAGTGAAGCGCACCTTGAGTGGTATATTATGCACTAACGACTAAGGCTGCGCTACTCAACTCAACTTACTCGACTCAACACAACTCGATTCAACTCGTTGCAACTCGATTCAACTCGATTCGATACGATTCGACTCATTTCTACTTTAGTCAACACTTCTCTGCTTATGGCCAAGTTGATTGCATGACAAGCATCGCTGATGGCTTGGCTAATACGATTTGCGGCCTTGCATCCTCAGCAGCTGAATGAGTGAGTGCGGCAGCGTTGCAATAATGCCAAGACTGTATAACGTTGCATCTCAATATAATTGAACTACGATACGATTTAATGCGATGAAATTTGAATGTACTTGTATTGGTGATTTTGAGCTGGCAGCAGTCGAGACTCGTAAAGTTTTCCGTTTGAGTAAACGCTGAGCGCACAAAATGCCTACTTGGTTATTTCAGCTAATGTGCCACCTTTCACCTGATATCGCACAAAGAATTTCAACAACATCATCGACGGCAGCAGCAGCAGCAACAGCAGCAACAGTCTCAGCATAGCATTTGTAGCATTGCGCCATTTCGATTGGCCGTATCGTTGTGGCATGAGTTGAGCGTGCATCAATGGGCCAGCCGGCGCGGCAATTTTCCGCTTGAATTACACTCCTCAGTTCATGCTACGCTTGAGCAAGCCACGCTGAAACGAACCAGGCAGGGCAGAGGACAAGAGAAAAATAGCGCAGCGCAGCTCAGATAAAAAAAATAAATAAGCGGTAGCAAATTTCCATATTACAGGCACAGCAACAACAAGCGCGATGCTGAGTGGCACACACACACACATACATACCCACACGCACACAGTTTAGCGCTGCGTGCGACAATCGATGTTGCTTTTTGCTATCCTTCGAATGAATGAACGAACGAACATGAAGCGCGCAACATTTCCATAAGGACCTTATAGCTTTCATAAGTTTTATACACTCGTCTCATTGTCATTTCCTTTTTTGCTTTATGCACAAGAGACAAACGTAAGCAAATAATGAAAACTATAAAAGGTGCACGCGCTCTGAGATAAGAACAAAAAGAAAAAAAAAAAAAATAGAATAAAATAAAAGAAACAAATAAAATGTTATAAAATATGTACAGCAGGTAAGTTCAACCATGGCAGCGACGACGACAACGACAACGACATCGACGTTGACGGTAATGTTAAGAAAATAATATCGGAAATAATGTGCAAAAAGGCGGAAAATAATTCAACTAAAATATAATATGCATTTATTTAGTTAGATGCCATGGGATCTACTAACGATATTCAATTACAATGTTAATGGCCTTTGTATGCGCACGAAAGTTCAAGTGAAGCAAGCCAACTAAGCAAATGAGCTGAAGCATGAATTAAGTGAAGTTAAGCGTTTAATCGCAATAATAATAATGATATGACAACTGTTGCAGAACTTTCGTATATTTGTTGCGCTTGCTGTCATTGCTGCACGGCCCAACCAAAAGTCAAATCTCAAATGTTGCACGAACTAACGTTCTATAATGAAATATGCAAAACAAAAACGAAGTTGCTCAGCTAAGTTGTGTTGAGCTGAGTTGAGTTGTGTTGAGTTTTGTTGCGCGCGTAAAATTCACAAATTTCATTAATTACAAAAGCACAGCGGTTGTTAACATAAACAAATTGCATTTGCGAAAACTTTTAATTGCGAATATTTTGTGTGCTACTTCAACACAAACGCAAATTGTTGACAATGATGCTGTTGCGGATAATGATGATAATGATGATGATTCAAGATATGCCTCACTGAAGCTGATAAATGTTTATTGCAATGAAAAATATACAAAACCATTAATAAATATGCTCAAATACTACGATATGTTGAATTGAGGAAGAACGTAGGAACAACAACTTAAAAGTTGTCGGATTATATGAACTATGAGTGAAAAAAAGATGAAGCAGCATATTTATAATAAAGTGCTAGTTCCAAAACTATGGAAAGCGAGCAGTGATAACCATAAGCCCAACAACGTGCATGGCATTTATGCATATCCCGAGCGACGAACACTGATGAATGGCGACAACTTCAACTTCAGCTTCAACTTCAGCATGAACATCCACATCAACTTTAACGTCAACTTCAGTTGGGATACGTGCTGATTTTTCGCATCAAATTAAAAGTTTATATGACTTTGTTATGGTAATCCCATGACAACATGTGTTGTACAGTCAGTCAAGTGCGCCCAGTGGGTGGCAAATTGATGACATGAGGTGTGAGTGAGCGCAAGAAGACCACTTATGAAGGCAACAAGTCAATTGACCTGAGCGTGGGCGCATGTTGAACAGAGCTTTGTTATATTTGCATAGTTAATTATTGCAACAAGTTTTAAAATACTTTTGACTTCTTTTCATTTGAACTTCAAAAAAGTTAACCAAATATATAAATTAGCTTAATTAGTGCATGAGCAAATAAACAATGCTTGAAATAAGTCATTTGCCATAGAAAGTATGGAGCGAATATAAGATAATGCTGTGGCGAGAAACTATCTTTGATTGGCTGCAAGCGCATTAAATTTTCGATTTATACGCTGCGTTGAACCAAAAAGCAACTCAAAGCATTATGCCATCAAGGGCACGAAATAAAGCGCTCAGCATGGCAATTTGGAGGTGCAACCAGCCGCGGTACGTGTCGGCATACAGCGCACAATGATGCTGTTGGACAAAAGCCGGAGCCGCAGGACATGCACAGTAATTGTGCAAAAGCATAAAAGCCAACGAAAGCCAAGCGAAATAAAAACAAAAAAATAAATGAATAAATAAAAAAAAAACCAAAAAAAAAAGAGAAAAAGAAAAAGAAAAGAAAAAAGATTAAGGCAAAGTAAGAAGCTCAAACTGAAGACAAATAATAAAAGCAATTCCATGACATTATTTTCTTACAGCAATAAAAAAGGACAACTACTCAGAGCAAAGCTAGCAGATCATGCTGGCAGTGTGGGTGGTCATGACGCTGGGGCGTGGCATTATCGTGGTAATAACTCGCACCCGAAAATAAATAATTTGCATAAAGTTTATGCTCAGCTTGGAGAAACAGCACAAAACATTTGAGTAAAATTATCTCAGCATGCAAGAACCGAAAGGCGCAGAAGAAGCAGCTGATATAAGATGCTCAATTGGCAGGCCGCTTAGAGCGACACACACACATACACGCAGCCACTTGCGACTTTATCTTAGGTGAAATTTAAATATTTTTGCAATACAAACACTTGAAAATGAAATTGTGTTGAGCAAAGTTGACAAGAGTTCAATTGGGAAAATAAGCGAAACCGTTGAAAAATACGTTTTATCTTTGCTTTGCTAACCGAACTCAAACACAAGAACTCAAGATGAAAGTGTTTCGAAAATAGACAAATAAATGGTCTGGCATAAATGAAAATATTGAATGCATAATTGATGAAAACCAAAGAAAGCGATAGAAAAAAGTAAAGAAAGCAAACGAATGCTGCGAAAAGCACTCGAACATTCATTAACTCTGTGCCAAAGTTCAGTTCACAATCACATTTTGTTATGCTTTTGTAAGAGCATATCGACTTTTTCATTAAATTTGCAACGCGCCGAAGTGTGCTAATGCAGTCATGTACTTCAGTCAGTCTGTTTGTTTCAGTGCATAATTGTTACATAGTAAAACTCTATTTTCTTTCTCTAGAAATTCTTGGAATATGTCTAGGAATTTTGTTTCCCACAATTATCTCCATCTGACTACAATACCTTTTACAAAAATCGGTGAACAATAAGTTGCTGATATGGATTTTATAGCTGCTTATGTGCATGATGAACTGGGATGGTGAAGATCGGAACAGATAGCAAAGATATAACTGTAACTGCCACAAGAGTGATCACTCAAAGGTGTTCGTTGATATAAGGAAACAGTGAAATATTTATTCATTTGATTCAACTTCGGTATATCCTTCATCTGCAAGATAATGAGATAAAAGACTGCAAAATGATATATATGTCTAAGACGAATAGAAAAATCGAATGAATTGTAATATTTTTTTTTAAACAAGGCTTGCAAGAGTATCTGAATTTTCGTGCAGCCAAAAATAACTTGCTCTGCCGTCATCTTTTCCTATCATATTTTTCTTTGTCGATTTTTTGTCTGTCTCTGTTTATCATCGTTTGATCAATGAGTCAACTGTGGCAACAAAAAAGCTACCTTGAATGTTTCGCGTTGATGCGTGGGGCGATTGGTGGCGGCAACATGAGTTCGCTGCTATTTTTGCACACTTTTGCATGATTTATTCATAAACAAATACCAAATGCGCAACATGAAAAGGCAGTTTTCTGAAAGGCACGCAAATGTTCGAACAAACAAACAAGCAAACAAAAAAAAGTAACTCGAATAAATAAATACAAAAAAAAAAAAAATAACAAAATATGCAGAAATATTTGCTGCCTCGACGCTCATGACTTACTTGTTTGTTTTTTTTTTTTTTTTGGTTGTATTTTTTCCAAAGAGCTGATAAGACATCAAACGGGCAACATATTGACAGCAAATTGTACCTTAATTTTGGACAAATTGGCAAATTGCCAAATTATGCAAATATTGAACTGTTTATTTAAATCAACATGCAATGTCGTCTAAGCTTTGAAATTGAAACCCTTTAAAAAAGAAATTATAGACAAACATAATTAGCATGGCGTAGAGGAGTCGAAACGCTTACTTGGCTTGCTTTGGTTATGTCAAGAGAGGCAAATGACCGTAAGATTGTGAAACAGCAGACAAAAATGATTGAAATGAAATAGTGAAGTGTAAGAATTTACTAAAATTAACGCAATCAAATGTTAGCAACTTAAATTGAATACATAAGACAACAAAAATATTCATGCACACAATTCGATGGTAAATATTGAAGCATGATTGCTGCAGACTGACATGGCCATACAAGAGAAATTTAAATATTAGTCATTATTGATACAACACTTGAAGTTTGCAGCAAGAACAAATCTACTTAAATGCTAAGCATCGAAAACCACACACTCGAAATGTTGTTAAGCCTTTTTGTCAAGGACAATTTTCATATGCAAAATTACACAAAACACAAAACATAAAACATAAAACAATGACAAACATTTACGAATGAGCATTTTGTATAAACAATTTTTGAATTGAAATCTAATAAAAATTTCCATTTTTCTATGCGCAGTTAACTTTATGTGACGTTTATGAGTCTGTATATGTATATGTGTGTGTGTGTGGGAAAGTGTTAAGTGTGCGAATGTGTGCAGAAGACAAAGTTTCGCTTTGGCAATGACGCCGCTCGACCCACGACCCTCGACCGTTGTGTCAAGTCGTTCCGAACTGAGCACGAAAGACCCCAACTTTGAGACTATGGGCCAAGGCATTTACCCATAAACGCGAAGTAGGCACGCACACAAGCACTTTAAACTTTTATTTTTTGGTTTTTTTTTTTTGTTTTTTTTTTTGTTGTTTTTTTTTTTTTTGCCATGTTGAAACAAGTCGAGTTACGCTAAACTCAACCGTGCCTGAGCCCGTAAATACTTTGGCTGTTGTATGCGTATGTGTGTATGTGCGTGTGTGTGTGTGTGTATGCCACATATTAATATTTTCTTTTATCTTTGCAAACTTTTTAAACTTTTTTAAAATGCTGAGAAAAAGCCAAAAGGACGTTTTTTTTTTTTTTCTTACTTATTTTGTTGTTTTGCTTTTACTTTGTTTTTACTGTTACTGTTGTTACAGTGCATGAGTAGCATGAGCTGCACTCACACACCCACACACACAGCCACACACACACGAGGTTAGATCAAGGGTGTTGAAAGCAATTCAACTCAGTGGCAAGTGTTACTTTACAATTCCGGCACATAGAAGCGACTTGTGTGTCTAAGAGTGTGTTTGTGTGTGTGTGTGTGTGTGTGTGCGTATTTTGTGGCATTGCTTTTGAAATTGTGTGTGAAAAAGTATGCGAAAACTTTTGTAATTTATGTCATACAAAGTGTTAACCACATGATGGCTGCACGCCGGATTGAATTTACATTGGTCTAGGCTCAGGCTCAAGCTCCGGCTCATGCTCAAGCACAAATCTTAAATCTCAAGCGGCACACAATACTTTCGAACATTTGAAAAAAATCAACGCATACTACGCATTTAAACATGTCTCACCAACAACATTTAAGTTGTGTTTTAATTGCTTTGCGTAAAAATTTCTGCTGCCGCAAACGTGCATTAAATTGTATACGCAATTTACTTTAACTTCACGCTCGAATGACGAATGAAAGTTAGTTAAATAAATAAAATGACCATTTTGTTGTTGTTGTTGTTGTTGTACGCCTTTTTCATGTTGCTCGCCACTTTCACTTTTATTTACTGTCGATTTATTTCTTTTCACTTTTCTCTTTTCTTTTCGTTGCTTTGCTTTTCTTTGCTTTACTTTATTTGTTAATGTTTATTTAACATTCGCCGTTTGTATGCAAATTGCTTTTGTATAACTTTTGAGTGTAAACGGCAAAAAGTGTTCTGCCCAAAAAGTCATTTTGAATTAACATAAAATTGGGTTTGATTTTATTCTGCTTATAATGATGACGGCCTTGGGGCGTTTCGTTTCGTTTTGTTTCGTTTCGCATCGAATTGTGCTTTACTGCTTTGAAAATTTGTATCTCATTTACAATCGAGTTGTCTGTGATTAATTGCCTTTCAATTTCGAAATCATTTGCAAACAAAATGGTTCGAGTGACGCACAAAAAATAAAAGTTTGCCATGATTTTCATATCTGTTTCATTTGTAAAAAGGGTACAAAAGTTAAACGTTTCTTTTTGTTTTTTTTTTTTTTTGGTTGTTCTGCGTTAAATAAGCACACGACAAACAACAACAACAACAAAGTGTATTTTAGGTTGTATCAAAAACAAAAAAAACAAAAAGGGTTCAAGTCAAATTTAATTAGGCGCAAATAAAAAACGCACGCAAAGCTTTTCGATTCGTCATGCTGCCAATTGCTAAATTATTTATGTGGCACTTGTTGTTGTTATATAATTTAGAATTTTTTTTTATTTTTTTTTTTGAATGAAACATGCAATAAATCATTTGCCAAAATTGCGTATTTGACGCTTTAGTTTGTTTTTATAACGGCATTTTTTTTTTGTGCATTTTAAGCATGCAAAATAATTAAGTATACGCCGCAGAGCACGACATGTTTTTGAAGCTAATTGATTTTCATACGCCGTGTTGTACTTGCATTAATGACGCGTATCAATGCTTGCTGTGTGTGTGTGTGTGTGCGTATTAGTGCATTATGCAACATATTATTTTTGATATGCTACCATTTGAACTTCTATGCTGAAGCGCGTGTGCGGTTGCTCATGAGCTGCTGCCGCTGCTGCCGTTGCTGCCGTGCATTAGTTTTGCGTGGCTTGCAACGCATTAATGTTAAATTGCGACCAATTACGTTTTTATTATGCTAAAACGCACCTGTGCAAATTTCTCATGGCGCAATTTGCAACAAAAACAAACAATATGCGGAAAGAACAACATTTGCTGTGCGTCGATTCGACTCGACTCGACTCAAACGTATGGTTTGACAATGATGACGGCATGAGTGAAAAGGCATAGTTGGACATCGGTTGAGGTTAAAAATAACACAAGTGGACAGATGTGCGCTGAGGATAGTCAATGTCGAGCAATGTAGTTGTAGTTGTTGTTGTAGTTGTAGTAAACAGTTTGCTGCTGATAAGCTTGGCCGGCTTGTACATGTGCCAAGGCTGCGTGCGCCAACTCAACAGGCAGATGGCAAAAATGTATCGTCTGCTTGCTTATGTTTGTGTTTGATTAAGCCGTGTGTCAGCCTGTGTGCGTGTGTGTGTGTGTGTGTGTGTGATATGTCTGTTTGGCTTTGGTAACGCAACTAAATGTTGAAAATTAACATTGAACTTTGCAAAATTGCTGTAAAAGGAAGCAAAAAAAAAAAAAAACTGCCAACACACACACACACACAGACACACACACACACATGGTGACATGCTGCTACACTGACAAAGTTAAAGTTAATTTCGAGCTCGCTCGTAGCAAACCCGCATTTGCAGGCACGTGTGTCTGTCTGCCACGCTTTGAACAACTCTCTCACACTGTCACTGTGCATGATGATAGACGCTGTGTGTGTGTGTTTGCATGTGTGTGTGTTTGCGTAGCAATGCATCACTGGACATTCAAACATTCAAATTTCAGCCACTCGCCACACGAAGCACGCAAGCGAGTTGAGTCAGCTCAACGCATTCACACACACACACACATACGCACACATTGACTAACTGACTGTAAGCCGAGAGTTGACCGCGCCCCGCACATGCGTCTGCCTGCCGAAAGTACTAACTAACTGACAGATATTTTGCAGTTTGACTTTTTGACTATGCTTGTGTGCTTTGGCCGGCTCTTTTTATCTTTATTTATAAATGCATGTCTATGTTGCTATAAGAGCTCAACTGCCTTGCATGCAAAAAAGGGGTTTAATATTATGTTGTTTATGAGTATTTATTTAAGCAGTTTGATTTTCTATAAATAAAAATACGAAAAATAAGTTTAAAAGTCATGTGTGAGAAGTGTCGGCAGCAGCAGCAGCAGCAGCAAGAAGAAGATCTTGTCTGTCGCAGTTACCGCTTGGCACACGTCAGCATAACCACACGCACTCTTTCTATGCAACAGACGTGTGCTCGTTGTTGCAAGCAAAACCGCAAAATTAGTTACATTTGCGGCGAACCACATGCGTTAAGTAAGCAAATAATGCTTAAAGTTAACGTCAAAACCTTTTGCGGTCTGTCACTTGTCGCTCCTCTGAGTGTGTCTGTGTGTGTCTGTGTGTGTCCATTGTAACTGTACGGTTCATTTGGTCAGCTTTGCATTTCGGTTGCCATGCCTGACCAAAGCAAACCAAACCAAGCCAAGCCAAACACTAACAATGGCTGTAGAGTAGCATGAGCTGCCAGCACGTATAGCTACACTTACTTATTCATCACCGACTGTCTGTCTGTCTATCTGTTTGTGTGTGTGTGTGTTTGTGTGTCTGACAGATAGAGAGACAGTCAGCCAGACCAGTCGCTCATTTAATGTAGTGACAAGTAATAATTTAATATTGATTGGGTTCATCGTCATCTTGCCATGCATGCACACAGACGTGGTCTGCCGGCGTGTGAAAGTTACTTGGGTCTCCGGTTAAGTAGTTCATGCAGTGAAGTTATTCGATTATGAAGCTCATTACGTGTGCGCAGCTGGCACAAAATATATTTAAATGTCTGCCCGAGCGTTGCGTACACGGACCAACTGTTAAGGCTGCTCAGACTGCTTGTTGTCTATTTGCTTGTTGCTCGGGCCAACAGCCACCAACCAACAACCGTGCTGAGGCACATTAAATGCGTATGTGTGTGTGTGTGTGTGCGTATGTCGTGGCACGTGTTACGAAGGCACTAATTTGTGTGCGTTGACCAATTTACGCACACTTGGCCAGCGAAAGGTTTCTTTTCGACTCCAAAGCGACATCAGGTGCTTCCAAACGTTTGCCTTACATAACATTTATTGCATGAATTATCAGCTTAGACTTTTGCGGGTATGCCACTTTATGCGTTATCTATATTATCGGTTTGCCTTTATAATACAGTTTATTGTTTTTGGCATGTAATTAGCTCAGGCTATCATAAACTTATTACCGACGTTTCTTTACATGTTGCAAAATGATTTCATTTAACGACAGCACTTTAATTAACTCAAAAATAAATGAAATTAAATATGTTCATCAGTCGGCACAGACAATCTGTGACCAGATACGGATACGCTGGCAACACACAATGAGGCAAGAGTCAACGTTGTTGTTATTATTATTATTATGTTTTTGTTGTTGTTGTTTTTTTTTGCTTGCGCTCTTTTTTTATATTTATTAACCTTAACATTGAGCACACTGACGTCTAACAATAACTGTAATTTAGCTTTATGACAGCAAATCAGAACGTAACAAGCGACTCCGGCACAGATCCGCAATTGTTTGTACAAGAATGCCAAGCTGTATGAAGGTGCGCGCGGTGTGTTTGGCAGAGGGGCGAACATTACGACCATAGCAGGATACACAGGACGTATACGCAACCTTTGCTGCTTATGGACAATTGATGTTTGTTGTCGTGAACTTCACTCGTTCGCTCGTTTGCTCGTTCGTTCGCTTGTTCGTTGTTGTTTGTTGTTTTTGGTCTTGCCAAACGAAATGTTTCTGATTCAGTGTTCTTATGTTGTTGTTGTTTCTGCTGTTATTGTTGTTGTAGTTGTTGTTAAGTCCATAACATGACATTAGCCATTAACTCACTGCATGCACTCAACGGCATCGGCAGTGGCAGTCGGAGCAGTCGGAGCAGCAAATAAAATACAGCGTAGCATACTTTTAGGGCAATGGCAAATGGCAAACGGCATCGCAATCACAGTTGAAATAAAATATAAAAAAGGACATTTGAATTGGACTTATGGGACCACAAGGCACAATACAAAAGCACAGCACGAAAAAAAAAACAAAAAACAACAACAACAACAACAAGCAAACAAAGGAGCGCACGAAGTATGAAGTGAAGAAGACAAATAACAACAACTGAGCACATTTTATACTTATTGCATTTAGAGTAACAGATACATGGGGCAAGCAAGTAAAGAAACATGCGTCAAATTACCCAACGAACATTGTATGCAAGGTACCATGTATCTGTGTGTGTGTGTGTGCTTGTGATTAAAACGGCAAAAAGTGCCTGAAAATAATAATCACTTGACAAAAGCAAAGTAAGGCAAAAAGTATTTCCAAATCCTTTGACAAGCTGTGTGAGCGTTGATGAAATGAAGCTTTGACCTCTGAGAGTGAGGGAGAGAGAGAGAAAGACAGGCATCGAGTACAGTTGGCTTTGATTGCTTTATGGAGCTAAACAGATTTAAGTCAGTGAGCAAACGTTTGTGCTTCTTTGTCGTTGTCGTCGCACAAAAAAAAAGAATAAAACGTCATGTAGTTACAAACTTAACGTTTGGTGAATGATTTTACACCAAAACGCACACACACACACACGCACACTCACACACATGCACCTTCACACCAAACGTTGCTGCTGCTGAACAACTGCGAACATCTTTGTTTGTGTATGCGTGTCTGTGTGTGTGTGTGTGTTGTTTTATAACCTTTTCAGTTTATTTCCCTGGGGGTAGATAAAAAATGAAGAAATCCTTATCACAGCGTGTCAAGGATTTGCTTTGCTTTGCTTTGCGTTGAGTTGCGTTGGTTATGTTACACTCGGTTTGTTGTTGGCATGGTTGGCTTTTGTCCATTTCACAGGACATGCAGCCGTAATAATACGCTTATTTGTAGCACACTTATGTGCGTGCCGCTCCTCTCAACTCGAAGTCGTCTGTGTGACCATTTGATTGCGGTATGTGCGCAATAATGCGCTCGAAACAAAAACGAGTCAAGTTACAACAACAACAGCAACAACAACAACAACAAAAAAGGACTAACAGCAAAAAAACAAAGGCCAGAAATAAAAAGTTAACGACGAGTTTGTTATGTTTATGGACAGTTGTGCACGCACACACACAAACAAGACAAGAAACAAAAGAAATGTTGTAAAAAAAAAATAAATAAAAATAAAAAAAAAATAAAAAATCATGTGTACAAGCATAAGAAAGACAAAAACAACAAAAAAAAAACAAAACTGGTCAGACAACATCAACAAAATACAAGCATGAGACCAAAAAAACATTCAAAGTTGGTTAGGCATATTTTTCGTTTTATTTTTATTTCCGTTTTTATTCTTTTCATTTCGTTGGCCAAACATAACCAACAAAACCGAAGAAATTCATGACAACCGTATAAATGTGTAAATAAATTTCGCCCCTCACACATGCACACACACACACATACACATAAACGCATGCAAACATAAAGTTGACTTTATATTTCCTTTGGCTTTAATAAATAATGCAAAAAGTTGTGCAAGTCTACTTTAATGCTTTGAACATACACTCACTCACACACACACTCACACACATATGCACACACACACACACGTAATCACTACCAAAACAGTGCATTAAAATTAATCGCAACAATAAAAGTTCTGACTTGGTTTTCATTTAAATTAATTTTCTTGTTTGACTTTTGCTTATGTTGCTTATGTGTATATGTGTATATGTGTGTGTGTGTGTTTGTGTTTGAGTGCGTTGAGTAATTAGGCGATTCTTGTTTCTTTTTTATGATGCTGCTGTAAGGCAAATAAAAGAAGGCACGTGCCTGAGTGAAACTTGCTGTTAATCATTTTCTTACGGCTTCGGTTAAAATTTTGTATTGGCGATTATGGCAAGGGAACTTCATGTTTTACTTTGTTTCGAATAATTGAACAAAGTTAAAGGAGCGAACATTTTTTGGGTAGTTATTTCAATGGCACATGAAATTCTTGCCTTTGTGTTTGATTAAAAAGCAAAATAAGCTTTGGCAAGCAAGCAAGCAATGCAATTAGCATTTGCGCCAATGTCATGCTTTCTATTGACCAACAATGTCTACTCACACACACAAATACTCTTATACAAAGACAAACAATCAAAAATAGTAACAAGGAAAAAACAAACCCGAGCATAATCAGTGAAGGACAATGGCTGGCTGGCTGGTTGGACAAACGTTGCTGCTGCCTAAGCAAACATCATCAAGCGACAGGAGTGTGAGTGAGACAATGAAATGAGAAAACAACAGCAACATATTAAATCAGTGAGTGAGGCTGAGTGTCTGACAAAGTGTCGCTGAGGTAGAAGTTAAGCTGAGCGGGCACATGAAACTATACAATTTGCATTGATAGAGACTAACTGACTGACTGACTGACTGACTGACAGACTGAGCGGCAAAGGTTGTCTCATGTCTAACAACGCTAGAATACCAATCATTTTAAAGGGACAAGTGTCTGCGCAAATTTTTGACACCCGCAAGACCTTCGAGCTTAACTCAGTTGCCGACTCGAAGTGAACAACGAACAACGAGTTGAACGAGTGAATGAACAAACAAAAGCGTCAAAAGTTTGTTGTCAAAACTATGCCGTAAAGTATGCTAAGTTATGCGGCATGAGTATGTGCGACATTTCAACATACAAGCACGCACACAAGTCCACTGACGAGACACGAGCAAAAGTAAGCGCAGCCAGGAGCTAAGATTGCGAGTCTCCATAGTGGCAACACAAGCAGCTGTGTCAGTAGTCATCAGCGCCAACAAACGAGGCCTGCTGTTGCTGCTACCGCTGCTGCTGCTGACACCTACACGAATGCTGCTTGATTATGTTGAGACCAGCACGACAATGCTGCTGTTGTTGTTGTTGTTGTTGCTGCTGCTGATAATGATGATGATGTTGATGTTGGCAATGATGCTGAGCGTTGGTTATTGTATACGTTTGCTGCTGTCGATAAAATGACTTTATTGTATGCGCCTACAAGTATGCAAAGGCTGACGCAAACGTACATTTTCTACTTTTGTTTACTTAGAACTTTCGTTCTTTGGTTTGGTTTGGTTCATTCATTTGCCAAACGCCTACGTTATTTTGCCATGCATTCGTTCGTTCGTTCGTTCGTTCGTTAGAAAGCCTCAGACTTGACACGTAGACATCATTATGCCATCAAGTCTATGGAACGTGTGTCATTTAAATTTTTACTCGTAAAAGTTGCACGCGAATTCTTTTGCTAACAGAGACTTTTTGCCTAATGGAGTGAAATTTGTGCTTAGTCTTGTTGATGTGCATAATACACACGCACGCTGTATGCTCGGGTATGTCGGACGCTCTCAACGTCGCTCAGTCAGTTGGTTTGTCTGACAATTTGCCGTTGCAAGTTTGTTGCCACTGATGACTTCATTAGCAACACTATCTCAAAGTCAACGCCACAGACGTCGCATGCGCTCATCAGCAACCTCACTGGCGTCGCCACACTTTAGCCTGGTCAAAGTCTCAGTGCGCCCAGTGACCGCAAAAGTCATTCGGCTATTCTCATTGGCTGCTGTTGTGCTTGCTGGCGCTGCCGCTGCGTTAGTCGAGTTCATTAGCACAGTTAAGGGTCATTAGAGTGTGAGCTATGAGTGGCGAGTGGCAAGTGGTTTGCCTTTTAATGGACTATTTCAAGTACACTTTTTCATTATGTTTGAAATAGAAAGGTTTAAAAAAATAAAAATAAAATATTACTGCTATTTTATAATCTAAATAGCTGACTTAAGCTTTGCTGTAAGATTTTTTTACGTGCCTAATTTAAGCAGCGATACTTCTGTCATTCTGCTTTAAGTTGACAAACAACACAAAACTTCAACGGCGCTTTTTTTTTATACTTTTCCATTGAAATGATAAACATTAGACTGAAAGTCTCAAGCAAATCCCTATAATCGCTGATTCAACGCTACGTAAAATACCTCAAATCAGTTTATGTCTGCTCTAAAAGCAATAAAAAACTAAAACAGAAATAAAATCAAAAAAGGGAAATACAAAAAAAACGGACAAAAAAAAATCCATGGTTTGCCATTGCAAACGTTGCAAATTGATTGATGCGCTTCGCTGAGTCAAAGTGTTGCAGCACATGGCATGTCTTCTGCCACCAATAGCTGCTGCTGCTTGAGCATGGGTGCCGCCTCGCTGAGTATCTAAGTATCTGCACTGGTTTCAATTCGTTTGATGCTGCACATATGTATGTGTGTAAAGGCTGGCTCACTTGCTCGTTTGTGAAGCGCACGTTTTCAACTGTGTAGGCACTGCTTTTGCCTGAATTGATGTTGCTGCCTAATACGTCAAACATGCTAACGCCAATAAGTCGTCATAGTATCTTTTTTTTTGGCGTTTTTTTTTTTTGTGTTGCTTTTATTTGTTTCTTTTTGTGTATGGTGGAGCCAAAATCTTATTGCACTTCAATGGCTTTGCCGTTCAATTGAGAAGGTTTGCAGTGAGCCACTTCGACGATGCTGACGATCATGGGCTTTTTGATAAAGCTGCGCACAAAACGTAGAGACTTTGTAGGTAATATGCCGAAAGACGGGGAGTAGTCGTTTGGTTACTGCAAAGCGATATTGTTGATGCGGCATTTCAATACTCAATACTCATGCCCTATAAACAATGTCCTTTAAAATATCGTGCAAAACTTGTGGTTTCGTTACATTTACTTTGGCTAAGTGGCGAAAGTTTCACATTCATAGCATTGCATCGAAGCTCAAGTTGAACCCTGATAAACGTAGCTTTTGCCATGTCTTCGAAGTGACCGTCTACGACTTGAGTCTTGCCTATACAGAAAAGTAACAAAAAAATATGAAAAAAGATGTTTGTATGTAAGAAAGCAGAGAAATGCTGAAGAAGAAAAAAAAAAATGCAGCGAATTACGCTGAAAGTGGTTTGCTATTGATTTTTATTTTGATTTTGTGCACTGAAGCAAAATTTTATATATTATACAACTTGGCTTGGCTTGTCTTGTCTTCGCTCGCCGTGTGCACTCAGTGGCGGCAGCGCAGCCAAGTTGTTGCATACAAACAGGCGCACATGCATTTCGCTTTAAGTATCAAATTGAAGCAGAAGTAGAAAAGGAAGAAATACGAAAAAAAGAAAAAAAAGTGTCATAGAAAAGTTTTTTGCCTTTTTATGTTACGATTTCTGTTAAAGGCAAATTGAATTAAGTTTCTACATATTGCAAGACTATGAGCAAGTTGCAATGCAACCTTGCAACATCTACGTAATGTCGACTAAGCTTGCTCAAATCACCTTTCATGCAAGCCATTGCACATGTGTGTGTATCTGTGTGTAACTGTGTGCCTTCGACATATGCGCTTGCAGATATTTGTGGCGCGTTCGGTAGCCTCTTTATGCTTTTAGCCTTTTACGCTTGAATTGTGTTGTTGCTGTTGAAAATATTGCAACATTTTCGTAATGCAATCAACAAATCTTATATAAACTGCTCAATGTTCTCGTTTCTTAACTTTTTCTCTGCCTTTTTTTAAATTTTATTTGCTATTTTTTTTTATACATGTTTCGTATATAAACAAAAACACACAGAAAGTGCAGAAAATAAAGCAAAAGAGATAAGCGAATAAAATTCATTACGAGTTCGCATGTCAGCTGATGGAATCTTGCGGCAGTTGCAACAGCCCTCCGTTGCCTTAGCCCACCACCGTTGTGCACATTTCGCTGCTGTATTGAAGCGCGTAATTAAAAATTAATGCCGCTGATACTGAATTTTTGTCTTTGCCTTTGTCTTGAACAGTCTCGTCGTACTTGCAAGCGATTTCACTATGTTGCGTGCAACGATAATGTTTGGTTTGTCTCTCTGCTTATTTATTTTTGTTTTTCTTTTATTATTTCAAACGGAAAAATAACATTTTATTCACTTTATTCAACAATTCATCAATGCACGGCTTAGCTCTTTCGCATTTCGCCATTTTGTCCTTAATGACTTGACTTTTTTCTTTGTTTCTTTGGATATTTTGTTTCTTTGGCTATTTTGCTCTGTTGTTGAAGTCGCTGCTTTGCGCGTTTGATTACTGAATTCGTAGCACGAACTTTAAATTAATTATTTGCATTGTTTGTTGCATTAGAACTAATTGTTAACAATTTCGCGTTGTCATGACGTTGTTGCTCGCACCTCTCGCTGCCACCTGCCACCTGCCAACTGCCCCGCATTCTATTTGCAAAATCAACTTTCTAATTAATTAACAATGCACATTCAATTTAAACAAGCGCATTCGGACATACTCTAATCAATTCAATGAACGCAAAACATTATTAATTATGCATAATCAAATATGCAACGCATCAGCGGCATTCAAGTGCGCACGATGAGTAAGCGGCAGTGGATGAGGCATGTCAGTGTGATAATTGCACGGCATTCGATTTTGCATTCACGCGACTCAATATGACATTGTCTTTTGTTTCTGCGCGGCGTTGACCTGAGCTGAGCTGAGCTGAACCAACTCAAACCAAGCGCCAGCCAACCCCACGAAAGTGGTGCAGCGTTGAGCAGCGTGAATGCAATTCGCTTTATTATTATTATTATTTTCAGTCATGCCTGATTATATTCGTTATGTTTCATTAATTCCTGACAAATAATTTTTGGTTGAAATCGTGTGTTGAATGCGTACAATTGGTATTGATTTAAATTCATTAAAATGTAAAATGCAGCTGTGCATTATGCCAGCGTACAAATAACCAATAATCGCGTCGAATATTTTCCAATGCATTTAAGTATAATAAGTGAAAGACAATGAAGATATTTTGTATATAACTTTAAACCGTTTGGCATGAAAATAGTTTGTCATTCTATTTGACGAATTTGCTGTTCTATTAAAAAAACTGTTAAGTGCGCTTAATAGTTTCTTTAATAGAAAAGTAAATAGCCATCATAATGCCATCATGCCTAGCAATTGCATGTATTCAAATACAATTGAAATCATATTTGCTTGCCATTTAATAGAATGCGCCTATTAAGCGTGATTAATAGAGTCGCCAGAATACTGATGGAAGTGTATGAGACTTATTTGCTCCGACGCATGTTTGCAATTGATTATCCGACAACTTTAGACGTATCAATGGCAGCGCCAACAGCAAAATACAAAATACAAAATCAAGTCAATGACAGTCAATGGTTTTTGAGCGCATATGTGATAACACAACTTTAAAACGAGTATTACAACACTTAGAAAGCCTTTTCATTACATTCAGTTTGTTGTTGCCGCGTCAGCAGACAACACTCGACAATTTGTGTACAGCGACGCGACACCGAAACACAAACACGCACAACACACACAACACACAACACACAACACCAAGACAACAACAACAACAATGTCATACGGTTAAAAGTCAGTATGTTGTACCAAATGCATATTGTAGCTGCAATTACCCCCCATATCCCCCGATAACTCATACTGCAACCATTAGGAATGCGTCCACAAGCTCATTCCAAACTCAACTAATGGCGCAACAAAGACCGATGAGGCATCATCAAACGGGTGCAGCGCTTCGTGATGCGGCACACAGAAAGACACAAAAATGCTGCCGAACCCCAAAAACCAACGGCACATATACAAAATCCGCAATGCGTATCTGTGTGTGTGCATCGGTTTCGATGCGTCTGTGTGTGTGTGTGTTAGTTAGCGGATGCTTTGCTTTGCTATATGCCGCTGCTGGTCTCAGCTAACATGAACCATTGAGCAATTTATGCAAATTGCTTTCAAATTGCTTAGTCTATCTGTGAGCTTGAAATTTGCAATTGGTCTCATTTTTGGATATTGCAGCGTGACCAAAAACGCACTCATTCATATGTGGCCCATGGTGTGAAATGCATGCGTATCTCACTTTACCAATCATTGCATTCGCCTCATGACATCATTTATTGCTCACTCGGTTTCGGCATCGGCATCGACATCGACGTCGACATCGGTTTCGATTTCCATTGCTGTTCATTTGATATCAGTACAAATTACGTATGACCAACATCATTGGGCATGGTGGACAGTAATTTTGACGGTCTATTTGCCACTGGCTGTGATTTTTAACATTTCACTTTAAAAAAAAATATAATTAAATAAAAACATACAAAGGAATTTAAAATTTTCGTAAATAATAAAAATATGCATTAATTCTAATTGGTTTTCTAATCAAGCAATGAATTATGTTATGTTAAGCAAATGTTATCACTAATTTTAAACCCAACAAATGTTAATAGTAGCTTTAATAGAAAAGTTAATAGAGTTCTTAACTCAGCCACTTTATCAGTAGCAGCAAATGAACATGACCAAAGCGCAACTATTAACTAATAGTTGCAAAATCTGCTGACCTGTATGTAACATGCTATTAAAGCGCTATTTACATTTTCTATTAACAATGCCTAATAGAATTTCCAAAAGGCGGAATTAAGACTTCTTAGTTTCTTTGTTGCCGCTGACAACATTTTTCACCTCCTAAAAGTCATTTCAGCCAAACAATGCACTTTGTTAAATTCCGTTCAAGCATGGCCAACAAAAATTCCACAAATCTGCCCCATGTAAAGCTCAATAACATGTTACCGTGACACTTGATAGCCTTAAGTCGCCTTTGTACAACACGATATACTTTGTTTGCCAAACTGCGTAGTCACTCTTATAAAGCCTTCCCTTATATTGAGACAAAAGCATCAACAACGGTGCGGCAATTTTCATGAAAAAGGAGGTGCAACATTTTTAGTTCAACGTTTGTCAGAGCAGAAGATGAAAAAGGAAGGCTGATAGTTAGACATGTAGTTAACTAAGAAGAACATGTTGCCTGCAGACTGATTACAACAATAGACAATCTTTGTGTACACACACATACACACACTCATTTACACATATGCACTGTGTTATATTAACGCGTGCATTTCTCAACTAAAATCACAATGCAGCTTGTTGTCGTTGTTGCTGCAAAATCAGTAGCAGAGTGTCAGGACACTTCATCAAAGCAACATTTTTGAAGCGTACGATTCACTCACTCATTTACTCGCACACTTTCAGATACATTGCAGCTTCCTAGTTGCTTCGTTTTTCTAGCTTGGCTTTTGTTTGAACACATGTTCTTTCAATACTTTGCCATTGCCCGTTGCCCATTGGCCATTGTGCGCTTTTGTCTTTGGCTCGGGTGTACAGGTGTAAATTAACAAAATAATATATCAAAGTGCAAGTTGGCAAAATGTTGTGAAGGGTTGCCATTGCAATGATTAATAAGAATCTTAACAAGTATCTGCATATGCGCATACACACACACACTTAAAAACTCACCTGCTGACACTCACTGCTCAAAGCGCTTGGTATTGCCCGTCGTCGTTGTTGTTGCATACTTTCAGGGTTTATTTTATGTTGTTACATGCCTGCGCGCAAGTTTTGTTGCTGCCAGCGTGTCCTGCATATGTTTTTATGCGCTTCTGCATTTTTTTTTGCTCTTCTTTTTGTGTTGCAGTGCACATACAAAAAACGTTCTATTGAAATATTTTCAAATTACTGATGTTCCTGTACACGTCGCTGCCACGGCACGACACGACACGACACGATATAACACAGCACAGCAGAGTAGAACACAACACATGTGTATGCGTTGCCTTGTTCGTGTTAGCTAAGCATGACACAATGGCATAGTGCAGACAGTCCTTTGCCGTTTACCGTTGCCGTTTGCGCTTGTCCTTAGCGCTTTGCGCTGTTTGCTTCAGTTTCAGCTTCAGCATCAGCTTCAGCAGGTATTTAAAATGTGCATAACGACGTCAAGTGTATTTGTCGAGTTATGCATGTTGAATTTATTGTTTCGCATCACACACACACACACACACACACATAATAGGGGGTAAAAAAAAATCGAAAAACTGAAGCAAAATAATTGAAGAGAAGTGTAAAAAAAGCTGTAGAGAACTACCATCATACTACACATGTGCTTGGGCCAGATAATTTATTACTTCTGAATTATTTTGGGGCGTTGCACATATTTCATGTACATACATGAACATGTTACGTATACGCAGTGTTGTTTCTATTCAACTCTAGCTAACATACCCAAGTGTATGTGTGTGTGTGTGTGTGTGTGTGTGTGTGTGTTTGAGTATCTACGTTAGTCATTAAACATGGCAAAGAACAGTTGCAGTAATTGTCAACGACAGTTTGATGTTGATGTTTCTGCAAAGTATTGAAAGTAAATTGTTCCATTGTTGCCAACGACAAATTGTCTGCCATGCCATGCAATAACAACACAGATTTTTGTGTTATACTTACATGCTATAAAATTGAAAATACTATTAAGGTAAAATTCTCGAACAAAATTCGTTATGACATGAAAGAAAACATGTAAGAAAGAAAATTTTAAATTGCACATGACAGTTTTACAATACAAAGGACAAATGATGTGAAAACACAAACATTACTAAAACTAACTAAGCTCTGCAATTTTATTTAAGATTTTCATGGGTTTTTTTTTATCGTTTTAAGGCTTGTCACTGTTGTCATAAATTAAGTTGACTTGAAGTGTTCATTGACAAAAATAAATGCCAATTACAATGCAAACTTAATTAAAAAACCACAACAAATTTAGCGTAACAAATTAATGTTGAACGTACAAACGTCAATTTTCGACCAATTTCACTAATTAAGCAAATATTTGCATAAGGCACTTCAAGTCTGTCGTTGTTGTCTTCACACACACACACACACAGTCGCGTAATGAAGCTTATCTGAAAATTTGCACGCGTAACCGCAATGACAGCAATGCGACGTCGAAAAGACTCACGAACGAACGAACGACAACGCAACGACAAACAACACTCAAAGTGTAATAAGATGAAAGCACGCTAAGAATAATTCCATGTCAACACACTCATAAATAATGGACTCGCATTCATTTAGACCTTGTCCACCTTCAATGCTGCAGCAACAGCAACAACAAAAGTACAAAATACACGTCCTTGATGGCGCAGCACCAACACCAAGCCACGCGACGCCACAAAACCGAGATACTTCGCCAAATAGCATACACGATTATATTCAAAACGAGAAAGAAAAAAAGGAAAAAAGAAAGGCGGGAGACAAAAGAAAAATATTTATCATAAAAATTTGTGAAACATTTTTATAGGCGACAAATTTATCAGTGCCACAAAACGGTTCTATAAGAACCAAGACGACAATGACGGCATCAAAGCAGCAGCAGCAGCAGCAGAGGCAGAAGAAGCTGATGATGGCGCGTTGCAGATATACACGCTCTTTGGTAGATTGTACAGCTAGGCTTTGTTTGGCTTGTCTTGAGTTGCCTCACCTTACCTCACCTTACTTTATTTTGCCAGCCTAGTCTTATTTTGTGTTGTGTTGTGTTGGCCCACTTTGTTTGTCTGTCGTTTCGTTTACCTGAACATTCTCAAACGATTTGTCATCTTTTTAAATACAACAACAATAATGACAACAACAACGAGTCTCGTTGTAGCAATAATAATACAAGATAGCATAAATTCTAACATTTTATATATACACTTGTATAAGTACATGAACAAAGCTCAAGAGTTGAGCTGAGTTGAGTTGCCTATGATGGCAGTAAAGTATTTTGCTGCTGCAGTAACTTTGCAGATACCTTAGACTTTTTAACTGAATTGCAAAATGTATGCGGTGTCTTGGCCAGTAGCGCACAAACTTCGCACAAAGTTACGGCAAAAACAAAGCTGGAAAAAATCAAATTTTAGCTATTTGCGCGCACCTCTGCGTCATTTTGTTGACTAGTAGCTTAAAAAGCGTTTACAACTATTTCTTTGTTCTTGTTGTTGGCAAGTGGGCTTTATTCAAATAGCTATTGCTCTTTCACTCACACACACACACACACACACACTCACCATTTGCCAGAGCCCATATTTTCGCAGCTGTTGTCATTGAAGTTCGTGTGTTATCAACGCACACTTCACGTCACTTCATGCCTTGGCCGCAATTTCTTCTGCACAGCAAACGAAAAACCAAAACTTGTAAACGAGCTTTTTTGGCTGACACTATTATCCTCTGACACACCGCTAAGCGCCCGCCCGAGCGCGCTTGTGTCCACGCTGCCAGGTTCACGACCAATGTACACGTTGCACGGCGCAGATACGCGACGTTTGCGTTGGCGTTGGTGATGTTGGTTATAAAAGTTGAAAGATTTGCATAAGTAATTTGACAAAATGTAGTTGACAGTAAAAAGCGTCAAGCAGCGCGTCACTGCTGCGGTACTGCGCTATGGCAATGGCATTAAAAGAGAAATAAAAGGCATACCTTATTTGCGTTAAAAACTAGCGGCGAAAAAGAAATAGAAATTGTATGCATAAACTTTGAGTGAAGCAAGCGAAATAAAAGTTGAAGTGGCAAGCAGCAAGTAGAAAGTGGCAAGTAGAAAGCAACAGCAAAGTCTCATATGATGAAGTCATTTTTCTTACTTATGCGTGGCACTACTTAAGCAAGCGAGCGTGCGTGTGTATGAGTAAGATAGAGTGTGACGAAGCCTGAATGAACGAATGTCAAGGCATAAATGCAAATATGTATAAAAACTTCTATTTTTCTTGCTTAATAATTGATCAAGATCTATGTTGGTTTGCTATATAATTTACAGTAAATTATGATGATTTCATTTGTAAGAATTTTCAATTGTCTTCCCGTGCTTTAAGGTCACTTTTTGTTTGGTTTGTTAAGTAGGACAACATGACATAAGACAGCAGTTTACAGCGCATATTAATATATATTTAATTTCAACGTTTATTGTATCTAAGGATCACACACACACAACAGAGCACAACTAGTGGCAGTGTTGATAGCCTTTACGCTTGACTTAACCGGAATTATGCATTTTTTACAGAACATAAAATTTGCAATTGCCATAAGCAAAATAAAAGGCATTCAAATGCACTCAACTGAGCCGCGTAACGTGCATGAATATGATAACGTTGACAGTGCTGGCAACCACACCTTTCAAATAAAATGTACATAAAATTAGTCCATATGCACATAAAAAATTACGACTGCAGATACTCTTTATTTTTTACATGGCATCTTTTTTTTTTGTATTTTGTTATTGTTTTGTTTATAAAGACATAATGTCAAATTGACGATGACGATGACGACGACCAGGCAAAAGAAACATTGCCATGTTGACAAACAATAAAAACAATAATGTACACGGTTGGCAAATGTGTACACAGAATGGAAAATGTAGCTAAACAAAATGAAAAAGTGAGGCAAGCGTGCCACGAAAATGTATCTATGCACGACAATTGTCGGCCAAGTGTTTCCATAAGCTTGCGTCGCACATTATTGTAGTTGACTGTTGACTCATGCCGCAAGCCTCATGTTGTTGAAGCGCTTGTTGCTGTGTCTGTTGGCGCTAATGCCGCCTTTTGTCTGTCTGCAACACGCTCGACTTGTCATTCAGTGACTGACTGACGACGTTCGTTGCACGCGATACTTACACGAATTCAAAACGGGGCAAACAACAACAACAACATCAAAGTCAATAAGGAAAAGTTAGCTTTGTTAAATATGCTTAAATAAATAATTAAATAAATAAATAAATAAATAAAACGAGCACAAATAAGAAAAATACGAAATTCAAGTGTAAAAGTTTTCAACTCGAGTTGTATCTTAGCGTGATTAGAAAAGTTCAAAACACGTGTAAAGCGTCAAACAATACCACACACACACACACGCAGACAGGCAAAAGTGTAAGAAGAAGCAGTACGACAGCAAAAGTAAGTAAAGATGGCCAGCAATTTGAGCCGATGTCCTGTTAATTATGTTGATCAAAGTCTGTTTGTGTTGTTGGTTTTTACTTAATTTTTTTGTTGTTGTTTTTTTTTGCTGTTTGTTTGTGCTGTGTTGGCACGTTGATTTCGCTTTGCTCAACGGCGACAACTACCAGCAAATGACAACAGCTGTGACTGCGAGTGACATGCTATACACGAGCGCAATCGACGGCGAAGGCGAAGGCGACTGAGGCGACTGGACAACGGTCAGCCAGAAAAAAAAGCAACAAAGCAGTAGCAAAAAAAAAAAGGAAGAAAAAGCTACAAAGGCGTGTGTCATGCGTCGTGTGGCGTGTGTCGTGTGTCGTATGGCACGCACTGACAGCTTTTATCCGAGCGCATGAAGTTATCTGCGAAATGTTCGTTCGATGTGCGTTGTGCGTTGTGCGATATGCGATGTCATAAAGATGCGACGAATACGAACGCTGTCGCACATATCACGCTTAAATGCCACGCCGAAAGTAGAAGTAATCCTCGCTCGCCCACAACGCGCATGCAATGGGCATATCCTTGCGCATGTTGTTGTCGCTGTTGTTGGTGTTGTTGGTGTTGTTCTTTGTGCCATGCTTGGCCTGCTGTGACATTATTTCTGCGATTTTTGCTTAACTCGCAATTTATGGTTAATCGATGTTGTCTTTGAACGTGACCTATTTGCTTTATTTCATTCGTTTCGTTTTTGCTTGGCGCTTTATGCCATCTACTTACATGTGCTACGTTCGTTTCTTTTTGTCTGTGGCTGTTCGCGTTATTCCTGCGTACATATGTATGTATGTATATGTGTGTGTGTTTTTTTTGCACATCAGTCGTTGGCGTTCGTCCTGCTGACGTGTTAAATTGTCTTTTTGTTTACCCTCAATAAAGCAATAATTTATTTTTCATGTTCTGTCACAGTTCGTTATATTGTATATTTTCGTTCAACGCTTTTTTTCAACAGTACAACTTTTACTGAGTTTTCTCTTTTTTTGTTATGCTTTCTCCTGCCGCTACTACCTTTTCTACACATTACTACTTCTATCTCTGTCTCTGTCTCCGTTGGTGTCTCCGACATTTTGAGCATTTTTGGTAGTGATTTCATCATCTTTTTTTTCGCCTTCGTGCAAGTGCTTCGTTAGTTTGTTTGCTTTGTTTCTGCATACTTTGCATGTTCCTTCAGCAGCTAACGTGTTATGTACGTAATTTTATTTACAGCTGCCTCTCCCACGCTGCTGTTTGTTTTTCGCACATTTCATACTTGACTTCTTTGCGCGTATGTCATTTTGTACAATTTAACAACATGACTCGTGACATGGTCGCTGCTCGCATGTGTCTGTGTGTGTGCATTTGAGAATCGATATCGCATAGCCGTATGCTGACCTTGACTTTTGCAATCAACGTCGTCGTTTTTTTACCGTATTGCGGATGCTGTTTGCATATTGCTGCATTCTTTTGCAACAATGTTGCCAACAAATGTTGCGTTGTTCATTGCGTCCGGCACAAATTGCAAAACAACAAACAAGACATATCAAAACTACATACATGATATATGTAACTAAGCATAGCATGACTCAACGCATTTGTCGTGCAACAGCGAATTCCCATTAGACACATGCAACAACAACAACAACGAAACGCTAACAAAAATGCTACCTTGGGCGCAATTAATTGAAACACACAGTCATGTCCTGCCACCATGTGCCGCACGCTTTTCGTTTTATCAAATTGGGTCATCGACTTAACATGTAATTAAGCTTCTTCTATGCTGTCATTTCCAACGCTGTGTGCTAATTTTTATTTCAATATTTAAAATGTTTTTCACATTTTTTTGACTCATATATATAAACTTTAAACACAAATTATAAGTCTTGTCTTACAACAATATTTCCGATTATTTTTTGTTGCATTTGTAAGTTGATTCGAGAATGTCAGCATGTCTTTCAGCACGTTATAGAAGCACATCAATTCAATGAACAAAATAATGTGACACAAATTACTTAACAAGGACAATCGATGGCACTTTCTAAGGGTTGAAGCAAGTGAACAATAACAAAAGAAAAAAAAATGTTTTAAGAGCAAAATAGTAACCTTTTTCCCTTTTCCATATGCATGATAATTTGTGCTTGTACTTTTGTTACTATTACTATTACTATCGCCTGCCTTATTGTTGGAAATCGATAATTTCTGTAATTGAATGCTTTATTATTTATAAGCAACATTCATGTCTGCTCGCCTCTCCGTCCGTCCGTCTGGCTGCCAGTCTGTATGTTAGACTACTGCCTTCATCATCTCCTGTGCTGTTGGCCAACATTCAATGACAATTGCATGTGCATTTACATTGTTGTCAATGTCATTATTGTGCTTGTGTTCTTACATATGCGCTTGTATGTATCTAGATACATATAGTAAAGCAAATTTACGCATTGATAGAGACACACTTTAAGCACAAACTAACTACTTACATACATGACAGTATCTTCATGTCAGTGTGTGTACGAGCACATATAATGAATGTATGTATAGTAGTATGTGTGCGTTTTGGCGTGTCATGTCATGCGTGAAATATTGAGGTGTGCCTTTATGGCTACTTAAAAGGTAGTATACTAATCAACTAATTTGAGTTCAAGCCGCTACAGTTCATTGAACAAAGTAGCACAATTGTTACATGTTACATGCTACAATCAAAGCCACTCTGAATGTACGTTTTGTGGCCACTTTGCGAAATTAATGTATTTCGTTTTATTGTTAAAATATCAAGCCAACGCCAACATGTTGTGTACATTTTCTTGCAGTGTACTAACTTCATTAAAGCTTCTGAATGCTCGATAACAATTAACTTAAATGAAAGCAATTTAATTACGTTGACAACCAAATAAGCACATAAAAGTCGCTTTTGTTCAATGAACCTCAAAAAGAAATAAAAAAACAAAAAAAAAAAAACATATAAAAATAAATAAAAAAAGAAAGAACATGTTCCACGTGCATGACACCTCAGCACTCTTTGTCTTCGACGACAGCGTTGTCGTTTACTTGCATACTCGTGCCTTTTACTTGGTTCGCGGCAATGCCGTTGTTATTATTATTATTGTTGCTGTTGTTGTTGCCATGCTTGCCATATTTGTTTTTATTGTAATTATTATGGCAGTTCATTTTCAATTTTTCTCTATTGTTGCGTGTAACATTTAAAGAGTGTAAAATTTTGTAAAAATTTATTGAGTATTGAATAATGTTCTAAGTTGAGCATAATTACCAAAAATACTCTTCAATGCATATACATAATTTTTTGAAACTTTTTTTGTATTATTGATTGAACTTTTGTATTCATTGCTTGTATTTGTTTCACTTCGCATAGTCAACGTTTAGCAGCACTGCAATTGATGAGCTTCTAATAACGCCGAATAAAATTCATTTGCTATTGTGTTTCAAACGTTAAGAGTTGAAAATTTATGTGCGCGTAAACTAAACAAACAAAAAATACAATAAATTTAATGTAAGATGTTATAGTAAAAATAACAGAAAATATTAAAAAAATTTAAAAATTAAAAACTATAAAAAAGTGTTCGAGTTTTTTATGAAAATAAAAAAAAATGTAGTGCAATGAATACAAAAATTATTTTCAATACGAACTAATTAAGTTTCTTCGCCGAAGTGTCTTTATTTGTAAATAGACTTGTAATTTTATTTTACACCGAATTTGAAATTTTCAAAACAAAATTAATTTATGCAGCGTACAATATTTTAATATGATTTCCTTAGAATACAAATAAAACCGACAACAACAACAACAAGTGCAAAATGCTCTCAGCTATTTTAAGAGATAATAGATCCCTTCATGTATAAAAATCAGATACATAATTAAACGCCAAAATATTTCACCTTGATAATGATTATGTAAATCCACCTTGCTACCTGCGTTAAAACAGTGGAAAGCAAAAAAATAATTAATTTCAAGGTAATTAATGCCAAACCATGGCAATTAATCGCAAAAGCTGCAAATAGCTGCGAGCTGAAATTAACTGTGAACATTAAAGTCAACTTCGTAAGAAAATACAAAGTGAGGAATTTCGCCATAATTCCCGTTGGTGTTGTATTCGCTTGAGATTTCAAAAAAGAAAAATAAAACCGACAAATAATCTTTTCCTTTTAAGTTTATTAAAGACAGAAAGGCAAGACATAATCTTTAGCCCTTGGCTACGCACATATTTCTGCAATAAATTTAACTTTTATTAGGAAAGCGCCAATGCAAATTTAGAGCGTCAAGATCTGACTTCACTTCTATGATCTTTAACCATAAACAACACACAAATCGATTGTCAAAGCAAAATTTTGCATAGCCGAAAGGGAAATTAGCACTAAAATAACATGTCATTTGAACACTCGATTGAGTTTTCTATGAACATTTCTTTAAACAGCAAATTTCTAGCATAGTTTAATCAACAAAAAGCTTAGTTTAATTATTTCTATATTACTTTTGCTAACCGGTCTTCTTTTTCAGATGAATCGCGAGGACGTACACAGCAAAGAGGCGACCTTGATCAACAGCGCGAAGCGAGAGCTGGCGAATGGCTTGTGCAAAGATCCAATCGACAAACTCCGATTGCTTTGCTTTAGCCGTGGAGCTACGGGCATCTTAGGATTATCGCGGTACGTATGTGAAAATGTTATTGAAGAGGGCAAAACGGAGTAGTGATGTGTCAGAACTTTTTAATTTGATGAGTATTGTTCAAGGCTGCACACACACACACACACACACATTGATTGCATAACGTGCAACTATGTAAATGGGTGAGATTGCGTATAGAAAAAAAGGGTTGAGAGTGGTTTTTTGATGTGTTCAGTCGCTTGTGTACTTATATGTTGTATATCTTTTTATACACTACACATTTGTCCACTGCTCGATTAGCATGATATGCTTGCACCTTTTAATAAACAACTTCATGAATCTGTATAATACTTTGTACCAATATCAATTATCCTATTATCAATTTACAATATGCGCAATATTTTAACTTTATGTCAACAGGACGAGATACAAGCAAAAAATTACTCAATCATTGTATCGGCTTAAAATGGAAATCTGTAGTGACTAAAAATTTCGCTAATTCTGAATATTTATAGTCTTGAGTAAAGGTGAAACTAACTCACCTTTTTTTGCACTGTTTTGCTTGTTGCTCGCCATGGTTATTAACAAACAAGAGTTGCACTTGTAAAACACATCAAGCCTAGGCATGTCTGTGCGCTTTGCTGCGCCGCTGTTCATGCTCCTCGTGTATTAAAATGATGAAATTGATAGAATGAAAACAGCGTTTGAAAGCATGTAGTTCAACTCGAACGCTTCCCGGCTACAGGGCTTGTTGCACGAGTGCGTTGAGTGCAGACCACTTGCCAGGGCCAATTGAAAAGGATATAGAGGGAAATGTGCTGACTAACTGCAAACAAATATAATTGGATTTCAGTGATTTACTTTTCTTCTTTTTATTTTTTTTATTTTTTTACCCCCGCTTTTCTTTTACAACTTCAAGTTGGCACTTTTTACTAGTCGTTGCTTTGTGTTAACTATTTTTCAGGCACATACACATGCAGAAAAGTGGGCATGTGTGTTTGGCAAAAGCATTGGGTTATTGTATGTTTTCAATTTGTCCATACGCTTTGGCGAGTTAATGAATATTTACCAATATTTTTTTTCTAATTTTTGTTTTTATTTTTTATTCATTTTAGAACTTTCCGCATCATGGATAATGATGGCAACAAAGCGCTTAATTTGGAAGAGTTTAGCCAAGGCATAAAGGAAACAGGCTTGGATATCTCCGATCACGATATAAAACAGATGTTTGATAGGTACTTTAAGCACTTCCGTACTGCAAAATTGACAACTACATATATATTTTTTATAGTTTCGACAACAATGGCGATGGTTCAGTAAACATGTCCGAATTCTTTATAAAGTTACGGGTTAGTATTTGTACAAATACGCATTGAGTTTGTTGAAACACACATATATATATTTTACAACCAGCCACCAATGAACCAATCACGTCTCGATGTTATTGATAAGGCCTTTAAAAAAATGGATCGCAATGGTGATGGCCACATAACAGTTGCGGATCTCAAGCATGTCTACTCAGTGCATGACAATCCCAAGTATTTGAGTGGCGAAATGTCGGAAAACGAGATTTTAACAAAGTTTATACAAAATTTCGAGGCTGGCTGTCCAAATCCCGATGGCATCGTAACAAAAGAAGAATTTCTCAACTATTATGTGACGATCAGCGCATCGATAGATAATGACGCTTACTTCGATCTGGTTTTGCGACGTGCATACAAATTATAAGCGCACATACATTTGTTCAGCGCTGTTTTCGCAGTACTTGCCAATAGTTTAGTAGACGAGAACTTTCGGATCTTTTTTGTAGTTTATTTGAAATGAAAAATTTAATGCACATATTTCGGCGAACAAATTAATTTTTTGTGTGGCACATGGTTTTCTTTAAAATAAATTAAACAACTAATATAACTTACAATGGTGCTTAGTCTTAGAACATTTTTGATTCAAGTAGAACTGTCAAATATTTGAAGTGTTCTCATGCGTTGTAATGCACAACGTTCTTTTGTTATTAATTTTCAATGAAAACAATTAAGTTATTTGCAAGAAGAAAACGAAAAGCCAAATGCAGAAGCTTATTAATCAAATCAGGTCAAGCATAAAATTTGTGAACATGCTCTGTAATAAACAATAACATTTAATTGAATTGGTTGCGCGTACTCATTAGCATAAAACTAATTAACTTATTTGAAGTCAGGCGTGCGCAGACGACACACACACATAGCTAAGCGCACACACATTTGGCATACATGTTCGAACGCATTTAATAAAAGTCATGTTCGCCGAAAAGTCACAAACGAGGCACAAATAAACCTGATTAGCGCACAATGGTGACAAGTGATAACGATGTACACACATACATGCATACATGTCGCCGAAGCCGAACAACGACACAACGGAAGTATCGCACACGCGGTATCAATATGAGCCGAATTGTATTTGAACGTAACTCAGCGTGTGCACGTTTTTGTATCTACAATGAAGTGTTGTGTGTGTGTGTGCATTTACAACGAAATATTCTTAACAAAGTTTGAGTACGAATTTATAGCACAAAAAGATATTGAATATTTTTTTTTTTTTTTTTTTTTGATCAACTTTCGTTAATTAGAGGCTTATTAGATGAGCGCTCTGTGTGGGCGTTTAGCACTTGCCGGCTTGCTGTGGTAGGCCGCTGGCTGCCGGTAATTATAGCTAAAGCTTTTATATCAGCCATGCATAAACATGGCAACCCACACACACACACACACACACACACATACTTCTTCTCATTTGTTTATTCTTTCGCCATTCTTTGCTTTCTTTCTTTCTTGTAGCGCCCGCTGTCTGTTTACTGCTTATACTAACACTATCATTGTGTTTATATTTTAATAAGCATGTCAAGAAATGCTGGAAGGCCTATGAAGATAACTCTATATGTATGTATGTAACATGTTAAAAGTTTACCCAAGTAATTAAATCACTTCGATCTTTGCTAATTACAACATGAACATGTTTGCATGAATGTTACTTTGTTTCTGTGTGTTCGTGCGTGTGTGTGTGAATCACATGTCTGTTTTACTTACTTTTTTCTATGCTGTGGCATTCTGGCACTGTCTTCAATTCGACATACAAGTATATTCTGGCACTTGTGTACGCTTGTTAGACAATGTGCTGCGCTTTTGTATCTTTTACCGCACTTTGCGCACTTTACTTCACCTTATCAACATGAAAATCAACAGCAGAAGTCGCCAGCGCACAACCAACAACAACGCTACCGAAAATAGCAACAACAACAACAACAACAACGTTGACAAGTTACCTGCCAAATTAATGCAAACATGAGGTGTGCGGCATGAAGAATATTAATTAACTAACAAAACTAAAACCCAACTGAATGCTCATTTCGTCTTTCCTGGTTTTCTGCTCACCTAAACTACGCTTGAATGTCTCTGTCTCACAGTCTGGCCTGAAATTTACCACCCAAAACACACACACACACACCGACCAAGCCTAACAACCAAAATAGTCAAACACTCAAACACTTCTTGTCTTTTTAACACTGTTGAAGTTTTGTTTTTGATTCACCGGTTTACCTTCTAATGTTGCTCCGTCTCACTCACACACTGTAGCACGTTTGTAACAATGTTTTTCTGGAATTTTGTCTATGCAGACTACCCATACCAACTCACAGATACAAAAATAGAAACTGATACTGATTGTGATTCTTGTGCTGCTGTGGTTTTTTCCGCTGCTGTCTAAGTTTTTCATCTGCACGAGATACTTTGCGCCACTAACTATTTCTAGTTAAGCGTTCGTGGGCACACTCAAAGTAAAATGTTAGCTTAGCTTTGGGTTGTTAAATATTTATCGCTTTTAAAAGCCATCAATGAACTTCAGCTGTTTATGACTTTTACCTGGCGCCGCATTACACAACTGTCAATGAGATACTTGCGCGGCTATAAAATTCGATAAACTTGTCTTTACTGCCTTAGAGGCGTGAACAGTAATTTACATACATGTTGATAAAGTTGTAAACAAATTCGTTTTTTATACGAAACAAATATGTAAGAAAACGTCAAATTGGTTGTAAAAAGGTTTAAATACTAAAACTCTAATAAAAATAAATATTGTCTTTGAGCAATTAATAAACAATACGCTTCAAATTCACTAGAAGCGGCAAGCCTTATTTTGATCTAATATAAAATACATTTTTTTAAAATATGTCTCTAGAACAATTTTTTTTTTTTTTTATTTTAGATTGTGATAGTAAATTCTGCACTAATAAAAAAAATATACAGACTAACAAATAAACAACATTCACCATATAAGTCACAACTCATTGTCTAACCAGTCAGTCCAACGGGGCGTATGCGGCACATGATATCCGCCACGTTGCTATTTTTTCTGATTAACGAACGTTTCATTAGTATAACTCGTTTTTATTAGACACAATATTTACACAGCATTTGTTTTGCTCTGTTTTTTTTTTTTTGTGCTCTATTAAGCCGTGCCATGCCACAACTACTTATTACAGCTGACGTTCGCCATTGTTTTTATGTCGACTGCGGTTGCCCATTTGCATTTCAGCAGGTTTTCAAACGTGATCACAATATTATCGCTTCATCAGCATGAAGCATGAAACTGTATAAGGACAGTGGCAGCGGATATCCTTTTTTCGCAAAGGATGTTTGCTCAATGCCGGGTGCCAAGCACATGCCAGCATATCCGTTAGCCATTAACTGTGCACCTGCCAACATCGACTTTTGCCATTATAGCTTGTTAACAAAGGTGATGGCACACCATGCCCTAAGTCGTGCGTATATGCGTGTGCGTGTGTGTGTGTGTGTGTGTGTGTGTGTTGTGTGCCACTGTGGCGAAAGTTTTGCGTTGCTCATTTGACTTAATGCGCGCTCATATCAAATAAAATCACGTAGGTATGTTGCATGCCGCACATGCGTTTCTTGCCGCAAAAACACCAAACTTAACGAGTTACAATGATTTTTGTGCTAATTAAAATGGTTTTTGCATTTAGTATGCCGCATTAGCAGTAGCAACGACGACGACGCGCTATCTCAGCAAATAATGCCAACGAAATTTATGCGCCAAAAATGTTGCTTGCGCTCGCATTCAAATAGCTTCACTTCACTTGAGCATGGCATAACTCATACGCCGAGCTGTGCCAAGCGAGATTCATTGATTAAAAAACATTGGCTCAGATTTCATGGGGTGCCGCTGCTGCTGAGGACCGTGCCTCAAACCGATGCCTAATGAAATCAGCTTTTCATCTTTTTTACACCACTGCGAATGTTGTGTGTTCATTGACATCGCGTTGCCGCTGTGGGCGTGTTCATGCCAACAAGTTGCCTTAATTAGTTGTTTGATATGCTGACGTTCGAACCACTAACGAAGTGGTTTCAATTTGCTCACATTTTGGCATGAGGATATGTTGACATGCCTCCGCATGACTACGTGGTTTTGACAATTTGTATTTCACTCAATGTTTATGTGGTAGCGAAGGTTCTCTGTCTGTCTGTGTGTGTGTGTGTGTGTGTGTTGGTATAAAACTTAGCTAAGCAACAAAGCTAATTGCTCAAAGTGTAGTTTTGGTTGCCGGAATTGGTCAACAGATAGCAGGATGTTGTGCTGATCGCTCTTTTGTGCCAAGCTCGTTATTGTTTCGTCTTGTCTTGTTGCTTTTCTCACATTATTTCTGATTGCAGTTTTTCATTGATTTCCTTTCGAGACAATTGCATTGTTGTCTGTTTTGAAATCTTTTGTTTTAAGCAAAAATGTTTCAATTATGGCAAAGAAGTTGCAGAAAGGCTTTGCTTATCACATCTTTGCTGGCAGTCAAAAGCTACAAATACAAAAACAGTAAGCAAACAAGTCGCTTGAAAATTCAAACTGTCATTTGCCGCTTTTTGTATAAATTTCAATTACAAATTTTAAGCAAACCAACTTTTGGCATCAAAACTTAAATCAAATTTATTTGAATGCACAAATTTAAACAAAATTGTGCTAAAACTCAATTGTCGACAAATTTAAGTGAAAATGTGAAATGGCATCAAAGACTTACACACATATTGAAACACAATAAACCTCAATATCTTAGCATGATTATGCAAAATTATCAAAAATATAATGCTTGAACAAATGCCACTGACATTAAACTGAAGTACTTTCAATAAAGTCAAATCGTGACTTTTACGCTAATGATAGCAAGGAATATTTTTATGCGCTTTACAACAAGTTGAAAAAGTATATCAGACTTGTTATAACATTTGCACATAAAAACTTATATGCACATGAGTAAAAGTTTCGTTGAAATAAACTGAACCAAGTTAAATTATTAATACAAGCGAAATATTTCTGCCAACCAATTTAACTAACACAGAAGCTGAAGCGTGTAGCGTATACAATTGTCGACACAGCTGCAGCTAAAATGATGCCCTTTTCTTTTCTTTAGCATATACAAAAGCACTTTTGTGTTGACAAATTGACTGGCAAATCACTGCCTTCCTTTTCAGTCAAACAATAAAAATATAAAAAAATAAAAAAAGGCGGCAAAAGCAACTTTTATGTGCTGTTTTATGCATAACATTTTATAACTACTTGTTAAATTATAATAAAGCAAGCAAGCGCTACAAACTCAGCGCTTCTTACTACAAGTGACTGACTATAAAAAAGGCAACTTAGAGCAAAGGGTTCACGTCATAAATCAAGCACTCACACACAAGCAGAGAGACACAATGACAAAAGCTAAACACTTGGCTTGGCTATAAGAAACGACACGTTGCCTTAAAGTTTGGAAAACGCTTTGAAGCAAGCATTTTATTAGCCCCAACATACAAGTAGTAAGACGTGTTGTTGTAAACGACACACGTACAAAAGGCAAAGCAAATGCGCGAATTGCAGGCATTTAATATTTTCTTATCCAAAAGTGAATTGTCTATAAACGGATGCAGCTCTAAAAGCACACTCAACGCAATACACGAAGCGGAAATCGTCCAAAAAGAAGCAAAGCAAAGTAATAAAAAACAAAGACAAAAAACAAAAAACACACAAAACAACCCAAACGAATCAAAGAGATTTGAGTCGCGCCGCAGTGAAATGCAACGAGCAGGAGAAATTTTTGTGCGGCGCTTAAATCTGCGCTGAAGTGCATTATAAAATGGGATGGAACGAGCAGAAGGCACATTTACAAATGCATGTTTCGAGCAACAACGGACCGGCCGACGCTGATATCGAAGGCATGCAGCGGCCGACACTGACCCGAAGGCGGCCAGGAGTGAAAGCATAAGCTGGTCGGTGCTTGCTGGATCACTTGCCGGTCCGAGCTGCACTGTAGGGCAGCGTGCGTAGAGAGAGCGGTGCGAAGCTTGAGCTTAGTAGACTTAGACGGCACTGAGCATTCACACTAAATGGATTTGGCCGAAGATAATGTGCAGCGCTTTAGTTTTGATGTGAAGAAGAGCCAACTGTGTGTGTGTGTTTGTGTGTGTGTGTGCAATGGTTGACAGCGCAGCCAAATGCAACGGAAATAGTTTTGTGTGAGATTTATTACCACTCGGGAGAGTCATAAAACGGAAATTGTACACAAAATCCTTTCGGATGCTCATCGCCATTTAAGTGTATGTGTAAATTTTTCTACTCGTTGTATTACGTTCGTATTTATGTTGTTTATGTTGTCTTGCTTATGTATTATAATATTTGTTTTTTCTTTTTTTATGCTTCGTCCTGTGCCTGTTTTGTGTAAGTCAACGATTCGCTTCGGTTTGGTTTGGTCTCGTTTTAGTTTACATTTTGCAACATTGCGACACACAGTTGACTCAACTTATGCCATGTTTGAGTTTATACATGCGTGCATGTGTATGTGTGTGTGTGCGTGTGTCGGCTCGATTGTCCTGAATTTATGCGCCCTTTATCAAGCAAGCAACTTCACGTTTTTCGGTTTTATTTATTTTGCACTTTCAATGTTGCCGCTTTTCAAGCTTAAATGCCATTTGACTGGGTCGCTCGAACGTTGTCCTGCCATGTCTGCCATGTTGCTGCCACTTATTATATGCCGGCTGCTGCCAACGGTTTAAGCCCGTCCATGTGGCAAGGCACGATTATGATGATTACAACACAAACTTGCTTAGTTGAATATTTGTTGCTGCATTGCATTGCACTGCATTACATTACATTAGATTATTCTTGTTTTAAATGAAGACAAGTGTTTTATTTTCATTTCAATAAAAGGAGTAGCATTTGTTTTTAGTCTTATGCGTGCATACAATTGACAAAATTATTTGTTGTGCAAATGCTTTTAGGACTTAAGTTATGAAAACAACAATCTGAGCTGAGACTTAAGTTGTGCTGTATAACAAATAATCTCAATAAAAATTTAGCAATAACCCAAACATAAATTTCATTTTGCTCATGTTAAAGTTTGTTAAAGAAATCTTAAACTTAACCAGACTTGAAAACAATTTTCAGCACAAAATAATAAACAAGCAAGACAACAACCAACGAGGAGCCAATACGCTTTTAATTAAGATGAAACTCCATTAAATTTTATTGAGTATACGCAAATCGCGCAAAAATCAACGCCCAAAAATAAACAAAACCGAAAAAAAAAAAAACACAGAAGACAAACTAGAATTTCAATTCGAAGCAGTCTATTTGAATATACATAAATTCCGAGAAACCAATATTGGCAGCGCGCTATTTCAGTAGACAAATAGAAATTTTCTAAACAGTCAAGTAGTAATTTCCGACGTTTACTTCAGCGCAACGCCAACAGTCCAGTCTACGAGGCAGTCAGTCAGTCAGTCAGTGAATTGATGTTGTAGTAAGTCAATGTATTTGTATTTGTATTTGTATGCGAGTGAGTCCATTTAGCTGAGAGTCTATTAAAATTTCGCAAGCAAAGCAAAAATTAAAATACTACTACAACAAAAAATGTTGTTTGCCAGCAAGTAATACTAACGAAATATAACCACACTATCAGCAGCAGCCAGCATACATCGGCGCACATTCGACTTGATTGCGGCAGAACTTTATAGTAATTTGGCTAAAAACCAAAAACTGTTTGCTGGTCGTCATTGCTTTTTCACGATGACAACCTAAGATATGGCAAAAGGAGCCAAGCGAGACGATGACGACGACGACAACGACAACGACTTCAGTTTGTCGTTTCATCCTTCTTATCGCGCTGTTAAACAAAACTATTGCACACACACACAGACACACTAACATTTTACAGATGAAGCGAAATGCCGAAATGATATGCTTTGAATTGTAATCTATGTATACACGTTTATACAACATGGCGTATACATAATGTGGTTTATACCTATGTAAGTCATCGGTTATACGTAAATACTTACAGCATGGCGGCGTCTACTTTCGCCCAACGAAAAAGCAAAAGCTTCAACTCACTCTAGTAAATTACGTACCAACAAACTTCTACTTTGTCTAAGTTGCTTTTGCGGCGTCGACGAGTGAGTTGGATGATGGTGGGATGGTGGTGGTGGCAAGTACAACGCTGATGAAAGTTGCCTGGTCATTTCCATTTCCGTGGTTGACAAATTTTTGGCAACAGATTTTCTGCTTATTTGCCACAGAAAAATTCATTTCTTTTAATAGACTTTGCCGACTTTGTTGGCCTGGTTAAGTTGCTGCTTGCTTGCTGCTTGCTGGTTGCTTGCTGGCTGCCGACTCTATGCTAGTTCATTTCATCTTGGCTGCCTTCGTTACGTACACAACGTGCCACAGACACAGACAGGCACAGAGACAGAGAGAGAGAGAGAGACACAGACAGAGATGGCAACAGCGAGAGAACCGACGTCGGACAGGATAATCATTTTTTCATAAAGTCATTATTGTTGTGGTGTGCAGCAGTCACATGCATTCATTGTCTTCGCCGTCTGTCTGTCTGTCTGTGTCTTCAAGTGTTTGGCATTTTGGCTCAGGCTGAGACTCTACCACTACCTCAGCCTCAGTCTCTACCTCTATCTCTGTCTTAGATGTTGCCATTGCGGCAATGTTGGAAAATGATCTGCGCGACTTCTGAAAAACAATTTCCATTTAAGATATTTTTCTTCATGGTAAATATTTTCATAAATGTTCTTTGTTGTTCTTTGTTGTTTGTTGTCATCACTTTGTCTTTGAGTGGTTTCGCAATTACGTCGCTTGCCCTTTACACCGCGCCTCTTCCCGCTGCTGCAATATAATCTATTTTCTTCTTCTTCTTCTCTTTTTTTTTTGGTAAGCATTCAACTTCCGTCATCGTTGGTTTCTAGTTTTAGTCTGTCATTTCGTCAGCTTACTGCACTTGTCTCAGCGTCTGTTGTTCAACTTCAAGTTTAGCGCCCTCACTCAAACTTAATGTATATTTTCGTAATTCTCAATTGCGCTTTGTCAATTTGTGTGGAAAATTGCTTAAAGTCATTTCTTTAATGCATACAAGGTAACTCTGTAGAAAGCCATTTTGGTTGAAGTTCTTAGATTGCAAAGATTCTTGAGGCTTTCATTAAACCAACAAAAGATGTTATTTGCTTTAATAGTTGTTTTTGACTTAAATATTTAATTTTTTCTATCATTAAAGGATTTCTATAGTGCAATTTTTATAATATCAGCCATTCAATAAACATTTAGCACATCAAACTTCTCTAAGGAATTTATTCTACTTTGGTTTCTATGCCACAAAAAAGATTGCTTAAACTTTCATACGAAATCAGCCTAATTTTTTAATACCTTCGGGCACATCATTTTTCATAAGTTTATAAACTGTTTACTACATGCCTTCAACACAAATTGTTTTTTGATCAATTCACACAAAATTTGATTAATGAACATGCATGAAAATCCGAAATAAATGAATTTCGATGTGCAAAGGCAAAAACATGATTTCTAAGCAACAAAAACATATGTTTTAAAATTGATTACAAAACATATTTTTTGTTTTATTTGTGTGTTGTTTTTGCTTTTAGCAAAATGAACTTGTTATATGTCTATCAATTTTCTAAAACAACAACAAAAACACACACACGAACCCAACAGACAACAACAACAATAGTAATAACAACAAGTAGCAGTAGTAAAAAGCATTATAAAATTATATTTTGTGCATTTTCATTTTCATGTAAACACGAGCAAAAAAAAAAAAGAGTAAAACCTCTTCAACGCTCCACAATCTTAGACGCCCACGCTGTTACACTGCTTGAAAATGGTTGCTGGCGCAGCCTTTGAGGGTAAAAAAAAAAAAACGCTCATGAATATTCAATTTGTAACTCATTCAGAATACTTGCACTTGTGCTTAGCATATACAATTTTATTTACTTTCAAAAGTATGAGAAATGTTAAGGAAATTCTCAGTTTTGCATGCAAAATACACAACCCAAAGAAAAAAAAAAAAGAAACGAGCACAAAAAGAAACTGAAAACTTGAAAAATAAAACAAGAAGAGAGACGAGAAACGTTGGGAAGTGAAATAAGATAGCAACCAGAAAAACATAAGAAGCATGTAGACACAAGTAGCGCACACTTCCGGCCACCGGAAGTCGCTCAAGTGTAAGTAAATGTGCGCATTTTTAATTTTCCCTCATATTCCTTCATGTTGCTGCTGTTGCCACTTAATGTACCGTTTGGTGCAAACGTGCTGCACTGTCTTGCCGTCGTTCGGTTTTGGACGCTGGTGGCAATTTCTTGCGCTTCACGATTTGGTAACGCCTCTAAGTATGCAACAATAACAATATTTAAAGGTATCTGCCAATTTATTTTAATGGCCGCAATTAAAGTTAATTACTCGCGTAGACAAAACGTGCAAACGGGAGCGAGCAAGTCACAAAATCGGCAAGCGAAGTCAAAGTAAACGTAGAAGCAGCAAAGCCAACGCCAAAGCAGTCACAGTTGAGCATTCGGTTGTCGTTCGGTTTGTCGACTGTCCGTCGGCCACCGGATACATGAGCACCCGCAACTGAAGCAGCAGCAGCATTATACAATTAGGCAACTACTTGTCGTCGTCTCCGTCGTCGTTGTTGTTCTTGTTATCTTCTAACGTCGTCTTACTTGCTTCGCCCCACACCATGCTCAGCCATAGTGGCAACTTCGCCGCTATCGTCTGCTTTAAATTTGCCATTCGTGTTTCTAATTTCCTAATGATATTATTGCAATTGACCCTATTAGAATTTTATTGCCATACTGATGACTCAAAATTAAATAATTTATTTTTCTCTCCAACAATTTACATAATTATGCAAACTCTTCGCTGCGCCAGCAAGCAAGTAATTGTTTAAAATATAATAGTATATGCACACGATAAAGACAAAGTAGGCTTTTAACAACGTACAATAGCACAATTTTATATGCTTTAAAGTCACGACGTTTGTAATTTCCCATTTATTTTACACTTCATTAGACAATTTGCCAATATGCTCAAAATGTTTGCACAAGTTGGGCTAAAAAAAACACAAAAAAAAAAATAGAAAAGAAAAATAAAAATAAAAATGTAAGAAAACGAAGCGAAAAAGTTCTTTAATTTCCAAGTAAAACTAAAAATATTTTGTGCGCAAAGCCTACGGCAATAAATGTCAGGAAAACTTTTGCATAGTTTTTCAATTAGAATGAACGCAAGCGCATGAGCAGGAAGCGGCAGCAGCAGCAGTCGCGGCAGTAAAGAAAATATTGTAAATTCGGTGGAAAAAAACAAAAAACAAATAAATAAAATTTCAAAATAAAAAATAAAAAAGTGTGCGCACAACTGAAATAGTTGGCAACAAACAATGTAACTGACACTGACGCATGACATCAAAGTGACAAACGACAAACGGCGAACGTCAACCGACAGCGGCAGCGGCAGCAACAACAATAATGCGAAAATAGCACAAATATTACAAAAAAAAAATAAAATAAAATATTAAAAAAAAAACAATAGAAAATTGCGGCAAAAAAGTGTGCAATCAAAATTGCTGAAATGACATTGGCATGAAAAAAAAGCAACAAAGTAGCACAAAAAAAAAATAAATAAAATAAAACAAAAATAGCTTGCCGTGCAAGTTGCTTAAAGAGCAAAGAGAGTTTTAATATCGCATTTGATGAAACTGCAAAGAAATTTCTGTTGACTTAAGCGTGCCTTAGTTGGCTGAGCAAATCGGCGACATATCACGCATGCATGCATGCACGCACGCACGCACGCTCAGTGAGGCTAGGCCCGCAGCGCAAAACAAATACACGCACACATACAGTGAATGCACATATTTCCGTTTCCGCTTTAGTTTTCATTTGCTTTGTTTATTTGCCTCCTTCGTTCGTCCGGCGTTTGTGCGCCTGTAGACGTGTTTGTGCACGCTTGATTTGCAGCAGCGCCCAACGCTTAGCCCTTCGGCTTAAGACACTTCAATAGATGGCGCTTTTGTTGCTCCTTCTGCTGCTGCTGCCACTGCTTAGTACGTGCGTTTGCCTGCGTGCGCGTATTTAACTGTTTGCTGACCCGCCAACAACAACAACAACAACAATAACTTACACTACAAAAACAAAAATGCGAAAAAAAAGGAGCAAAAAAGTTTGCTCAACTTCCGCCCATCAAACTTGAAGTTGGCTTGACCAAAACACACAATTTTTGCTGATGAAAAAACTTTTAGCACGTTGTTGCCGCTGCCTTCATCATCATTTTTTCATGCCACTACACGCTCAGTCCGTCAGTCAGCCACTCACTCATTACATTTATTCTTACTTGTTTCCTTGCTACGGTTTCGGGTTCGGGTTCGGTTTCGGACATGCATTATTTGCTTCAACGTATTGTTGTTGTTGTTGTTTCGCTTGACTTTAACACTTCAGAACTTTGTCTGCATGTTGAGTTTATATCGTTGTTACCTTCTCGTTTTGTGGACTCATTTAGTCATTCAACCACACACACACACACACATGCACAGTTAGCCATCATCAACTCGGCACATTTTAGCCGAACTCAAGTCATGCGCTGATTCATTTTATCATATCGTGTTAATTGTTTTCGGTTTTCATCGAAAAAGCATTAATGTCCGCCATCATACACTCGACTAACGGAAGGAAGCCATGCAAACTAATACACACACACACACACACACATGTGTGCATGTAATGGCATATTGTATGTTTTGGTGTTAGTGCTTAAGTCCTATGATGTTCATGTCTGTCTGTCTGTCTGTCTGTCTCTGCTGTCGTTTTGGCGCCAGCAATAAAGTGAAGATGAACTTCCGTTTTGTCTCATTGCGGACTCTCCCAATCTGCGGCTCGTTGCGCGCAAATGCGCTTAATCACTTTTAGGGTTTCTCACTCGGCAATTGAGCTAAGCTAAGCTGAGCAGTGTTAGAGCAGCACACACACACACACACATATACACACAGAACGGCAGCAAAGTAGAGTAGATCAGAGCTGTGAGCCAGCGCCAGCGCAAAATGCTGGGCAAAGCAAAAATATCGCATTGCCTTCACTTCGTCAGCATCAGTTGGGTTTGGGATTTGTTGAAACTACAGAAATACGCTGAAATTGAGACAGACACTAATTGCTTTTCTTTTCAACTCTTTTGCTTTCTTCTTTTTCGTTTTTGTTTTTTTTTTTGTACTATTTTTTTTTTCTCGCTTTCTCTCGTTCTGTTTTCGTTCTTTGTGTTACTTCTAATTACGATGAGTCTTTGCCAGGAATCTTGGCGACAGCATTGCCATATGTGCGTGTGTGCGTATGTGTGTGAGAGAGTGTATGTGCGCGTATATGTGCTAAGTGGTAGTCGCATGTTAGTTTTATACGGCAATCGCATTTAAAGCACTTAATTCGGTTTTGATTATGTTTCTTTGGTCTAAGCGTTACACTCTTCACTCAGCCATCAACGTCCTCACTTAATGCGTTTATATTTGTGTATGTATGTAGCCATGTGTGTGTGTGCTTGTGTGTGTGCGTGTATTACCAACTTCATTATGGACTGACTGACTGACTATATACGTGCTTGTGTAAGTGGGTTTTGATATTGTGGTATAATATAAGTTGGAAAAAGTTACGCAAATGACTATAATCGTATGAACATGAATATGTATTATACTATGTTGTGTATGTGGCACGTTTTATGCGCTTTTCGACTGATAAAGACTAGTTTTTGGATTGCGCAATTATGTGCTTTTAAACTTATACTCACACATACACATACAAATACATTTTCAAGTGGTCTGTTTATTTGCCGTCGAATTTTGCAATTTTCACAAATGTAAAATTGTAATTTTCAGTCTGGTTGTGCGTTAAGTTCACTTGTGCACATGCATGTATGCTTTGAATTTCAGCTAAGCGAAGTCCAAAAGGCAAAGTTTTTGTTAAACTAACGAGATCTGTACAAAAACTTCGCTACAACTGCAATACATTAAATTACAATTGCTACGAGCCTAATGCATAAACTATTGTCTTCAGTCAAATGCCAAGAACCAATTTATGCTCACGTTCAATAAACTGTCCTAATGAATATTAAAGATTATATGAAGAACGCTGCTCTGCTACAAAATTTAAACTGCAAAGATAATTGAATATTACATTACAAACCGATTTGAATGAAAGTCAATGCCGTTCAAATAATTGAAAAAGTACTTCAAAGCATTTCCACTACTCATTTTCTTTAGCAGCAACGCAAAACTATACATTAAAAAGAGAAATAAAAGCGACAGCATAGAAAAGTTTTGGTTATTCAATCTAGTAAATGGATTTTTTAAGCAAAAGTTCTTGCATCACGCAACAACAAATGCCAAAATAACAACAACAACAACAACAACTACAAAATGAAAACCACCGAAGAGAAATCACTCGTCAAAAATAAAAAGAAAAAAGCATTACTGCAAATGATAATAATGCGCAAAAAATGTCCAAAAGGGTTAAACAAATTTTGGACAGCGTATTTTACGTTCCTTTTTTGGCTGTTCATGCCTTCGGTTGAAGTTTTTTGGTACGGTTTTCATACACTTTGTAGACGCATGCTTCCGGTCGCGATCTCTCAGGGGAAACGGATGTGCGCTTGTCGTAGTTGTTGTGTTGTGCTGTGTTGTGTACTCAAAACTCTGAGGCAATCGAGGAAATTCAGGCAAGCAAACAAGCAAAGCAAACCAAAGCATAGCAAAGCAGACAAACGAGCAAAAAACGAAAAAGGCGAAAAAGGCTGAGGTAATAATAATCAGCGACAAGCGAGACTTTAAATATTTCATGATGACGCAAATTGGCGAGCAAAAAACAAAAAACGCCAAGTTGACTGCAACAACAATAACAACAACGGAGTGATGAGTGATGTGGTCAACATAGACAGGAACAGTGCTAGAAACATCGCCCACAAAATGTTGCCGCATGCTTGCCAGGCACATGACTGTGCGCCATCTTGAGCCACTTTGATTTTTGCTCAAGCGTAATTACAAGTTAAATGAGGCCAGCTGCATGGCCAGCAATGTACGTACGTACCCAAGGCGTAAGAGGGGCAAATGAGTGCAAAGAGTGCAAAAAAAAAAAAAAAAACGAAGAAGCCAAGTGGCGTATAAAAGACAAACCACGCGCGCCATCAAGCGGAAGCAAGTGAAATGATGACGGAAAGCCCGAGTGGAGCAGAGAATGTCAGACAACGGCGGATGTGGACGCGAACATGAACTTCTCGTGCGCAAATGAAAAATTGCAGTCGAGTCGGACCACCATCGGGCCACCACTGCTATTGGAGTTACTTGCACTTGCACTGTTTTCGCTTCTTTGGAATCCCGGCCGCGTTTTGTCGTTGTTTGCCTTTGCCTTGCTGCACAACACAGCACAACATTGAGCTAAACTGAGCTCCAGCGGCAAATGCGGTTGCCAACACACGCAAACAAAAGTGAAACAAGATAAATAAGAAAAAAAAATATGCATTAAAGAATAAAAAAACACCAAAAATAAGTAATAACGAAATCACAGAAATACAAAACGCACTGGCAAAAAAAAACAACGATAACAACAAGAACAAAAATCTCCGCTTACTGCGTTGATGAACAAACTGCAACGAAATGTTGCGCAACGTCATTCTCGTCGTTTGTCGTCACAGCCTTCAACACACACAATGGCATCCGAGCCGTTCTGCATGCCAGCAAAAAGTTCATTCTTCTGTAATTAACAAATTGCAACAAAAGTTCACACAATGCATTTGCAATGTAATGTTGATTTTCAGTGCTTCAACTGTTTCGCTTTGAAGCATCGATAGATGGCGCTCTATAAGATACGTGTAGGATTTCGTTTTACGCCAAAGAAAACCAACGTATATGACTACTGGCGTACGATATGTAAAACGATTACTGATCGTGTGTGCTTCTATCAGTTGAACACTAAATCTTTTTAATTAATTATTTATTTAACAATAAAATGCTTAGAATAAATATTATGTAGTTTCTCCTTCTTGTCTCTCTACAGCGTAATCGTGTTGAAGAACTATTAATCTGCTTTTAGCCACGCTTTTAGTGCTAACAACCGTTTCTACATTTATTTGAAGCATAGCTTTCTAGCCATATACCGAAAGCTTCAAATATTACCAATATTTTTTTTAACTATATATAATGTCATCTGATAGTCTATCAATTTGCCCATAAATTTATATTTTTATCTTTAATAAAATCGTTTTAATTATCCATCTTTTAAGAAATACTTCAACTCAAGAAATATCAAATATCTGTCTCTAATCTATACACAATTCTAGATACTTTAACTTTTATTGCTATGCTTTCGTTTATCTGCTATTAGTTTTGTCTTTATTGAGCTGTCATTTACAGCTTTGCTGATCATAAAGTAAATCCACCAGTACTGTTACGACACACCCAAAACTGAAATTCTTACATAAAATAACTGCAAACCTGAACACGTGACAACCTACATAATACAAAAAAAAATAAACAATGATTTTTACTGAAATTTTTGAGGAATTTTGGCGAAAACTTTATTGCGCAGAACATGCACGAACTGTGCCAAAATTTTAAACAAAAATTTCATGTGTTTTTTGTAAATGAGCAAACATGTTCGTAATAAGAACACACATGACTATGCTCAGCTAATTAACAACTTATAAACTTATGAGTTCGTACGTTCGTTCGTTCGTTCGCTCATTCGTGACAATAAATGGCAAAAGCGCGACAACTTTTGCTAAAGTTCTTTTTCGCTGTAAAGTTCAACGTAGAATGCAAGCGCGAAAGTTGAAAAGCATAAAAGGAGAAAAGAAAAAACCAAATCAGTGAATGACAGAATATGTCAGATTTACACGTACACTTCAACGTATAAGCACACACACACAGACACTGAAACGATGACACACATGCGCAGACACTTTGAGCGCGCGTCATGTGCGCGTACAAAGTGTGACATCAGCTGCGACACCGCAAAACCCATCAACGCCAAAGACAAAGAAGAAGGCAATGACGATGTGACATCGTCGACGGTATTAAGCATGATGTTGCATCCTCTGACTTCGACTCCGACTCTAGCACCAACTCTAGCTCAGACGCCGACTCTGACTCTGACCCTGGCCAAGTGTGTAGATGATGGTGGCAGGCTGACATTAGCCGCAGTTAGCAATGAGCAACACAACGGAGACGTCACTGTACAAGTCTGTTTCGATGTTATGCTTTATGCTGCTAAGTCTTTGTGTGTGTGTGTGAATGTGTTTGTGTGTGTGCGTACAAATACGACGAAAATTTTGAAATTTTCGCTTGTATGAATTTGACAGGCCGCACAAGCCTGCTGCGTCAGTAGACGTTAGAATTTCGTATATGTGTGTGTGCGTGTGTGTGTGTGTGTGTGTGTGTGTGCATTGAAACTCGTTGTTATTTAATAGTAATGCTTTTTACGCAGCACCTATTTGCCGCCCCCACACTTCCAGGCCTTCAATGCTACAGAACATTTCTACAAAAACAACAATAACAGTCATGCCGAAGAACATCGGACAACGGGTAGCAACTGAACGAACGTTGAGGGAATAAGTGACACTGACAGTTAGTGCTTAGAATTATGGTTTTAATTTTGAGTGCTGTCAGTTTGTGGCGTATTTAGTGTTTCCGTTCGCCATGTTATTGTTGTTGTTGTTATTGTTATTCAACTGGCAGTTGTCAGTTGCCAGCAAACGAACCACAAACATATTATTGGTTTCTGTGAAATTTTGTAATGATATTAATTGATATATTTTATGTGAATTAAGATCATATAATATTTGTTAGTTTTGAAAATAATTTCATTCGCTTGAAGTTTTGTACTACTTTAGCAAATCTCTCTAAAATGATCATCGAAGCTCGAAAGTTTTGAATTGACGCCTTTCAAGCATGGTTCAAGGGAACTGAAGAGACAATCTTATATACCTCAAGTGTGTATGCCTGACTTTCTTGAGTGCTATACAACTATGCTACGTACACTTAGCCTTGGATTTTGCAATGTCCGTGGATTTTCTGGGCATTTTGATGACCCTACCGACCACAAAATAAATGTGTTGCTAATCACTTAGAACAATCCAACAACAAGACAAGAGAAAGTGTGTCTGTGTAGATAAAATCCTATCTATTGGATTATTTATATTCTCAATTACCACTTACTTACATAAGATATTTTGTTAATTAAAGTTGTTTTCATAAAAAAAGAAAAATTATAGCAAAAAATCTCTAAAACCTTTGAAATGTATTGCATACTTTTAAGCGTACCATATTCGTTTTGCATTAAACTTGACTTAATTTAGCTTAAATCGTTGCGCTGCTCGACTCTGTTGAAGCACCATGTTCAAGCTCAATGAATAAGTAAGTTTTCATATCACTGCACACGCTCGCCAGCTGCATTAACGCCTCAGCCTTTTACGGGTCACTTAACCTAAACAATGCAAACGCGACAACAACAAACCAAATGGCATAAAGTTGAGCCAGCTGTAAGCAAAACTGAGTTAAGCGACAGAGACAAAATATGAAAACATAAAACTTTTGCAAACACATTTCAAAAGCTCATTCTGATATTAGACAATTTCTTATTTATGTTCACATCATCTTATTTAGTACACAAAAAAAAAAAACAAAAAAAAGATAATAAAAATAGAAAAAATTATAACAACAACAATAGCAGAAAAGTGCTCACAAACTAAAAGGCGACTCATAAAACTCGTTACTGTATACACTTTGCTTATTTACACTATCCTCCTCTTTTTTGTTTTTGTTTTTGTTTTTTATTTTTATTTTGTGTCTTTCATAGTTTTTGTTTATTGTTAAATAACTTTTTGAGTTTAAGTTTATGCAACAGCAAAAGTTTTATATGCTGCCCGCTGCCACTGCCACTGACGCTGCCAACGCTAATGCTCAGCTGCAAAAATGATACGCGACACTGCGACAAAGGCAGGACAACACAATACAACACAACACTGTAAAATAAAGGAGTTAGAGCGATGAGGGCATGCACAAGGCTTTGCTAGAATATGTAAATTTGTAATATGATTTCAAACGCCCGCCTTTGCACACGCACACGCACAGGCACACAACTTAAGCTTGTGACGTCGTGAGATCGTTGCGCGTCGATGTTGTATCTCAACGTCGTTCGTCGAATGCTTTGAATCTGTGCATTCGCGCATTTAGTTTGTTTCGCTTCGTTGCATAAGTAACTGTTTCGCTGTTACGCTGATTTCTTTGCCATTTTACAATTCTATTTATTCTATACTCATTTTTTTTTCCACTTTTTTCTGCCTTGTTTTTTGAATATTTGCATAGCATCTTTAGTGCTTTATGCGCTGCTCAGCCATGCCATGCAATGCCATGCCATGCAATGCCATGCCATGCCATGCCATACCATTGACAATAGCAAACTGTTTTAAACCAAATTCAACGCACAGATTTCGTTTCACAAAACTTTATGAGTTTCTCACAATTTTTATGCTTGAATCAGCAAAAGTGTCGTAAATTTTTGATTTCATTAAAATGCAGTTGCTACAACAACTACATGAAGTGGCAGCGAGCAGAGAGCGCCAAGTGACTGAAGCATTCATGCACGACTTAAAACAGCATTTATACAAAGAATTTCTACAACTTTGAATTGAGCAATTTCACTTGAACTTCATTTAGACATTTGTGCAGCATTTGATTTAATATTCATGCATACAAATACATGTGTATACAAGTATATGTGTGCATACATACATAGTCATGAAATCTCGTTTAACATTTGTCGGCTTCATAAATTTTCCAATTACGCCCATTGTCGCATTTAGTAGATCATTTGCAGTCGAATGAACTTCAGCTGAGCGTTACGCGATTAGATAGACTCATAGCAATGAATCGACTCGTTGCTGTCTCTATCTCTGTCTCTGTCGCGTTGCCGTTGCCGTTGCCATTGCATTTGCTTTGTTTTCGCTAAGTGCGCAGCAAAGTTGTGCCAAAAATGCCTGCAACATTAGCAGCGAAAATCTGCTTGCCTCACATGCGCCTTCAAACATTTTGGCACATTTTCAAATTTGTCTAACACAAAAGCAAAAGGCGCAAAAACAAACAAACTAATAAGCAAAAAAGTAAGATTAAATTTCGCAAAGGCGCAATAAGAAAAACGCAATGAAAAACTGCATTCTCAACGGAAAAAATAAACTTCTTCTTCTGTTAATCGACAAATAAAAATCGGATTTTTCTTATATACGAGTTCTGTCATGTGGGCATGCCGGCATTTGCGTTGCCTTGCCGTACTCTTTTTTTCTTACGTTTGTCATTTTCATGCTTGTTTTTTGTTTTGGCAACTGATTTACACTTTCTTATCGCTGTAAATTGTGCCACCGAGAATGCGGCATTCTTCTTTAGTTTTGTACGCTTTAAGTTTGCTGAACTGCACTGATGCTGATAAAGATTGACGGCGTTGTAAATTTCTGATTTTGTCACTTCGGAAATTGGCAACATTTCCGCAAAACTGACTAAGCATTACAATTATTTGTATTAAGCTGAATGAAAAATTCTTTGAAGTGAACGCAAAACGCAAAAAAAAAATTCAAGAATTTCAAAAATTTTGTTTTTGAAATTCAAAAAGTTTCTATTAAGTAATACAAAACATTTAACAATCAACGCGAAATTATCACTTTGACATTTGTTACAACAACAGCAAAGGCAATACACGAAAATATTTCAACAATTCTAAACGTGTTCTCATGTTGCAAATAATCATTTATTTAAGACAACATTATCGAATGCCCTTTCGCTGAAATGCAAATGATTGAATGTCATGCATATGAAATGAGACATTTACATTTATTTGGTATAAGTTTTCTATATTAAAATAAACAACAAGAAAAATAAACACATAAGGAATTGTAATCGAGTGTTCTCGACTTCGTCATACCCTGTACCTTGAACTTGTAACGACTGTAATGGGCGTTGGCCCGCCCACTTTTCAATCGAAACATATATAAGTTTCATTCATATTAAGAGGAATTTTGGCTGTAGCTCATATAGTTTCGCATAAAACTAATATACCCATGTGCCATAAGAAACAGGGTATACAAAATTGCACATCAGTCATTGCCCATTTTCATACTATCTAAAATTAAAAACATACAAACGGTAAATATCAGTAAACACGATTAATAAGTAAAAGAAATTTGCTTCATTTGAAATAAATTTTGTTCGAATTATTCTATAATTTTGGAATACAAACTTTGGCATTTCATTTATGCCTTCAATTTAAAATTTGCATTTTGTCCGTAACCCATTGAATATAAAACTTGACTTTTGTATATATACTCGGTAAGTTGGCTTCATTATCTTTGCAATCTTTTCCTAGGTATTTAATGCCGAATTGGATGAAGCGATTATGAAGTTTTTTATATTTGCCTATTGCTTGAAGAGGACCACCTGAGTCGCCAATACAAGAATCTTTATTTTGAGCACGGGCGCACATTTGTGATTGTTGCCATTCAACATGATATATATTCGAGCACTTTTTAAGTCCAATGGGATTCATATTAGCTCTCATTAAAACTTTCGTCGCAGTGCCATTTGCCATTAAATCCCAACCGGTAACTTGCCATGCACGATATGCCGTGTAATTTTCTTTCACAAACTCTGGAATCGGCAGACAAATTGGTGAAATATATTCTGGAAGATTACAATAATTCTTGATTTAAATTTATTTCTTTCGTTTATAGCCTTTGAGCGCCCTTACTGTTGAAAGTCACATAATCACGAAGAAGCAGAAGAGCGACGTCGTTGTTTCTTCCAGAACCATGGTAATCTTCGTGAATAAAGATCCTATCGATATCAATATCAATTGCCACAAAGCATCTCTTCTTAAAACGATTCATTTGCACACAATCTTCTAGCTGTGTGAGGTTATACTCGCCAAGGCGGACTTGTACTCTATTGGTTGTTTATGTTTAAAATTTGTTGTCAAAATGGAAATTACGAGATTGATTACTTACAGTTCACTTTCAAACCCTTTTACGCAATGGGCTGCGGTGAGCACATGACGATGGGAAATGAGTGTCCCACCGCAGCGAAATTCTCCTTGGATTTCATTGTTTTTGTATTTAAGAACCGCCATCCAAGGACGGGTCCATGGTCTTACCTCTACGCCATTAAGTATTTTGGAAACATATTGTGGAGCCCCACATTTGAATTTATCCAGCTCCTTTATCGACTCCGAGTTAAGCCTAATTTCGTCGTTTTTGCAACAAACGTGTTTCTGAACACAAGAATATTTATTTATGGTTTTGTTGTATAAATAATGATTGTTGTCCAATTTAAACTTACTATTTTATTGAATGTGCCACAAGGTGACATTTCTCTTTCTTTAGACTTGCACGATGCGGACGGCACACATTTTCCCGTAAACTCACCCATCACTTTGCAAACCTCACCATATTTTGCATAAGCGTTTTGCCACATAAAAGTGACTAAGAAAAACACAATCAGTAAATTCAAACCGCTTAGTTTTACGCCACACATTATTAATGCCAGAGATCCAGTCTGAATGAAATTCAAAGTTCAACTAACCAGCAGTCTCTTCGGTATGTGCTATATATGCCTGTGTTGCTCTTGATATGCCAACATACAATCAATAAAACAGTGCATAATTCTGAAAAATGTATGAGTCATTAAAAATTTCTTAGTTTTCTTATAATATTTCAATCTCTTATCTGGCGTATTTTTTAACCAAACACCACAAATGTGATATAAGCTAAGCTCACGATTAATTAATGATTCATTGCGTACATTGACTCAAACATTAATGTTGTTTATAAGTATTTATGACAAGCATGGTTGGCTTTTCCAAACATATTTGCGGTTTTATTGTAATTGCCCTGGAATGTTTGTTGTTTCAATCGACATTTGTACTGTATTTTCTGATGAATTTTACAAAATTAACACAATTGATGTGGTAATTTATACGTTCATATTACTGTTAGGTTGAATAAATGAAACCGCATTTGCTGCTGCAGTTATTTCCTGTGAACCAGTGACTTGTAAGGGCTTTCTGTGACACTCCAGCTGTTATATATAAAATATTATTATCCTATTATGAACATAACTTCGTATACTCTTGACGCAGTGGATAATATTATTACATTGTCTTGAAGTTGGCAATACCCAGAAGAGAATTTATATGGTCGAAGATGTGGTCATAATCAGCTCCACAAGACGAGTTGATATAGTAAAGTTTGTTTGTCTGTCCGCTAACCGAACTTGTACAGAACTAAGGTTTGAACTAGTTTAAATGGGACCAGTACTGGTGCCAGCTTAATCTGCTCTCCATGCTTTAAACTGTAGATCTTTACTAGGGGATGTCGTAGGCAGGGGTCAATTTGTCACATTTCAACCTCTTTCGACTTGTTACCGTACTAGTACTGTTGCACCAGTTTAGGGCATATCAACTAAAAATATTGAACAATCTTAACAGACAGAGTAATTGCTGTTTTTTTTATTATTATTACCAACCTAGTTAATTTTTATTATTAATAATAATTGAATTGATAAACATTAATTTAATAAACATTTAAATGCTGCTCGCGCTGGGGATTGAACGTCATATATTCAGTTTCATAATCCAACTCACTAAATTCTGAGCTAGAGCAGGCGACATAGGATATTATGATATTTGACAAATTTAATTTATTTTAAATATTTTTATTTAGACTGTTGCTTTTATACATTTTCTCTATCTAGATAAAATACTAGTCCCTAATTCAATAGTTGAAAGCTAGTTTCCAAATAATGAAAGTGGGTCAAACCGACATTTTGTTTTCTTGACTGGTGAGATAAAGCGCCACCTTTAACTAGTTCGTGTACTAGTTTCAAATTCGACCGTTAGGTACTAGTTTGCTAATGTAAATATTCTATATACTTTGAGACTATCCCTAAATTCAACAGTTGAAAACTAGTCCGAAACTATCGAAAATGGAACAATTCACACAAGGAGAACTGCTGGGTTCTCTTATTTACAGTTTTTATACCCTACACACATGAGGCCAAATATATGCCTTGAAGGAGAGGAGTAAAAGCGTCTATCCTTACGATTCTCGGAGACCCAAATGGTGTGAGAAACGTTTGGTCATGCATTACTTCAAATTTAATGAGCCACACCTTATCACTGCCCACCTTTTAAAAATCCCTTTGAACACCAGAGCTAATAGAATATACATATTGAATGGTAGACTCAGTTAACGAACACCCTCTCCCACTTACCCATAAATAACCTATTAATAAAAAGTCTGCAGTTCGTAAACTGTAAGAGATAGAAACTTTATATATAGAGATCTAAATAATACATCAGTCAATTACAAAAATGCCACAAATTACCCCTCCAACCTCATTCTTGTCACTCAAAACTATTCAAGTTCAAGCGTTCTCGAAAACCAAAATGGTTATAAGCTTATATTTCCGATAGTAAAAACGTTTGGTCAAGCGGTTCCTCATGTTTCATTGGGCACTCCTTACTACTGCACCAGAACACCAAAAGTAATAAAACATGGAAATTGAATGGTATATACAGCTTGCAAGTATAAGAAAACTTTCAATGTTCCAATTTCTATGCTAATATTAAAACTGAGTGAGGTGTACGCATTGAAACAGGCAGACTGCTTCACTGTGAGACAGACGTATGTACATGGTTATATAGACTCGTTTCATCGTGCTGTTCGTAGTCAGAGAACTCCATGACATAGTTAATGTTCTCTTGCAAAAATATAATAAACGTCGGTTTATCGAGTGTACTCAACAATATAGTACCCTGCTCATGTAGCCGGCGATTTCACGTCCCAAATATTTAAAGAAACTGTGTACATATAAATAAGAAATTTATCATGTTCATATAAACATGAAAGAAACATGGCTAAATCAACTTTTGTTTTTCACAAAATACTTTCTGATGCTTACTAATGTTGGGTGTTACAGACTTACATTTTCGAAGCACATAAAACTAATATACTTTTTTACTATTTGAAGTGTACAGGGTATACAAAATTAAGTTTAAATATATTTTATTGCTTTGCAAAATATCAGTAAACATGATTAACAAGTCAAAAAAAGTTGCTTTATTGTAAATAAATTTTGTTAGAATTGATCTTCAAATATAGAAAATCTAAGTATCCTGAAAGGAATACAAAATTTGGCATTTCATTCTTGCTTTCAATTCAAAATTTGCATTTTGTCTGTAATCCATTGAATGTAAGGCATGACTTTTGTATATATACCTGGTAACTTCGGTGCATTACCTTTGCAATCTTTTCCTTGGTATACAATCGCGAATTGTACAAAGCGTTGAGGATATTTTGTATATTTGCCTATTGCTTGCAGGGGACCACCTGAGTCGCCAGTACACGAGTCTGTATTATTACCAAGGGCGCACATTTGTGATTTTTTTTGAAATGCAGTACGATGTAGTTTCGAGCAAATTTTAAATTCCACTATATCGACATTAGCTCTCAGTAATACTTGTGACGCAGTGCCATTTTGCGTTAAGCCCCAACCGGTAACCTCCCATCCATGATATGCCTTGTAATTTTCTTTCACAAACTCTGGAATCGGCAGACAAATTGGTGAAATATATTCTGGAAGATTACAATAATTCTCGATTTAAATTCCTTTCTTTCGTTCATAGCCTTTGAGCGCACTTACTGTCGAACCCCACATAATCACGAAGAAGCAGAAGAGCGACGTCGTTGTATCTTTCAGATCCATGGTAATCTTCGTGAATAAAGATCCTATCGATATCAATATCAATTGCCACAAAGCATCTCTTCGAAAAACGATTCATTTCCACACAATCTTCTAGCTGTGTGAGGTTATGCTCCCGAAGGCGGACTTGTATTCTATTGGTTGTTTATGTTTAAAGTTTGTTGTCAAAATGGAAATTACGAGATTGATTACTTACAGTTCACTTTCAAACCCTTTTACGCAATGGGCTGCGGTGAGCACATGACGATGGGAAATGAGTGTCCCACCGCAGCGAAATTCTCCTTGGATTTCATTGGTTTTGTATTTAAGAACCGCCATCCAAGGACGGGTCCATGGTTTTACCTCTACGCCATTAAATATTTTGGAAACATATTGTGGAGCCCCACATTTGAATGTAGCCAGTTCCTTTATCGACTCCGAGTTAAACTTAATTTTTTTGTTTGCGCAACAAACGTGTTTCTGAACACAAGAATATTTATTTATGGTTTTGTTGTATAAATAATGATTGTTGTCCAATTTAAACTTACTATTTTATTGAATGTGCCACAAGGTGACATTTCTCTTTCTTTAGACTTGCACGATGCGGACGGCACACATTTTCCCGTAAACTCACCCATCACTTTGCAAACCTCACCATATTTTGCATAAGCGTTTTGCCACATAAAAGTGACTAAGAAAAACACAATCAGTAAATTCATAACGCTTAGTTTTAGGCACACTTTGTGCAGAGATCCAGTCTGAATGAAATTCAAAGCTCAACTAACCGGCAGTCTCTACGGTATGTGCTATATATGCCTGCGTTGCTCTTGATACGCCAACATAAGTACAAGCAATAAAACAGTGCATAATTCTAAAAAATGTATGACTCATTACAAATTTCTTAGTTTTCTTATAATATTTAAATCTCTTAATTGCACCAAACACCACAAATGTGATATCAGCTAAGCTCACGATTGATTAATGTTTCATTGCGTACATTGACTCAAACATTAATGTTGTTTATAAGTATTTATGACAAGCATGTTTGGTTTTTCAAACATATTTGCGGTTTTATTGTAGTTGCTTTGGAATGTTTGTTGTTCCATTCGCTTTCATCTCAACATAGGTCTTTCTAATGAATTTTTACATCGATATTAATACTGTGTTTTTTTATGGCTCACATCACTGTTAGGTAGAAATGGAACCGCATTTGTCGCTAAAGTTAATATTACTTATTTATTTTTTTATTCATAATAATATTTTTCTTCTTTTATGAACTTTACTTCTTATACTCATGATGCACTGAATTATAACTTTTCATGAAGTTTACAACACCCAGTAGAGATATCTTCGACCATGTGTGTATTCTGATTGATCAGCTCGACAAGACGAGTTGATATAGAAATGTTCGTCTGTCTGTCCGTCTGTATATATGTATATTTTTATATATAAAATATTTCTTATAGGGTCTGCCACGTCTCTTTTTAGGTGTACCGTACTATAAGGTACATGCTATAAAAAGAAGGACGAGCACATTACAACTGTTTACAAATTCAATTAGAAGCCGAGTTGACCTCAACAAAAAACGCCATCGTTCAACACTACAGACTAAGTCAAATTACAATCTTACTACTGCAAAAAATACAAAAACAAATGAAAAATAAAAAAAAAACAACAAGTTGAGTGCACGCTTATAACGCCAACTCAATTTAAAGCACAAATATCTCAAGTTGCATACTCAGCAAAAAAAAAAAAAAAAAAAAGAATGAAAACAAAACACAACCATTTGACGCAACAGAAGGAAACACCTACAAGACATTATTCAACTGTAATGGGAAGCAAAGTGCCAAACTGCAAAAAAAGGGGTTGAGAGTTGAGGTCGCAGTGCGAAGAGCCGCGCCGCCCTGCGCCACGCAGCAGAGAACAGCACTCAGCGAAGCTCATGAAAAATTTAAATATTTGTTACCAATAAAAAACAAAACAGAGACACAAAAAACATGAACATCAGCAACAACAACAACAATTCCCAAAACGAAATGAGCTTGTACATTTTCATATTTACTTGAGGCCAAGAACGGAAACCAAGCAAACGAAACGAACCGAACCAGAAGCAGCAGCAGCAGCAGAAGCAGAACCATGGCGAACCAACATGAAAAAGAAACAAAAAAAAACATTAACAACAAAATACGTGCAAAGATGGCAAAGCGGACGAGGCAAAATTTCAAATAAAACAAGTACGAATGTACAATAACAATTGAAAGAATTTAAATTTGCATTTTGCGCAAAACATGAGAAAAAGCGTTGCAAAAGCAAAAGCAACAATAACAACAAAAACAAAGCAAAAACAAAGTAAAAAACACAAACGACACCGAGCGTCAATGCGTGTATCTGTGTGAGTGTGAGTGTGTGTGTTTGTGTTTGTGTGACTGCAAAGTGTCATTAAAGCACATAAAACAGAGTAAGAAACATGAAAGCACATAAACACAAACAAATGCAAACACAAACACAAACACAAACGTACATGCAACACATAACATCGAAGGAAAACACATTTTCCACGCCATGTCGCTTCGAATTTTAAATTTTTTATTGTTGTTCAACAGTAAAATGTATCAAAGTGTTAGTACAAAGCTCGTTTGTGTCGTACTTTATATGGAAATTCACATAAGTGCAGTTGTACGAATATGCCTTAATATATGTCTGTGTGTGTGTGTGTCTGTGTGTGTGCGTTTGTGTCTGACTTCCGACCACAATTGAATTTTTTAACAGCGTTGAGCATTGATAACCAAACTATAAATGTTACTAACCAAAAAAATGGTCGCAAATTGTTTAAATATTCAGAAACGGCAAAAAAAGAAGAGGGAATCGAACAAAAAAAAAAAGTAAAGGGTTTACAAAAATATATATAAAGTAGGCATATCTGAAAGTGTATGCATACGTATGTATGTGTGTGTGTGTGTGTGTCAGTGTGCTGCTTACAATCGCACAAAAATTTGTTAAAATTAACAATAAAACGTGACCGGAAAAATATTTTGGTCGAAAGTCAATTGAATATTTTCAGCGTTCAATGCAAGTGAAATATTTTACTTTATCTTTTATCATTGAAACTCACGCAGCAAATAAAAAAAAAAGGAAAAAAAACATTTTCAGACTTGTAAATTATTTTATTTGTTTCTGTCTACCTTACAGTTAAAATAACAGATGTCAGAAATATTGTTCTATATATGTTGCCATGCAAGGCCGAAACTTGATGACTTTTGTGAGCTTGAAGGAGTTGCAAATGAGTACGCGGTTAACTTATCAAGTGTAGATACAAGTTTCTTTTAGAATTGTAGTATCTTCATGGCCAAATATGCAAGCCACTAAAAACATGCCGTTTATTCTACAGTAAAATTATTTATATGGAAAATATGAGCGTAATTTATCAACTGTGACCAAAACATCATGCTTGACATGTTTAAATTGAAATATCGGGGAGCTTAACAAACAACAATTGATCTGATATAGAATGATCTAACAAAGTAATTTACAGCATGCCAATGCTCGACAATATGTTCTAAAAATCGTAAAAATAAGGTTATGGCAGGTTTTATGCCAACCGCCGTAGGTACCTGTTTTGGACTACCTTTTAATCCAAACAATATACGAAGAACTGGCTGACCAACGCATGTCTTCGAAGATATAGTAAAATGGGTTGAGTCATGAATTGTATTCAAAGATGATCTATAATAATATCTGAAATAAAATTACTACAAAAAACTGTGATTATTAATTCACACATTTAATAATTTTTGTATTTCATTCACTCTATTAATCAAAGAAACTATAAAATATTTGCATGATTAATTTCATTTCCATTATGTTATTAATTTATTTTTAAAGAATTTTTTACACATTATTACTTTAAACAAATAAAGTACTTGCTGAATCATGAAAGAACTTCCTGTCAAACACCAAACAACTACAATAAAATAAAAAAAAAACTCATAATAATTTAAAGCCGCCAACAAAAACTAAAGTGGAAAATAAATTTGCACGAAATTAAGTATAACAAAAAAAAAAATATTACAATAATATAAATTTAATAATAATGGAATTACAATCTGAGCTGCAAATAAGCTGACAAAAATAATTAAATGTTATTAACAATAATTATATACAAATGCCAAACTAATGCGCGCACGCATACAAACGCATCAGCTGACCCTGTGCGTGTGCTTAAGTGCATGTATATGCATTATCATTTATAAAATAAAATTTTAGTTTATTCGATAATTTTCAACAAATTTATTTAATTAATGAATCGAAGCCGTGCTTTTTTTTAATCTTTCCGCTATTTTTTTTTTTATTTGTTGCCCTTTTTTATGCATGCGCAGCACCTTTTGTTGCATTTAATTTGCAATAAATAATAAATTGCATAGAGAAAAGCCAAACATTTGCCATTGTAATTGTCAGCGTGCATTACATTTTAAATATGCTAATTTGAATGCATTTTGTTGCCCAACGATAATTTTATTTAGAATTTTTTAATGGCGTGATTTTATATGTTTTTCATTCTCTTTTTTTCCAAGCCCTCATTAATTTATATATTTGCCAAATAAATAATAATCACAAAATTGTAAAACGAAAAACGAAAATCGACAAAAAAAAAATCGCTGAAAATCGAATTTCGTTGTATTAATTGCATTTATAAATCAGTTAGAAAATACAGAATGAAAAAATAAACATTAGCTAAAAATTTATGATATTAATTGAATAAAAATGGACAGCAGCAGCAACAACAACAATAAAATGCATTAAAGTAATCATAAATTTGATCATTAAATTATAAGATAAGAGTAGCAAGGAATAAAGCGATTTAGTGAAACGCTGGAAAATCGTATAAGCAAAACAATAAAGAAAATTAACTAAGAAAATGACGACGTCGACGAAGACGACGACGATGACGATGATGATAGCTAAGCAGACCGAACGCGTACATAAAAATGAAGTCAGTGATGAAATTTATTTTATTGTCCGCTGAGTGACATTTGGCTGGACGCTAGCTCGGACACACGTACATACAAACACACGCACACACGCACATGCAAAGATAAATGGCGATTGTGTGAATAAGCAAAAGCGACTGAAGTGAAAATGGAAATGGAAATGGCAAAACGCGTTTGGCATAAGGACGCTCGAGGGATTTACGACCAATTAAAGCAAAAGATTGTATTCTGGACTTAGCAAGTCCCAAACTCACACACACACACACACACACACACAGACAGACAGATCTATGTATGTAGATGTAAAGAGATAGACACATAGTGCCTGAACCAACATTGACCTAATGCTATGTATATGACTACTGTATTGTTGTTGCGTATCTTTACGTATCTGTTTGTTGTTGTGCATGTGAGCTGTCAGCGTATTTTACTGTCACAAGTTAAACTGAAATTGTTACTGTTACTACACTTGGCTCTGGCCGCTATACTCTCATCTGGTTACGATTCAACGTTCGACTTCACAATGTTAATTGCTTATCTACGTGATTTCTTACCAAATTAATTTAGCCAAATTACAAATGTGTAACAAGCAACAACTCGACTGAGACAACAACAAACAAACACGCACAGAAGAATATAAATCAGTTAGTTGCTGTATTAGCATTGAATACATTTTCTTAATTAAATAAAATCATAAAATATGCGTCAACTCGTTCTATGTTTTGGTTTGGTTTGGTTTCATTTCGTTTCGTTTCGTTTTGTTTCGCTGCTTTGCTAATTGAGCAAAGTGTACTCAAAATAAACAGGTACAAAACACAAACAATACAAATAAACGTCAAGAAAACCAAATGATTTTTTTTTCTGCTTTTTTGCTTTACTGTTTTTTTGCGAAAACACTTTGGCGAAATAAAGCAAATGCGCATCAGGTTGTGCACACGCAACGAGAGGCGCATAAAATGCAAAAGCAAATAAAGCTAGCAACAAAAATCAACAAGGCCAAGCAACATAGAAAACAAAAACAACGCTCAAATTAAACAAAATAAAAACACACGTGCTCCGAGTAACAAGACAGAACACACACACACACACACACACACACAAACAGCAAAAAACAAGAAGGAAAGAAATAATAAAGTAAAATAAATATATATAACAACGCATAAAAGTATGCTATATAAAATAAACGACTATGCTGCTGATGTTGCTTTCGCTTTTGCTTTTGCTTTTTTACCCTGCGGAATAATTTGCTTGATATAAATTTCACATAGAGCAAAAATCACAAATGTATATTTGTGTATGAAACATGTATGTATGATATTTACAAAATAATAAAAACACACATGCACACAAACATACATACATACATAGACATGTATGCGTTCAACTATAGCCGAAAGGATAAATAAACAAAAACATGAAAGAAATGATTTTGTTATCGCACGCGCATAAAAACAAAAATGAAATTCTAACTAAATCACATCTATCTAACATTCAAATAGGCATACGTAATACCCTACAGTAAATTACGCAATGACGCGTACTCAAAATGAAATATGACCAACGCGGTTACACTTAAAATACACGATTGACTTCGTGTTGCAAAATTCATATTAACATATTTTTTTCATATATTTTGTTATACGCCTTTTTCATATGATCGTAGCGTGCATACGCAATTTTCGATAGAAAAACTATGACAAAATAAATATTAAGTTGCCAACGAAATGCTAAGAACATCAGATCATCATATCCTCAACATACATCACATGTCTCAGTTAGGGCATAAAAACAACAAAAAGAAAAACAAAGCGCCAAGCATGATTGACTTCGCTTTGTTATTTGGCAATTTGAGTCATTTACATTTGTCCAATGTGCATATTTTAGTTTATATTTGTTTATTTCTCTCGTTTTCTTTGTTTTACTTATTTGCTTATGCCAAAAAGTCAATATTCCGATAAGAATTCTATGAAAAATAAATACTTTTGCTTGTTGTAATTCAAGCTAATTTTTTCAATAAGCAAACAATATTGACTTTCCTAATAGAAGGTGCAAAATCGTGCAAAGCAGCAATGCAAGGAATTCGCTTTAGACAAAAGCATAGAATGCCATAGAATGCCATGCCAGCAACAGATCAATGTACAAACAAAAAACACTAAAATAGCACATGACACTTGTCGCTACACGAACAAATATTAAAAGCAGCACATTGAGAGCTTAAATAGAGAAACGACAATAGAAATGAAGTCACTTTTATTGAAGACAAGGTCTTCTTGTTAACCATATTGAAATACAAAAGACACAAAAGACACAACCATTATTGTATATTAAAAAGTATATGCAATGTTGACCCATTGAAAACAAGTCACACATACACACATAGACACACTTAAAAATGTCTATTATCTGCTATAGCAAGGCATGCATTACATAATTACAATTCAACGTTTTCAAAGGTAACAAAAGAAGAAAAATGCAATAACAAAAAGTTAATGACTTAATGCACAATTGGTCAAATGGCGCAGTTAGTGCACTTGAATGCAGGAGCAAAGCACACAGACACACAACTTGTGTAAAGACTGCAACAACACATTGCAGCATAGATTGCAGCGCAGCACTTGACACTGATTACACATGCAGAGGTAGAGGCAAAGGTAGAGGCAGAGACAGTGGCAGAGGCAGACAGACAGACAGGTAGGCCAGCATAGAGCAAAGTCGAAGCGTAGTCAAGTGAAATTGCCTCAAGACGTACGTGGCAGCAAATGTGTTTGTGTATAAGTGCATTAAAACACGTTGTCGCCTGTGCGACAACACCAACACCTACACCTATACAAGAGTCACTGTCACCAACAGCTTATCAAGCTACTTCAACGTTGACATCAGCAACGTCTAAATTTGCATTTGTGGCATAGCTGACTTATATTTTTTTTTGTTCCTTTGTTCGCTTTGCATGTACGTACGCTCACTTTCTTTCAAACTGAATTGTATTTACTTTGGCTTTTGCATTACATTGTATGATTGTAACCTAATTTTCTGCTCCTAATTGTTTCATTATGAAAGGCAAACAAAAGCGCACACAAAAGCCGTGCCTCATGTTGAGTGCCGAGTGCCGAGTGCAAAGGCATTAAAGAATGCTAACAAACTGCAAAAGAATGAAAGAAAGCATGACAAAGCCATGGGGTGGCATGAGTTAAAAGATGTTGCAATATGGCCAAGAAAGACAAAAAAAAAAAAAATAGAAAATAGAAGAGCTAAAACCGTAGCAGAATTTATTTGCAGCAAAAGCGTTGATGAAGAAGAAAGAAGAGTAAGCTTATATACAAATGTGTGCTACTTGACAAATGCCAATGCATGTGTATAGGTTTTTCTATAGACTATGTGTGTGTGTGCCTGTTGTTGTGTTGGTATGAGTGAACTTAAGACTGTAGATTTGGCAGCAGGATTTGTGGGGTTGTAATTTACTTGGCTTAATTTGATTGGTTGTTTCATTCTTGTTGCACTTGTTGGCATTGCAATTGCATGCAGAAACCGCTTGTAACCTACTTTTGTGTGCGACCATTGTTTGTTTTTAATTAACCGCACTAAAGGCAGTATACACACACAAATACACACACATACACACACACATTAATACATATCCATGGGCACATGCAACCAAAATAAACAATTGCAAATGACATTTTCAATGGAAACAACTTGCAGCAACAAAAACAATAATAACAAACACAAAAAAACAACAACAAAAAAAACCCAAGGCCTTGAAATAATTTGAATACAATGAAGCTACACACACACACACAAATACAAATGCAAACACGATAAACGCACATCAATGGTCATGTATCTGTGAGATACACATTAACGCGACTAAGCTAACGCTAAAGCTAATTACGTTAGCAATGCGACGCTCACACTTATTCAACTGCGTGGCTCAAAATCAAATTAGGCAAATAAATCTGCTGATTTATACAAACAAACATGCACACTTACACACACACACACATACATATGTATGTACATACCAATACACAAATACAAGCGCAGAGAATTCCCTGCTGGCAAAGCGAAGCATAAAAACAAATTAAGCCAAAATGTTAAATAAACAACTTGGTGGCTGGCTTGGAAAATGTTGTGGGAATAATTTGTGGGGGTTGGGGGGTGCGTCAGCCTCATGGGCGTGAGGCGTGGCGCGTGGGCGCCGCTAATATCATAAGCTGCGTCATATAATACAAGACAAAAAGTTATCTTATTAATTCCTTGCTACAATTCACATACACAAGCACACACACAGACACACGCACAGACAAAAAGTTCGACAAAGTTGCTTGACTGTTGGCATGGACAATCAAATGTGTTAAATATTACGAAATATTGTAGCATAATTTTCAGCATCTAATCCGACAGAAATAACACTTAAGCAATATTATACGCGTATTTGCGCATATTTATATCTTTTTGGCCTTGTCTCTTTTCGTTCACTCTTCCTTTTCCCAATTGAATACTCATTTCTGGCAAATAGTTTACGCTCCGCCATGACGGAAGTTGTATATTTCGTGCTAAAATTTTATGAGTAATCGCTTATTTTTTTGGTTTTTCTTTTCTTGCTTCCTCTTTGTAAGCAACTTTGATTAATGATACACGTTTGGGGGGCAATTTCATACTACTTACATATATATTATTTTATTTGTTTGTCTTGATTTTGATTGATTTTTTCAGCAACAGCATTTGGATTTTGTTATTTTGATAAACTATGCTTATGAAGTAAACACACATTTTTTTGTTTTGGTTTTTCTTTTTGTACAAAAAAATAATTGAAAACTTATTTTAACGAATTTATTCTATCGATTGATTTCATTCTAAAACATTGCAAACTATGTAACGCTTTACTAAAACGCACAGCACACCAAAATCGATAAAAACGATCCTTTAGCAATAAGTCAGATGATTGCCTTGGCCAATTTGATTGCCAGTCATAAAAGCAAATCTTTGGACAAAGCATAAAGTCAGCCAAGACTTTTGAAACGTTTAAACCACAATTTGCCGAGCTTAATCAAGTCACATACTATAAAAGAAAAAGTATCTGCAGATAGCTAAATGACGCAAAGCTCATAAAACTTTGAGCATATCCTTTTACATAAGTTGGACTTTGGTTAAAAGCATACGAAACAAAGTCTTCATGCGTAATTATCAGTGACTTGGCTCTTTGACTATAATTTTATGTTCTTTTAGTACGTAAGCACATTGGCTAAGGATGCCCGAGTGGTCATGGGGGGGTGTGTACATATAGTGTTGCATTTGTATTTATTCATTTGTATCTAGATACAAGAAGTTAGCTCGTAGTTTGTTTTTCCACACAGTTTGGCGTTTAAGCAAACAAAAACAGTTTACAGTGTTCTTAGTACAGACAACTGCAAAAGTTTTGCAAATGTTGTACTTTTGTTTTATTTTTTTTTTTTCTACTTCTTAGCCATACTCATTATCAACTTGCATTTGAAATAACATGACCGAATTAACTTCGAAGTATTTTAGTTGCGCTCGCCAATGACAATTGTACTAAGCACTTGCAACATACTCAATCTGCTAATGTTTTATGTTCGTGCATCGCGTTTGTCATACGCAAATTGACCCCATTAATCCACTACTACAACAATAAATTTACGCAAAAACAGAGACACAGACTCAGACAGCACTCAAAAAGGACAAAAAAAGCAGAAAATACAAAACGAAAATAGACAACAAAAAAAAAAAGGGGAGCAAAAAAGAGAAACGAGCATTGAACGCATTGAACTAAAAATGTATGGACAAAAAAAAAAGGAAAAAGACAAAGGACGTGCGCGTTTGTCCTTTGCGAGCAATTTAAATTGTTACATTCGAGTTTTTGTGTTCTTTTAGTTTCATTGCTTTAGCGTGTTTATGGTTTGTTGATTTCAACATGAGATAAAACATATATTTTTTTTGTCGCATTTGGTATTTTATTATAGCTTTGGTCTCTCGCTTCCTCTTCTTATTTTTCTCCATTATTTTTTCTTAGGCAAATGAGTAATGCATATAAAATTGAAATTATACTGGCACTTTGTATTGTTATAGTAAAGAAGATGAAAAAAAGTCTGGAGCCTAAAATAATACATGAATAAAAACATCAAAAATGTCATGGACAACCATAATAATTCATGTTTTTATTTCAAAGCAACCATGTGTTTCATAGTTTATATTTGCTAAGTAATACAGTTGTAAAAATAAAAGATTTTTCGTTACGATGTGTTTATTTATGGCAAATCAACCTAAACTTTTGAAAACTGATAGCACTGATCGTTTACAGCAGCTTACTGATAACAGTTATGCTCGAGACTTTACAGAACACTGTAATTTATACATTATTTTATTTAGCAGTAATATTTTGGAGACTTTTGACATAACAGTTTGCATACTTGCTGTTAATCTCGTACTGACAACATTTTGTACATATTAACATAACATTAACATAACGATAACATAATTGACAACCGAATTAGACGATTGTTTGAAAACTGACCTGTTAGAACATGCCAACGACAGCGACAATGCGACAAAAGAGCGAACACATGAGAAAAAGAGCAATCGCTGGTAGACAAAAATTACCTTGGTTTCTCGACACTTACTCTGTTAACCATTAATCATGCTCTTAACAACTGTGACAGTGCTATTGAAGCAGCTGTTGTCTTAGACGATGCTATGCCTCTCGTCTTTTTTTTTTGTTGTTTTTATATTACATGCAGACGATGTCGTGGACGACGAAGTGTTTAACTTCGTCCTTGATTTCGGCATATAACTTTTGAATGCTAACCATCAGCGACGACAATATGCTCGACTCTGTGATGCTCAAGACGTCCTTATTTTGGTAGCTGGTCATGTTTGCCAGTGCTGCTATTCAAGCTGGCAAACGAATGAACGAAGTCAACATTTGCCGCTCTCACTCACGCTACATGCCTATGAAGAGTTTGCTTTTGCAGTGCGTGCGTACGGCGTCTGTTTCTGTGTGAATGAGTGTGTGCGTGTGTGTGTGTGCGAGCGTGCTCATGACATCACTTTTTGCTCTGCGCAGCATGCCTCACGCTGTGAATTCCATCATCAGTCTTGAAAATCCTTCTGTGCGAACAGAGGCGAATCACGCGAACGGATTTACGCTGCGTATACGTAATGTCGTTTTACGACTACGTTGTCGTCAGTTATATTCGACGTAACAAAATAAAGTAACATGTTTGTGCATTTTTCCGAAAAGTGTTGAGTTGACCAAGCGAAAATGTGTGAAATACTTTTTATAAATTTTTTTTTTTCAGTTTGTTTATTTTTTTAATGTAGTTTTTTTACACTTTATTTTTTATGCATTCATATTTTTGTTGCATGTTCAGTGATATTTTAAATATGCACAGAAGTCCAAATACCACAAAAACATACGAAAAATATGAAAAAATAAATATTTTAATGCTGTAAAACCGCTTATCACAGCGGAAAGCGCAAACCACAAACAGTAAAGATACCTGGCCATGCATAACAGACTTGTGTTTACAATAAGCCAGTACGACTACAAGTGATAATGATAACACAATGTGAGCCGCCACTGTAGAATGCACAGTCATTGAACTATTTATGGGTCGCTTGAGTTATTAAGAATTGATGGTTCATTGAAAATCTTAAGTGAAATGAAATTGAAAGCATTTTTAAATGATTCTTCAGCAACTGATAGACTTGACGCCAGCACGCACACAGTCTACGCCAGCAGCCGCCATTGTTTTTGTTTTTGTTATTGTTTTGATTGTTGTGGCATGTGTTTTTGACATTTTATTTTGCGTTGTTTTCATTTCAGTATTGAACTCATTTCAGTTCACTGGCAGTTGAACTGGCAGTGTGTGTCTGGTGTCGGCAGCCAAAGTAAGGTCAAAATTTAAAGACACCGAAAACATGGCAAAAACTTTAAGCGCTCTGCAAACCAAACCGCTGAATGACATTGCGCTTACACTGCTGTGCCATCGAATTAATTAACATGACAATGACGAAGGTGAATTGCATATTTTGTCGCGTACGAAGACCCCATTTGAGTACTTTTAATTTGTAAAATGTTCAAAAATCAAGTTGATTTCGTTTTTCTTTTTTGTCAACTTTGTTTCTATTGTGCTTGCATAGCGTAATGAGTTAACTTTGTCTGTGTCGTTGTCGTTGTCATTATCGTTCCGACCATAATCATGATTTGGGTTCATTCAATACAAAAAAAAACGAAGTATCTTCACGGAAGACAACACTTTCCGCTTTTAAATTAGGCTTTTGTACTATGAACTTCACTTCACTTTCGACCTCTGATCAACGCCTGCTGCCTTCATAGCGCTTTTTGTTGAGCATATGACAAATTAAGTGAGGATACTCCTTAATTAATTGTGCATTGTTTCATGATTTCTGGGTGGAGTCATGGTTTTGGAGAAGATGTGTCCTTTGATTGATTTTGACTGCGGTTCTATGTGAATATAATTAATAACATTATTGTTATTATGGTTGTAGTTGTCATTGTCATTGTTGCTGTTGTTGTGGTTTTGTGGCCAAAAAGGTTATTTAATTGATTTTAATCGTTTATGCAAATGATGTATGTTTGTTGATTAAATAAATTATTTTGATTTGAAGCTGTTGTAATTAATAATGTTAGTAAAATGTTTGAGTGTAAAATAACTTTTACAACACAAATGTTTTACTCTTTGATTCATAGCCGTCGTTCTGCAACTGTTTTATACTATGATATTTGACAAAGTTTTACATGGTGAATTTCACACTTCGCTTGAATTGTTTGAAAATAAATACGAATTATTATATTTGAACAAGGAAATTAAGTTTTAAGATGCTCGTCTTAGACATCTATAAGAAGTGTGAAGCAATTAGATATTCATGCCAACATTGTCAACTTTATTTAAACAAGGGTCAGATCATTTTTTGTTACAACTAATACGCGATTGACATGTTCATGCTAACTTTATCAACATCGGCGACAAAAATGTCCCTCAATCAAAACGTTCAGCTGCTTATGCTTAAGCAATGCCATTTAAAAATTCACAACCTGAAAACTCATTAGGAAACGCGCCACAATTTAAATCAATTTAAGAAACGCCATGGGCTTTCGATTGTTAACTCAACATATTCGACACACGCTGACTGACTGACTGCCTGGCTGGCTGACTTGAGTGCACTTGGGTTTTGCTACTGAGAGGCACGTAATACAGTGACAAAACGCTGATAATTGTGTGCCGCAGGCGTTGCCAAAACTGAGACACAGTTTCAGCAGCAACACACATGCAAGCTAACACACAACTAACACACACACACACATAGTCAGACAAAAATGGGCGAAGCATCCTTCTAAGTCTCTGACTTGGCACATGCTTACGACAGCAGTCATCCATCAACGAAACTGTTTCGCAATTGGCTGCATATGTGTGCGTGTGTATGTGTGTGCGTTGAGTATATATAGTAAGTCAAGTTATCCTGTTTTGGCCTGTGCGCCACTTGAGACATAATAAATAAACTGTGCAGCAGTGTGCGTTGAAAAGCAACGTCATAGTAAATAAATAAATGCTTAACTCTTTTTGTGCTTAGCCAAGTTCAAATAAAGCAGTAAAAAGTGGTATGCCGTTTATTTGCCTAGTGGCGTTGACGATGACAATGACGATGGTGACGGCATAGCTTATAATCAATTCATCATCGCACAGCAGGCAGGCAGGCAGTCAACATAGCTGGCGGCGGGGCAGCAAAGCAACAACGCACGACATGTAGTTTCATATCACAGCAAACAACGAAGTTGACCATAAAGCAGCAGCGGCAGCAGCACCAACAGCCGTTCGTTATAGTGAAAAAAAAACCTTGCATACGCAAAGGGGCAACTCAAACTGCGAAACTTGACTAATTCGCTTGCAGATTGCCTACCCTTTCTAGCTACTCCGCTACACTCAACGTATGACTGAAAGAGTAAATAAGTGTTATTCTTGTTTTTTTTTTTACACATTTTGTTTTTTTTTTTTTGCTGCAGGCAAAATCTAAAAAGCAGAAAAAAAGCTACGTTTGCTGCTCAGCTCGTCATAACCATAAAACAAGACTGTATGCGCGCGTCATGTGTGCGTTACTCTTTCCACTCGCTAACACACTCATGTATGCTGTTTCTATGTGCGTATGTGTGTGTGTGTGTGTCTTAGTTGATGATGCTACAGCAAAACAATTCGCATATATACAACTTATTTATTTATTTATTTTTTTTGTTCATATATATTTTTGCTGTTAGTGTTGTTGTTGTTGGTGCCACCGTCGCTGATGCTACTGTGTTGTTGGTGTTGGTTCTGCGTGGCATGATGTGGCTTTATGTTGGCTTCGTGGCAAGCCAAATACAACAAGTGGCGACAAAAGAAGAGCAGTTGCGCAATGGTGGCAAGCAGAGAAGAACGGCAACGGCAACGGCACGACAACGCCACGAGTCAAATAAATTACCAACATTGTTGTTGGCAAATTTTTGATGGTTTAATTTTGTGGAAAATAAGTTGAGTTGTGCAAAAATGAAACAACAACATGCCAAAGAAAAAAACAGTGTTTAGAGAACAGCTGGTATATCTAAGCGTACGTACGTCACACACACACACACACACACATGTTGTTGGTGTTTCATTTTCTTTTTTTTCTGTGTTAGCCTATTTAGATGCTGAATAGAAAAGCAGTGACTTAAATTAAATAAACCAAAGCCAAGCTCATATTTATATGTTTGTTTGTGCGCTGTGTAAGCATATGTGTGTGTGTGCGTTGTTGTTTTGCTTGCACAACGCTAACATTTTATATTTGCTCATGAGTCTTACTTTGTCATTTCATTTACACTCCTTGCAAATACATTTATTTTCTATATTTTTTTTTCAACATTTCAAATTTTCAAAAAAAAATGCACATATTTTTGTTTTACTTTATTTAATATTTTGTCTTTTTTTTTTGCTTGCTTTGCCAAACTCAACCGCCGTTTTGATAACCTTTTGAATAGACTTCTTTTTGTCCTATATGTGTTCACCGCTATGCAAATAAACGCACATTATTCTTTCCCCCTTTGCACACATCATAAATTTATTTAAAAAATTTATGAGTTAATGAGTTTTTGCAAATAAATTAAGCAAGCGTACATTGGACTTGCAGATTTGCGCTCATACAAGCGCCAAGCTGCTAGCAGCATGCATGCATGCATGACTTTATTCAGTTAGTCATTGAGTCATTCTTTCATTAATTCATTCGTTCAGTCAGTCAGTTTTTCATTCGTTCATTTACTCGCTCATTTATTCATTGAGCAAACGGTTGTGCCTTCAAGCGCTTTTCTTTTCCAACTTTATTACAAATTCATACGCATTTACTTGTTGTTTTCAACAACGCCATCATCATCGTCATCAGCACCATCATCAGCATCATCATCAGCATCATCATCATCATCATGCTCATTGTCGTCGTCATCGTCATCGTCGTCAACATGCTTGTTGTTGTTACTCATTCAACGTGTTGTTCATGCAGAAAAATTTATATGTGCTTACCATGTATGTGTGTGTGCGTTGTATTTATATTTGTGCGCTCTTATAAATACTTCACTTCGTTTGACTGCTTTTTCTTCTGTGTGTGTGTGTGTGTGTGTGTTTGTTTCTGAATGTCTTTGTACATACCTATTCATTGAATTTACGAAAAAAGCAAAAAAAAAAATTATGCCATCAAAAAGGCTTGTATTCAATTTCAATTGGCTTTTGAGCTTTTTAATTTCAACGTTTTCATGTGTGTTTTTGTCTTACACAAAAACTTTTATTTGCGTTAATGTCAAATTTAACGTATATTTGAGCATTTTCTTTTTGTTGTGATTTCGGCAAGAGAAGCTTTTGTTTTTTCTGCATTTTAATTACAGTAAAAGTCAATTAAGAGAACTTTGTCGAACTACTTAAAATCTCAATTTACTCAACATTTAAAATTCAACACTTTCTTAAAATCTTTCTTACATGTGCAAATAAAATCCTTTTGATTAGTTAAACGAACTCATATATTTAACTTTCAATGGTTTCCAATATCAAAATTCGCTTCTTTTATTTAAAAACAAGTTAAACTTGTTAAAATATTTCCTTTCATACTACAAGAAAATATTTCTTCAAAAATCCATCAAACATTTGCAAACAATCTACCATCAAATTTCAACTATTACAACCGTGTAGTTCTTTTTACTTGGAAAAAAATGTAAATGTTAAAAAGAAAACTTGTATTTCTTGAAACGAAAAAAATCAGTAGCGATATAACTTAGTTTTGGCTGTGCATCTGCCAAAGAAGTTATCGCATTTTTATTTTACAAATTTTCATCTTCAAAGCATATTGCTCGAATTGTTTGCAACAAGAATTGTGTGAAAATTGCATGCATTCGAAATTTAAAATATTCTAATTAAAGTAGAAAAGCTAAGCAAATACTCAGCAGTATATAAATAGAACGGACAAAGAACGCCAGATCAATTATCCCAGTCATCCCCATCATTCCTCTATGCTATACTCTAATGCTTTATGAAATCTTTCTTCTGCGGTCCTTATACAAACTTCAGCTCATGCTCATAGTGTGTGTGTGTGTGTGTGAGCGTAGGGTATAAAGAGCATGCCAACAACTATTGTACAAATAATTTAATTATGCAAAAGCAAAGCAAATGTATAAAAGCATGAAAATAAAATTACTATTTGTAGAAAATTTTAATAGAGCAACTTGGAGCACAATAGAATAAAACCTTAGACATGATGGGAGAAATATATTCGCTCAGAAGTAAACGAAGAAAAAAATAAAAACCGGAAGAGAAGACATACGGAATACAAATTCAAAATAAAGCTAACAATACGGGTGTATAGAGAGGGATGTGCTGAGGTACAGAGCAGAGCAGAGTAGAGTAGAGCAGAGATGACTTGGCTTTTATAAATGCAAATATACTTTAAAGATTTTAATAGCAGCTGAAGGCGTTTTACGCATTGAGACTGGCAGACGTCATGTTACGGGCATGCGATAAACACGCACAAGCTAACATGCTGAGACAGACGGACAAACTGACAGACAGACAGACGGACACGCTCAGATACTGATACGCGTATGTACATATATGAACATGGTTTTCATACATAAATTTCAACACAATAAATCTTTAACGTGGATTTTTGCATGTAATCTTTCCAAAATCTATGTACATTGTTCATATCAGATGATATACGATGATATTGTGTGTAAGCGCAAAGCAGCACGAAAGACAAACAATGAGTACATGAAGAAAAACATATACGCTTTAAAACCAATTTTTCTTTTTTTTTCATATTAATTTTATATATAAAATGTTGTTGATTTTTGCCATTGACTTTGTTTACTTTTTGTTTTTGTTATTGAAGCCAATATAAAAATGCATTGTTAATCTTTAAACAAAATGAAAGCATTAAAACAAAAAACACAAAAAAATATCAACGGCAAATAAAAAGTGTGAAGAAGACGAACAACAAATGACTGACAAAAACAAAAGCGAACAAAAAAAAGAAGAAGCCAGAAAAGTATAAAAACAAATAATAATAAAATAAAGGCGAAAATGCCAAAAGACTTACGTGCATAAAGTGCGACTACGCGCACCATAAATATTATCAGCTAAGATAGTAAAACACAAGCAGCGTCGGAACAACAGAAGCACGACAGAAGGAAACGAAGAGGCCAGAGTAAAGCAGACATCAGTAAAGCAGAAAACGAAAAAAAGATAGAAACAACACTTCCTTTGTATGCTGCATAAAACGCAACGCTGGGCAGTAAAGACAGACGGGCAAAGTCCTGAAACGACAAAACAGACACGGCGCAACTGAGTGAGTGAGTGAGTGTGTGAGTGAGAAAGAAAAACTGGCAGAGAAGCTTTCCGACTTTCACATCCTCTTTTGTGACTTCCACTTGCCGCACGACACACGCCACAAAAGGAGACGCCAGAACACTTCCTTTGCCGCCACCACTGCCGGCGCTGTTGTTATTCAACTTCATTGCTGCCGCTGCCACTGCTGCTCATCTACTGCTTCTGACATTACTGCTCGCGCGCGCATTTCCGTTTGTTATCGCGGTAATGTAAACGCGTTTCCGTTTAATGCTCAACATCATCAACATTCGTTGCCTATTTTAAGGCGTTCCTGATGTTGTGCGTAAGCAGAGCGCTGCATGTTTTTCTGTTTGTCTCAGTGCGCGCCTAAAAGCATCATTGTGTAAAAAAATATCGAAGTAGTAGAAAAACACTCACACGGCACACACACGCACACAAACGGCGAAAATCACGACGACAAACAAACAAACGGCAGACAACGAACAAGCATTTCAACGACGTCGAGTACAGTGCAGCAAAAAAAAATCACTCACACACATAGAAGCAAAGGACAAAAAAAAAGGCGGCAGCAAACTTCGCATAAAAGTATTTAACCAGCAAGGATTTATGTTGATCACAACGGATTACAAGAAAATTGGAAAGGATTTAACATGAATTCCATTCAATTTCTTATCGCTTTACTCTGCGTTATCGGTAAGTGTTGTCTTTGACTACTGCTCTTTTTTATTTTATCACATGCGATTTGTGCCTTTATTTTTGCGCCTTTTTTACGCCCTTTATATACATAGGCTTAAAAGTAACAATCATTATAAATAAATTAGGCATTTGTCACAAATATTTAACAATTATAATGAACATAAGGTTATGATGAGCGAGTACATTGTTTGGCTTGGGACAAGAGCTCCTGAACGGAATTAAAAAAAATTTAAAAAATAAAAAATAGCCATGTCATTATTGAATAAGTTTTATTACATGTAGTTACAGATTTGCTGTATCGCTCTTCGTGAAGACCAACAGCACCAATTGTAAAAAAAACAGATACGATTTCACAAGTAAATATGCGCTTGTATAATAAAAATGGAAAACAAAAACAAACAAAATACGAACAATAAATGTTTCAATTTGTACAACAATAAATTTCTTAAATACACAAACAAATATTTTGTAATCACAAAGAAAAAAATATATATAAACATATATTTAAAAAAAAAAAACACCAACAACAATAACAACACTTAATATGAACAGTGCAACAACAACAATGAGAGAGGACACATTATTTACAAAGCTTATCAAAATTTTTCGTTATTTATTTATTATATTATTTTTTATTTTTTTTGTTTGTTGTAAAATACAAACGATTGCACGAATGAGAAAGTACAACAAACAATAAACAAAAAAATGGAGATATATAAAAAATACAAAAAATAAAAAAAAGAAAAACTTTTCAATTCATTTCAATTTATACAACATAAAAAATGCGACTATGACAAGTTGTAAGTCTGTGAATAAGGACAGTGTAAGAGTAAATGACGGCGAGCGGGAACGAAATGAAGAAAATATTAATATGACACAAATGTGTGTTTGTGTGTGCATATTTTGCAATACGATACATTTATTGTTGTCACTGTTGGTGTTGTTATTGTTGTTGTTGTGACTATTGTTTGTGATGCTGCTGCCATTTGTGTTGCATTACATAACCGCTTTTCAACATGCGATACATTTCATATTTTTTTTTGTTTTTGGTTTATTCTTATTGGTTTTTGTTTGTCTCTTTGTTTTCTTCGCTGTTTTACAAACAACACAAACATTATAAACGATCATGAATACAATATTTGGCTTAAATGCACGCACACGCATACGAAACCAACCACCCACACATACACACAGACAGAACAGACCACAAAGTATGCAAAAGCGTATGTAATTTTCTTATTTCTGCTGTTGATGACACACGCTGTGCGTAAAAAGTTGCATAAATATTTCCCTCTTTTTTTTTGGTATTTTATATGTTTGTGTCTGTTTGTCTGTACAGATATATTTGCCCATAAAAATATGACAAATGCAAATTATGCGTACACAAATAATAAATAAATAAATATTGCATAAACATGTTCGCAAGTATTTATAAAAATTGACAAACATAAACCAAAACAGAACAAAAAAAAAAAAAAACGAAGGAGAAAAAAATAAAAACACTGAAATCAAACGCATTTTAATAGTCTTTATGCGTTCTGTTTGACTTTCGGCACAGATATGATGACGCGCACAAAAGTATGCATTAAAATTTCATACTTTAGTACTTTAGCGGCGTTTGATGAGTACGAGAGATAGCAAAGCGAATGAAATAAAAGGAAACGCAAGTGTAGTGAAATAAACATGTACGATTTAACTCGATTATTCGCACTCGGGCGAGTCACTTTACGTTCGATTTTGATGCCAGTGTTACCACCACCACCGCCCAAAAGAATGATGAGCGTCATAAACATGCTTTGGCTTTGGCAGATGTGTTTGCTTTGCGATATGAATGAAATACTTATGTACGTTAAAAAAAAAAAGAAAAACATAATAATAAAAATATAAAAATAATATTCATAATTGCCAATCGAAGCGTATTTGTGTGTGTGTGTGTGTGTGTGTGTGTGTGTGTTGGTGTGTGTACCATGTGTGTTTGCCTACTTGTCGCACACATAAATCTTTACGCCATTTTCGAAAATTTTAATGTTGAAGCGAGAGAAATGCGACAATGTTTTACTGCTCATAATTTTTATGAGATTTTATTTATTGAAAGCAACTCAAACTGTGAAGCGACTGCGTTGATGTCTCTTCTTGTTGCTTATATGTATTATATTTTCCTTTTATTTCAATTAATTTTGACATTTTTATTGAAGTGTAAAGATAGCAACATTTCACTTCGTACTTTCTTTGCCAATGACTCACTTCGTGCGCACGACTTTTGTGACTTTAATGTTTGTACTTATTACGCTTTGTGCGCGAGCTGAGTTAAGACAAGAAATGACAAGTTTAATTGGCTTACGCATGGCTTAACACACTGCACAATATTTTGTGCGCTTCATTGTGCCTTTTTTTTGTTTTTTGCATTGTGTTCACCTGCCTTACGCAAGGAAACCACGTTGTACGTGTCATGCTTAATAACTGCCAATGAGCAATAATTCATGCATTAATTTCTCCGACCATAGTACTGTTAAACGTGCCATCGTGACTTTAAAATCAATTCCGCATAACTAATTTATACGTAGAATGACATCATTTTCATCGCACTTAGAAAACTGAAGCCATAAAGCATAGTGGGAACATAGTTAAATACGCCTTGGGGCAAAAATGCCAAGCAAAGTTTTATGCAGCAATAAAAAATACACGTTCGAACATATTTCATATGAAAATTATTACAAATGTACGTGCGAATATGAAAGCATTGCCAGAGACTAAAAAAGAAAACAACAAAAAAAATGAAATAAAAAAAAAAATTCAAAGAAAGTTTGAAGCCATACACCAAATGCTCACACACACGCACACATACACACACACATTCAACATGATAATAGAACAACAAAAGCACGAAAACCGATGTCTAAAATTTAAACATATTTTTGCCAATATGGCGCAGTTTTGATTTAGAATTATTGCCACACGAAATGCAAAAGAAAACAGAAGTTGTGCCGATTATGTCTACAGCGACGACAACGACGATGGTACTGAAAGTAAAGCATAGAAGCCAATGAATGTGTGTGTTTCTGTGTGTGTGTGTGTGTGGAAATGCAGACTAGCTCAAGAAGCGCTATAAAATTTATTGTTTTATTCCGCTTGCATGCACACAAAACAAGTGTGAGCGCATGATGTATCATAAACTATAGAGTCTTGTTGCCATGAGCAAGAGCGGAACATGTGCACGCAATTTTAGTTATTTTATACATTAGATTATGATTGATTGTTAGTTAATGTCGGCGTTCGTTCAAGTGACAAAAAAAAAAATGCAACTTAAAATATAATAAAAAAAAATACAAACTTAAGTTGATGAATCTATTTAAGTTACTTAGCCACACCCTAATTCAGTCAACTTAGTGTTTGATTTCTATATACTTCCTCATATAAACCAACATGCCAAACTATGTAAATATGTATACTGCAAGCTACAACAACAAAAACAACGAATATTAAGCTTTGCCAATTAATTAACGCATATAGTTAGATAAATATTTATACGCGTCTCACTTGCTCCTTCATGCCGTCGCTTGGTCGCTCGTTTATACGTTTTGTACGTTCAATTTACTTATTTGAAAACATCAAATATCCAATTAAAGTTGCCACAAGCATTCATACTCAATTTATAATAATTACAAACTAATTAACTCTGATCCCTCTCATAAATACCAAGTGAAATAATAGCCAAGCAACGCGCAGAAGACAACCAGCACAGGAACAGTGTAGCAGCAGCAATATTGTTGACTCCAACTCTCATCTATCAACCACCACGAAAGCATACGGAAACCCACTTGTGTTACGTAACCGCAAGCAACGCGGAAAATGTGAAAAATAATTATTAACAGAAATTAAACCAAATTAAACAAAATACAGCAACAACAACAATAAGAAAACACGTAACGAAATAAAATAAAAAAAAGCAAACCAAAAATTCAGTCAAAAAGAAAAACAACAACTTGTCGGCTTAGCAATCAAAAACATCATCAACAGCAGCAACCAAATCAGAAGCTGAAGCTGAAACTGAAACTGGGGCAAAGAAGCAGCAGCACGAGCTAAGACAGTAGTCGAGAAATGAGTGCCGTCACCGACACCGCCACCGCCGCCGCCACAGTCGCGTAGGCATTCAAAACCCAAAAAATGCGGATTTGTATATGTTGCTTTCAATGAAATGACGAAACTTACGCTACGGCAATGAAGAAATTTTGCGTGCATATAAAAGTAAGAATTCAACTTGTAACGCCATGGCAACCATGGCGCGAACGCATTTATTTCCCTGGCAAGTTTTAGACGAATCGCGTCGTGGCAAAGTGGGTTTGGCCATGAAATTGACGCCGTATTTATTTAAATAGCGAAAATGATACAAATTTAAACATTCTTTCATTAACGAATTTAAACGGACCGCAACGAGAACGGGCACAAGGGCACGCCAGTGTACGGCAAGGCAAAGCAAGAAAGCGGGCGAAGACGGCATGCGAAGAGGCAAAGAAAGATGACGGCTTTTCGTTGTAGTCATCATGACAATTTGGCCTAAAATGTGCGCCCGTGTTTGCGTGCAAAGACGCACAAAGCGGCCAAGCGCGATAATGGCAACGAAGTAAACGCTCAAAACAAGCAGAAAAAAAAAGACGAAGAAAAAAACGAAAATAAAAAACAAAAATGAAATAAGAATCTGTACACAACTACAGCTCATTAAAGTCATCAGTAGACTCATTTGGCAGTTGGCTGACTATAAGCGTAGGTTGGAGGCAGTCGAGTTTGAAATTGAGTTTCGAATGAGCAGTGCAGTCATGGTGGCACTTGGCAGCAGTTTACACTGTCGAAGTATCTTAAAGTCAAGTAATAGCAACTTGATATCAACACAAAATGACCGACAATGATGTACAAACAAAACAAAAGGAACATGTTTTGATAACAAATAAAATGGTTTGAAAAGTTATTTTTGCTTTTCACATTTTCAAACCAAGCAACAAAATCTGAACAAGCCAAATACTTGTTAGAATGCCACTGTTAAAATATGTAAACATATTTTTATTTCCATAACTTTATCATTGATTTTTTTTTATACACTTATGCACTGTGTTTCATGATATATAAAGTTTGTTGAGAGCAAACGTATATAACATACAGAAGAAGAAGACTCCACAAACTTCTTACATATGTATTAAATATTCTTGATCAAGATGACAAAAGAAATCGACTTAGTCATGTCAGTCTGTCCGTCTGTTTGTACTCACCAGTGGTTCTCAGAAACTATACAAGCTAGAGACTTGAAGAACAACGTTCATAGAATTTTTGCCACGCCCGCTCCTTTCCGCCCGACCGATACGCACGCTTTCTATAAAAGTCATAGTTTGAATACCAGATGAGATAGAAACATTAACCTCGGTAAATTTTTCCCTTCTCCATCATTTTCCCACAAATAGTTTATTTCTAAAACTGGCTATATCTTCTAAACTATAAATGTATACATACTTTGTAAATATACCTCTTTAACACTGCTTATCCCAAAATATCACTCTCCCAGCTTGTTGCTCCTCAAAGAACAATTTCTTGAAATTGCCATATTGGCACTGCTTTATCATATTTTATTTAACTGCAGCACTACTTTATATTTATAACTACAGCACTGCCTTCTATATTATGTAAGCCCTGTCGGACCAACAAACTTGAACAATATTTAAATAAGCAAGTCAGTTATACACTATTTTTTAGATTTGGGATCTGCAGGGTATTATATTTTCGAGTGTACTCGACTATACCGCACTTACTTGTTCTTGTTCTTGTTCTGTTCCTTTCCTTTTTGTTTTGATTTGCACATTTTTCATGGCTAACATTTATACTAAAACGAAACTCCCATCGCAGCTAACTGTGAGCTACGTTAATGGAATTAGAAAACTTTTTCGTCAGGATATATGAGTATGATTTGATACAAAATAGAAAATAAAACCAAAACCAAAAAAAAAAAAATATATATATATATATATATGAAAACAAAATGAATTGTTCACTCAAACCAAAGCCAACTTTTTGTTCTTGTTAGCAACTCAACAGCGATGGTAACTACTTGGATAACTACAGCAATGCAACAACACATACCCACACACACACACAAAGGCTCGTATGGGTATTTTCCACTCGTTTTCATTGCATAAACTTCGTAATGAAAAAGTTTCTTTGCCCAACTGTTTTTTGTTTTTTTTTTTTGTTCTTTCTATTTTTACTTCTAAACTTGAGCTCAAGACTACTGCCACAAACATTATTCTATTTGCCATATTTCCTCCAATTTTTTGTATTTTTTTTTGCCATTCTCATATTTTAAATTTTCACTTCAAAATGCAAAAGTTTTTATATTTTTATTTTCTTTGCGCACATAAAAATCAGTGCAAATCGACGGGAAAACATTGTTGTGAAGCTTCAACGTAAATCGAGAATCTTTCAAAGTGCATTTGAAGCTTTTTAGTACTTTGCGTCGTTTTCGTCACGCGTATCTTTACATCAAATCACCGTTTTAATATCGAATTTTTCGGATCTATTTTTCTATATTTTTATTTCTCTTATCTTCAAAGCTCAATCTTTTGTAGAGCAATATTATATGGTATCAGTAAGGCAGCTCGGCTTAGTCCGATAATCATAAGACTTTGCAATACTGTTAAGCATTACTAAAAACGCTTAATTGCAAATTGTCGACTGTTAATATTATAAGAACAAAGAAATTTGGTTTATACAAACCTTATTTTTGAACGATCGTTCCTATAAGAGGTAATTGCTGTAGTGGTCCGATCAAAACTTTGTTCGAAATCTGTGAAACTCTAGAAGGAGTTTGCTGATCAAAAATATTTGTGTATACTTTATACAGTCGAAGAGGTTTCCTTCTCTGCATTGAAAACTCCATGACAAAGTTAATATACTCTTTTGCCAAAGTATAAACAAGATGAGATAATCTTTGATTCCAACGATCATTAACTATTTACACAACTTTAATGAATCTTAAAAAATTATATTATCTAATAAAACGAATACGTTTTAACTAAATTAATGCTCAACCTGAAATAACAGAAACACTTGATTTTTTTTTAGTTTTAAGCATTCGCTGTAATAAATGCATTAACACTTAGAAGCTCCTGGCGAAACGCAAAAACAACGTTCATGCCACACACACCGTGGCTTCATCATTTAAAAGAAATAAACTTTATAGTTTTTCCAGTTTATTGTCACAAATTTGTTTTATCGCTGGAAAAAAAAACAACAAAAAAACAAAAATAATAAAACGTTAATTTCTTATTGTAAAAACAAGAGCATTTTGACTTTTTATTACGGCAATGCAGATTTCTTAGCGACAAAGCAACGTTGTGTTTTTGTGCATACAAAGTTATTTAAGTGCGTCATCAACGTGCATATTAATGCTCATTTCCGGTTTGCTTACATTGTTGCGCCGCGCATTTCAACAATGCAACACAAAAACAAAAACAAAACAACAACCAAAATGTATACTAAATACAAAAGCCAACTGCAACACCGGCAGTGACACACACACACACAAATGCAAAATTATAATGCCAACAACAACAACAATGTGTTATAATAAGCTATTTAGCACTTCTTTTCATATAATTTATGTTGTTAATCCTTTGTATTTGAGCGTTGTTGCCGTTGCTCCTTCTACCGCGCCTTCTGCTTTCAACCACAACGCCCATATTGTTGCTTTGGTTGTTGTTGTTGTTGTTGTTGCTGCTGCTGCTCCAACGCTCGTCGCTGGCAATAAAAGCGTCATAAACATTTATGTACGATTGTAATACGACAACGTGCCACCGATGCAACGGAAATGTGGCAACAATTTCCATTGCTGCATTTAAATGTAATAATGACGTCAAGAATAATGTTGTTAAGCCAACACCGTTGCGTTGAAGGCATTGAATTATAATAAAACTTTAACTTTTGATTTGCAAAAATGCACAAAAAGTTTCAAGTTTGTAGAATTTAATGTTTATTGCAACAATTTTCTGAAATCTCACTTGATTTCAATATACTTGACTTTAAGCTTATTTAGTATGCGACTTGCTTTCAAATACGATTTATGTCTCAAATTACACTTGAATTGCATTAAGCGTTAAGTTGTGCGTCCGCTGACTCAAGCTTAGCTCAATGTGTGGCATGCTCATTGCCTGCGGCATGCTTCCGCACAAGCGCATCACAATCGTTCACACACATTCATGCATATATACACGCACAACATGCGACCACTTCCTTGGCTGACATTTTTATAACATAATAAAAAAAAAATTTCCTTATTTACTACCATCATATTCAAGACTTTTATGGTGTGCTTTGTTGCACTTTTATGCTGTTTCCCCCAACTGCAAACGCCGTCATCATCATCGTCATCATCATCATCATCATCATCATCTTCGTCAACATCATCAACAACATCATGATTGTCGTCAACGTTGACGTCGTCCTTACTGTTGTTGTTATTTCAGTAGTTGCCTTTGGCGTGCAACACACTTTGGTAATGCTGCTACTGCCTATGCAGCTGCCTGCTGTTGCCACAGTCTGCACAGTTGCATGCAACAGCTACAAACGCCTGCGATTGCCATTCATGCCGTGTGCCGACGTCGCCTTTGGATTATGCTAAGTATTTTGCCAACAGTACTTATTTTTCACAGCTCACACGCACACACACACACACACATGCGCGCGCGCACAATTGCTCTCACACTAACACTTACTGTTGCATAAACGCCACTCTGCCAAAGGCTGGCGGCATGTGGCATAAATGTCATCAACTCTTTGCTGCAATGCTCTTTTGTTGTTGTTGTTGTTGTTGTCGTTACAATAGTGGCTTGCGTTGTCGCCAAAGTTGACAGCCTCAGCCACAACTACAACAAGCACACGGACGTCGCGTCGCATCGCGTCGCCTACGCTGTCGATGACTTCGCCATAGGCACTTCCTTACACTTTACAACTTTTGACTTTAATGCAAACAGCTTGAATTCTATGGACGACAACGTACATATTCTTTCTTCTTCATCATCTTCACCCGCTTTTTTTTCACATACAACTGCCGCCAAGTAGCCAAGCAACAATTGTACACAAAACCGTAGAAAGTAAACTTGTATAATTTGATTGTTATAAGATGATGCCAAATAAACACGAATTCTGTCAACTTGTTACACACACACATGAGATAACTCTTCAAGCTGATTAAATGCCAATCAAAATGAAGTCACATACAGGCAACAAGTTCATCGAACAAAACTCATGCTTACAAAATAACCACTAAAATTATTATGTTAGTCATTGACATAAAAACTTGAACTTATTCAAGTCTTCAAGACGCGTCTTTACGTAATTAAATTCATTTATGCGCAGCATCGATTATTGCTGTATGAGAGAGCATAAATTTCCAATAAACACGCAACTCGATACGAGTGAGACATTAGTTGCCCAGACAGCCCAAAGTTATTATAATGAACATAAAAAATATGATTATGATTGTCATTAGTATTGGTGGGCGTTACATAAAATCATATGTTCATTGTGACACATACGCTACGATTTGGGGGAGGGGGCGTTATCTGCCACACAAATTGTACGCATTTAGTTTTGTCATTTATGTTCGTGATAAAAATTGTTATCGCATCGATGCATAAAAGTCGCCAAATGTGTAAAGTTTTGTCGTTTTGCACATTTTTTTATCACTTAAGTCTTCTTATTTAACAATTGTCATATTTTCATTATTTATTACTACGAAATATTGAAAATATTATAAAATATTTATAAACAGTGACTTGTAGTATCTCCTTAGCTGTCAGCCAACTTGATGAAGCATTAAAGCGTAAAAAAATCGCTGTACAAACTTTAAGTGAATTTGACTTTAAGCCAATAAGACAAAAGAATGAAGTAAATTTATGCAACAAAATGAAATTGGCTTAATGAAGGCAACAACATGTACCAATGCCGCCCTCCACATTTCTTGCAGGAGACACACGCTGATACACATTACTTTAACACACTACCAAAAAAAAAATACCAAAAAAAAATACCAAAAAAAAAAAATCGTTACGCTCGAATAGTAAACTTTGAGCCAACGAGCAAAAGGACGATTGTCAAGCCAGAAATATGATTTATAATGCCGGCGGTTAGACGCTGGCTACTTAAACTGTCGAAAGTTGTAAGCTTCAAACAACCACGACGACAACGCTGACGTCGACGTCGATGCCGACGCCGATGCTGACGCTGACTGTCGACTAAACGAAAATGAATGCAGGAATAATGGCCGACAGGCAGACACGCATAATTTTGCACACACTCACACAGCAGCCAAAATTGACACGCTGCCAGTTTGTTGTATCGTACAGTTGTGTCTTGTATGTGTGTGTGAACGCTTGTGTGCGCATGCTGCCTCTGTGTGTGTGTGTATGTGCGTGTAGTTTGCACAAATCTTATTAGCAGATAAATGGCGCACAAATTTGAAATTCAAATAAGTTGAAATATAATTTAAGTTGGCGTTCACTCAGTCATGCTTTAATCGCACTTTGATGTGTCATCGGCTTTTCTTTTTCTTCTTATTTTTTACATTAAAATTCTTCTACTAGTCCAGTCAAAAGCATAAAACTAATAAAAGAAAAATTTCAACAGAATTGTAAATCATCGAAAATCATAAAAAAAAAACCGAAATTGCGTCAAATCATTTAAGTCAACTAGCTGTGAAATTTCTTACAATTTTATTTGATTTCTTTTTGATTTCTTTTGATTTTTATTTGTTATGACCAACTAAAAACCCAAATAAACATTTTTGAAATTCTCAAGTTTGATTTTATGATCGAATCTTCGCTTCATGTCCTTCATGCCTTGGACAAACTTGTGCAAAGAAATATGTAGATTAGAAGGCGTTAAAAAAAGTTTGCCTAATAAAATTTGCAAAATGAAATAACAAACAATCCTTGAAGCGAAGTTTTTTTTATTTTTTTTACTTGTCTTATTATTGATTTCTGCTTTTGTGTTGACTCTTGGAAATGTGCTGAATTTTAAATAAAAAAATCTAACGTAGCAAACCTTTCACTATGCTCAACTATACAATAATATTCAAATAAAAAAATTAGCTTATGCCGGGAAACTTTCCTCTTTGGGCGCTTAATAAATTTAAATAAATTATTAAAGCAAAATGCTTACATTATGGACGACCCAAAGTGAAATACTAACTAAGCCAGGCTAAGCTTTATTTTAATCTTTAATTTAAACAAATAAAGTCGCCAAAGACTTAAAACCAAAACTGAAATTTTACGTACCAAGCAACAACAACAGAGAAGGCGAACGTGCAAAGTGAACAAATCAGCAAAGCAACAAAAAAACAAAAAAACAATGGCAACGACACAAACAACTCAAAGGATATTGCAACAAAGTCATGGTGGCCCAAAATCACAAAAAAAAACACACACACACACACAAAAACGCATGAAAAAATACAAAAAGAAAGTCGGTTTTATAAATTCCATGCAAAAAGCCCCGAATGCGTGCCAGTTCATGGGCAAGCAGAGTGTCGACTCAATGCGTTGTTGAACTCAAGTAAATGTCATCGAAATGTGAGTGGATCTGTGGCACTGCTAAAAAGAGAGTGCGGGACGTGAGACGCGAGAAAGCAAAGTAAAACGTGCTTTAGTTCTAATCATGTTGTTGTTGGCAGTCTTTGTAAATGTGTCCAATGGCATGTCATCAGAGCACAAAATATAAAAACCTACAAAAAAACACAAAAAAACAAAAACAAAAACAACACCAACAAAGGAAGGAAATAAAGTAACCAAAAGTGCGCATAAAACTTTGCCAAAGGCAATGAACATTTTCCGCACACTGTACTAAATCTGTATGAGTGTGTATGTGTGTGTGTGTGTGTGAGTTTAAAAAGTCAGTGATGTTGCTGACGCACAAAATAGCCAATGTCCACGCGCTTTCGCATTCGTTCATGTCAAGTTCCGCACAAACACACACACACACACACACACACAGAGTTGCTTTAAAATTTCATGTTACGCTTACGAACATCATCAGTGCGACACACCGCTGACACATGACTGCCCACGCTCGCTCGCGTTGAGTAAACAAATGCGTAAATTAAGTGCCACTTGTAACATTTGTTGTTTTTCTTTGTCAAGTGTATCTAGAGAAGTACATATGCGTGTGTGTGTGTGTGTGTGTCTATTTGTATTACCCACGCGTATGCCCATGTATTACACGCGTAATATCGACGCACACCGCCATTTTGTTACGCTGCACACATGAATTTTTCATTTGACATTTCATTAGAAACTTATTTCAATCATAATGAACATGTTTGTTGTTGCTCTGACAAAGCTTACAGTCTGACAACTTTCACCTTTCTTTATTATACCAACAGTCATGCAGCGTATACAAATTTCGTTGCTGCCATATGCAATTTATTTTACTTGTTTGTCATAATTGTTGATGTTGTTCTTGGTGGCGCTTCTGTTGATGTTTTGCTTAGAATTTTTGTAACAAAAATTTATTTATCAACATTTGCTTTTATTTTTTAGATAATTTTTAATTTTTTTTTTTGTTTTTTGTTAGACATGCTCTTCCTCATTTTTAATTTATGACAATGGCGGCGGCAATTGTTGTTATCCTAGTTGTTTATGCTATTGTTTTTGTGTTTGTGTTTGTTGTTGTTATTGTTGTTGCTTTTTTGCTACCGTTCTGCGGCATGCTTTGCCTGTCATTGTTGCTGTTGTTGTTTCTTTATTATTATTTGTTACTGATGCTGTTATAAATGCCGCTTGCCGTTGTACTTCTCTTTGTTGTTAACCGTGTGTCGCACGTTGCGGTTTCACGTTACACATCGCTGGACTTGCTGTTTTTTTTTTTGCCCCTCAACGCTCTTGCATTCCTTTGACAACACAACACCATTTCCGCATCTCATAGCCCATCATCATTGCCATCGCCATCGCCTTCGCCTTCGCCATTGTCCTTGACTATTTCTCATTATAACAGCTGCTGCTCCGACTGCTTTTGTTTGTGTTGCGACTGTTTGAATTGTTAACGTTTGCTTTGTTTAGTGCCGCATTTATGCTATTAAAACATCATGACAGCCTTACACAATATTATACATATATACGTACACATACAATAACAAACGAGCGTGCAACAATGCCCAAGCCAACAATTGAAACAAAGCAAGCCAAGTGTTGGAATTATTATCGCACTTCCGGTTTTCGATGCGTGTGTGTGTGTGTGTGTATGAACATGAACATAACAGCAACAGCAAAGGCAGCGCAACGTGAGAAGCAAACGCTTGAGCGATAACGCAGCTGATGATATTCTCAACTGATTTTATTTTTACAATTACAGCTGAAAAATATGCGCGCTTGTCTTTAGTATTGCGTAATTTAATAGCTTCCATTGCCTAAATTTGACACTTACTAACCAACATTCCTATTTTTTTCTACTAAAAGATAAACAATTCAGCACAAATCGTTAAACAAATGATTACAAATCAATTTGCTTTCTATTTTTAACTTAAACCGTACTTATATGCTAAATCACAGAAATTGTACAAGCAAAGCTTTTCTCGGTCAACTCATTTTGTGAAATAAGTGAAACGCAACTCATTTGTATTCGTAAACCTAATGACTTTTCATGTTGATTTTAGCCGCAGGTGTGAATAACGAATCTCGGCCTTTGAATAATGAATGAGCATGAGGACAGAATGAATCTAAATAAGAGGCCGAAAGGCTCAACGTTGTTATTTATCGAAATGAAATCGGTGTGAAAGCGTTTTCATTACAGTGAATTACATGCACAACCCCCACTCCCCCAAACCAACAAATAAACGAACAAACAAAAACAGCTTTTGACGTTTTGAGTGTGAAAAGCGCGCATGAGCTGAAAAGCAACACCTTCGCGTTACGACTTGATTAGAAAGTCAAGCGAAGTTTTCAATTGGTCACGTTAGCGTTGGGTTTTAAACGTTTAAAACTGACATCTGTAGCAGCGACAACGCCAACACCAACAACACCAACGACAACGACAAAAACAGCAGTAGCAGCAGCTGGAGCAGCAGCAGGAGCAAACAAAGCCATCAGTGGCAGTGTGCACTTTACAACAATAGCCACTTTAAATAAATAATTGGCGTAGAAATTAAACGACACCGGTGAGAACAATGCCAGGCATTCAGGCCAACCATTCCGACCAAGCATTCACCAGACCAGGCACACTCAGGTGCCAGAGTCTGTCAGAGTGTCAGGTGAATGGGCGTACAAGCGACGCTATGTAATCTCATACTACGTCAATATAACGACAAAGTAATTTCACAGCGCGCTAAAGATGGCAATAATCAAAGAAGCACTAAAGGAAATGCGATAAAGTGAAGAATGAATGAATGGCCCGTGGAATTGATGGCAACGTTGCCCAAAAAAGTTCATTAGCGTTGATCAGCGCCGAGCAGTTACAGCACCGGAAGTGACAAAGAGCGGAAGTGCGTGGGCGTCAAATGAAATGGCTTTAAATACAGCGAACGTTGCCAGTAAGGCAAATGAAAAGGCAGCATGAACGAACGAATGAACAATAATTGGACATCAAAGAAGCATTTGACCGTGTATGGCACACGGGCCTACTAGTCAAAATCAAAGACATGCTGCCTGCTCCATATTTTGGACTGCTCCGGTCATACCTTGAGCGAAGGCTGTTCGCGGTTCGCTTCCATTCGGCCGTTTCTAGAAAGTACGAAGCTAAAGCTGGTGTTCCACAGGGTAGTGTCTTGGGCCCCCTCCTATACTGCCTCTTTACTAGTGATATGCCACAGCCTGATGATAACGAGACAACGATGTTGGCCACGTTTGCAGATGACGTCTGTGTCACCCACAGATCAAGCTGTGAAGTCACCGCTGCTGACGGAATTCAGGAGTACGCCTCAACGTTCGCGCAATGGGCGAAGCGCTGGAACATTGGCATCAACAGGGACAAGTCGGTTAATGTATGCTTCACCCTGAAAAGGAAAACTCCGCATGCCATTAAAATCGAGGGGAATCCGGTACTGCAGGCCAACTCAGCTAAATATCTTGGTCTCATCCTGGATCGCAGGCTTACCTTCTCCAAGCAGATAACGGCTATGAGGATTCGCATACGTGGTGCAGTGAGCAAACACTTTTGGCTATTAAACTCAAAAAGCAAACTATCGCTCTCAAATAAGCTTATGATATATAAACAAATAATTGCGCCGATCTGGAGGTATGGGTGCCAAATCTGGGGACTTACTTGCGATAGCCAGATAAAAAGAGTCCAGGCAGCACAAAACCTCATTCTGCGATTAATTACCGGATGTGAGTGGTTTATACGCAACACGATTTTACATAAAGATTTGAAGCTGGCAACGGTCTTCGATGAAATAAATAAACATTCCAGTCGGTATAATGACAGGTTAGAGCGGCATAAAAACAGACTCGCGAGGGTCCTAGCAAGAGAACCCCCTACAAGAAGACTGAAAAGGCGAAAGCCTAGAGATCTAATTACGCGAGCACCTAGGACTCGAAGATCTGGTTAAATTTTGATAATTGTGATACATTTGTTATTGTTATTTAGTTTTTTATTGTTATTTAGTTTTGTATTGTTATTTAGTTTTTATTAATTGTTAAAGCTTAAGCTTTATAGCTAGCCGGCGCGCCCCTTTTAGGCAGAATGTTTTGACACAAAGACTATTAAGAGGTTTTAGATTACCTCGTATGTCTTTTTAATAAAATGGAAAAAAAAAAAAAAAAAAAAGAAATCTTTAAAGAAAAATTATCCAAGATTCTCAAATATTTTATTATTACAATTAATTACAATTAATTTCAACTAACCCTAATCTAAACAAATTAATCAAACTATAAATCTACAAATCATATCATCTTAATAAGTCAGTTCACTCTTTATTGTATCCCAAAAATTTGTCTTTTTTCCCTTTCCTTATCAACGCTCACTTTATGTGTTCATACTTACTTACACACGAAAAATTTTTCTTACAAGGCAAAAAATATGTCAATTCAACATTAAAAAGTCAATTGTTAAATGACAAAATAATTACCAAAATGATGTGGCTAACATGTTTATTGCGCTGTTGCCATAAAAAGGAACTAACATGTTCCGGGCATGACCAAATGCCAAGCAAACCGAACGGAACCGAACCAGCATTGTATACACCAAAAGGAGCATCAATTTGCTCAGCCATTACTCAATGTACATATTGAGAAACGGCGTGTGTGTGTGTGTAAGTAGGCGCACAAATGGTTTCAATGGACAAACAGAACCAGATTGTACGAAACGGAAAAGTAGTAAATGTTTGTTCACACCTCACAAAGCATACACATATACACATATGCGCGCAACGTCCTTTTGTTATCTGCTCATCGTTTGTGTGTGTGTGTGAGTGTTTACTAAGCTATTTTTATGGATTTCTGCGTATGCCCTTTTGGTCAACCTTAAGAAGCATTTTTCCTCTACATAAATTTGCTATAAAAACCATTTAAACGAAATCGACGCTAACGTCAGAAGGCGAATGACTAAAAACAGCAACCAAAACTACAACGTCAACAACTACAACAATTGCTATGAGTATGACAACCCTAAATGCACTGTGGGTTGGGGGCATTGATAGTTGAGCATTTAGGGTTGCGCTACGTTTGTTTTGTCGGTTGGTTGCTTGGTCGGACGGTCGTTTGGTCAGTCATTGTTGTCGTCGCAAGTAAACCGAAAATCTAAAATGCTTCAATAAAGCAAATTATCATTAAAATTGTGCTGTTGCACACACGCACACATACAGACAAGCAGACAGACAGACAGACAGACAGACACTTACATAAGAAGATTTACGATGGCTTTTTACTTTAGTCGTTTTGGTTGTGTCTATCGGTCGTTTGGTCAGTTCAGAATCGCATGGCGAGCCTTAGGGGCTTGAGCTTAAAATGATACCAGTTTTTGGTTTGGTAACAGGATTTTCGTTTGATTTTCTTCGCCTCTGTTCTGCTCTGCTCTGCTCAATGCAATTCCATTCGCTTGGTTAAGGCGTATTTGTTTGTTTAACTTGAAATTTTTGTGCTCGTCGTTTATTTTTGTTTTTCGGAAATTTTTTTCGCCATTCTTTCTTTTTTTTTTGTAAGTGACATTTTTCTATTATTTTGGTAAGTGCTACAGATAACGACCAAATGAGCGCATTGCTAACACAAATAAACCACATAGTGTGTGTAAGCGTCTGTTTACGGATGTGTGAGTTGATTTGCAGGCAATAAATGCTTCAACGTTTCACAGCTTCACAGCGGTCACAGCTGTGCACAAATCTCGCACAATTGGTTATTTGACAGTGATGATACCATCACATTGCTAATGCCTCAAAATGTGTTGCTACAAAAGCTCATGTAATTTTGTTGGCCTTTTGATCGTTTTGCCGTTCGGACCTTTTGTTTTGCGTGTGTGTCTGTGTGTGTGAGTGAGTGTGTGCTTTATTTCAAATGTGTTCAAAGTGTGCGCATTAACTTTTTAATAGCCTTTGTTATGCAACCGCAACCGTTCGATAGCACGCAACTTTGTGTGTTCTAAATGGGTATTAGCTTAATGTTTGGCCCTCCTTGCCTGCGGTAGCAATACAATTCTCAACATTCATACTACTTCATGATCAATTTTGTTGTTCAGCATTGATGCAATGAATTGGCGATACAATGCGTATGAGTAATTTAATTGATAATCATACAAGTTAACATGTTTTATGACAAGTGATTAAGAAATCAACACTTATATTTTAATTAGGGATTTTGAAACCCTTTTTTAATAAATTAAGGCATGTGTTATAAAATATTTAATTGATCATTTAACATTTTTATGTGCTTACAACATATCTCAAATATTTTTTAATAAATGCTTACAATAAAGCTAAAAACTTTTACACATAAAAGTAAATGAACCTTCTTCTTTAAATTTGTACAATAAACTTTTAATTCAAATGCTTTCGTTCTTAAAATTTGTAAAATTATATGATAAAAATATATGATTACGTATATTAAAATGATAGCGCTTTGTTCAAAACAGCAGCAAAAAAGTATGCTACATGATTTTCAATCAGGCACCAAACAAAACACTTCAGAGGAAACAAAACAATTTTTTTTTTTACTTTGGAACTTTGAACTTTTAATGCCTTTTACCAAAAAATGGTTGACTTTTTGTCTTGGCATGCATTTTTAAACTACTAATTCAAATAAAATTAAATTAATTTTACCTTCAACTGCACACACTTTGTGACGGCAACTGAACAAGTTACAACTTTTGTGAAACTAAAATATACTTCAAATATAACAACAAGAACAACAAAAACTTGAACAAAACGTACCTTAAACTTTTACGCACGTTAAGTGCGTCAAATGTACGCAACAATTACACATTTTCTAAGGCAAGTTTAATGGTAGAAAATCTTGAAAAACTCAAAAAACAAAAAACTGCGAAAACAAGATAAAAAAAAACATCAGCATAACCGAAAAAGTGAAAGTAGTTGCTGAACTCAAATAGTACGTAAAATGATCATTAACGTGCACTAAAAGTGCTTAAAACTAAAACATTTTACCAACGCTTCGACTTCGACTAGAGCAACTACTTAGAACCAAGCACTTGAAAACTTTTCTCATTTAACATTAAGTTCAAAAATATATTTGACGAGTAAGCGAATTAACGCAGGTCACTATGAAACACTTGGCCAAAAACTATGCCAAAAAATAATAATAAAAATAAAATTTATAAACTTTCGAAAAAAAAAGTAATAATAACAATAACAAAGAAAAGAATATACGAACAAAAAAAATTGTTCTGTTAGTGACACAAATTTTCATTTTTATGTTGTACCATTAACACGACGATAAAAAAGAAGCAAAGCCAAACAGAACAGCCGCTCAAGGCAAATATCAATTTTAATTTTCAATTGCTTTCAGTGAAAATCAATTGGCTTGGCTTCACTTAACTTGACTTGGCTTGCTTAGTTTGTGTTGTTTGCCAAGCACAGCCAAACGTTAAAAAACTGTAAAAAGCAAAAACGGGAAAATCCAACATAGAAAGTTTTTTAATAGAAAAAAATATAACTTTTGCTGCAATTTGTGTGCGAATCAATAACGTTTAACGGAGAAAAAAAAAGGAGTACAAAAAAAAAATAGAGAAAATCGTTGAATAAAATAGCGGACATGGCAAGAAACTGTAACTGTTGCCATATTTACTTATTTTGTGCGACAGACACGAACACAGCAACACGCACACACACGCATGACGCTGCCAATGACTTTGTTGCTTATACGCTTTAGAGATGCCTTTCAGCAATACATGGCCACGCCGGCTTTTATAGACGCAACGCTCACTGCCACAGCACACACATGCACACACACGCGCACACATGGCACTGTTGCAGCTGCTCGTGCTTGACATTCTTTTGCAACATATTTCTTATTTTTTTTTTTTTCTTTTGCAAACGCATCCTTATGGTTTTTCACATTTTCTTGATATTTCATTGGGATTTTTTTCTTAAACTTTTCTTTTTTACTTCTGCTTCTTCGTCTTCTGTTTCTAGTCACTTTTGATTCTTTTTGCAGCTCATTTTCATTGCGTTCCCTCGATTTTTTTCTTTTTTTGTCTTTCTTTCACTTTGCTCATCAACAGAACGTCACCGCATAATGTATAAGAACATATTTCATGCCCCTCTGTTCTCGCGATCCTCCCTATTGCTACAGCATGTTCATCGTCGTTAGTTTTGTTGTATTTTTTTTTTTCTCATTTTTTTTATTATTCTATTTCTTCGCAGCTAAAGTCAAATATTAGCTGAAAAGTTGAGAAAGTTTTCTCAAGCAATTTTACGCTTACATTTTTCTTATACAATTTTTTTTTTTTTTTTGCAAGTTTTAACTTTTTCCTGCTTGCGTGTGTGCTGCTTCTGACAATAACATCACAACCGCACCGCCCATTTTTTTTTTTGTTGCAATACAACTTTAGTATGAAAGAAATGCAAACAAGAAGATTGCAAAAAATTGTCATGAAAAGATATGAAAAAAAATATCGTCGCATAATGCATTTCGATGAATTCATGGTAATTGTTTCAAGCAAAGAATTTATCGGTGTTATTCGATGTAAGCTAAGTTAAAGGCACAATGAAAATAACAAAGGAAAAATGAAAAAATTAATCTTGAAATAAATATTCATTTGCAAGAAAATAAAACATTATATTTGCATTAAATTAGTACTTTATCAGCATTTCCTATTGAATCAATTTAGCAAACCAAAACTTTTCTTACCGCTCAACTTTGCAAAACGTATAGTTATCATTTATTTATACATATATATATGGTTTTTTGTGTTTTTCCATTGCCAAATTTTGTCTGATAAATTTTTGAGTATTAAACCAAATGGAAAGGTTAAAGTTGTACGGCAACGACAGCAAAACTTTATAAAATATTTATTGCAACATTACATGCCACAACTATTGCATCTTTTTGCCACGTAACCCACCGTTGGCTCATGTTTGCATCTGCAGACAGTAACTTTTGCTTGTGTAAAATAGTCGGCAGTGACTTGTCAGACCGTGAAATTGCATACGGAATTCGATTAGGAGCCGAAAAAAAATAATTTATGCATTTTAAAAAACATATCAGAAGGCAGAAAGTTTCCTATAAGCCGAAAAATATACAATTGTGGAAAATTGTTTCAATTACTTTTATAATTTTCTAGATTTATTTATTGAAATAAGCAATCGATCATTGCAATAACTTTAAAGGTTATTTTTTTTCATTTATTCGCCAAAGTCTTAGCAAATAACATTTCAAGATGAAGAACTGTAAATACATCATCAATATCAAAGCATAACTTTTGTTTATTTAGACCACAAGTCAAAAATACATTTTTAACCGATCCTTCTAATGGTCTGATCGAGATCGCGCTGAGTTAAATAATGTAAATGTATACATACAAATTAATTGCTATATTTAAAGCTCTAGGAGGAATTTGCACTGATACAGAGAGATGGATGGAAATAGCTATGACAACCTGTCTCATCATAATGATAAAGAACAAGCAAATATATAAATATACATATATAGACAGAGATGCCTTTGTCACTGCTCTGCAAACTTTATCAACATATCTCCAGGCAGCCTTAAGTAAAATTATAACATTGCTTAATTTGTCAATTGCAATTGAAACTTTAAAAGTGACAACAACAAAGTTATTCAATTTGCATTGCATGTTTTTGACTTAGCAAATGCTTTAAATGCTACATTACCATGGCAGCACTTCATTGAATTGACACAAATTGTAGAAGTGATATTTTACAAATATTAACAAAGTTTCCAAAACTCATCAACTTTTAACAATCACTTCCACACAACTTTAGTTTGCAAATAAAAAAATATAAGCAATATAGAAAATAACATATAAAATGACCAACTTTTGAAGCAGTAAAAAAGTTATACAAAAAAAAATGTATATATTTATTGTCAAAGTGTTAACAATACACGAATTTCAACAATTTTTACCTGTACTAGAGCTAGGAAGCCTTCTGAGACTTGTCAACAAAATCAACGTAGCAAAAGAGAAGAAAAAGAATATTGTTGGGAATAAGCGCGCGAAATGAACAAACAACAAAAAAAATACTAAGTTCAGCCATAGCGAAGTTTGCTTACACTTCACTGAGCACTTGTGCGCTTTGAGAATAGCGACGGTCACAAAGACGCATGTTAGTTTCGTGTCCGCGGCTCTGTGTTGACACTGCAAGTATTTTCACCTGTAGAAGCTAACTGAGTTAAGCGAACAAATTGCAAAAACAAAATTAAAATGACGAGAGCATGTAAGAAAGTGCTGCATTGCATTTGAATGTATTGTTTTGAGAGTTCTTTTTAATTAAAAACATTGAATAATTAAAAAAAAAAAAGAGGAACTAACAAAACAAACAAGGACAACGTCAACAAGCGAGCCAATGGGGCAATGCAAGGACGTGTTTTACGACGACACTGAAGCACAAAACAAGGGGCGTAACCATACAAATTTTACGCTGCGTGTTTTGCATGCGCAGAAGAGCGAAAAAAAAAAAAAAAAATACAAACAAACAAACAAATAAAACATTTACGAAAATGATTAAAAAACTTTTGTACAAAAAACAATGAAACAAATTAGAACGAAAATTTCGTAATAAAAACAAAAAAAAAAATAAAAAACGACAACAAAATATTTGAAGTTTGCAACTTTGTTGTTGATTGTTTTGTGTATTAGTGTGGCAGATGTTGAAGCATGCAACCTGGTTGTAGTATCAGTTGTCATGTCAATACATGTTGCACAATGCGCATTTGCCAGAGTTGCCAATGTTACCGTTTTCTACTTACAAAGGCACATGTGCAAATTGATGATGACAGAAGTTGGTTGAACTGACTTTTTCACAAACTACAACGACGACCAACTACTTATGGCACACTTGAGACTAAAGCAACGATTTTGAGTGGCATTTTCAACAAACAACAACAAGTACAACAACAACAACAACAATAACGACCAACAAAAAATCAAGTGCAAAAAAAAATAAAATAAAAATATCAGCGCCCACGCCCATTACAAGCAAAAGTCATGTCTCTCTGCTTGCCAACTTTGGCGCACTGCGACTTTTTGTTACTCGGCATGTATTTGTTTGTGTGTGCGTGTGTGTGTGACTTACACCAGCAAGCAGTTTCCAACTCAATGACTTCATCTCTACCATTGCTATTTCTGCTGTAGCAACGGCTGAGGCTTTTTTGGTTTGAATTTCAACATAGTTGTTGTTTTTGTGCTTTTTTCTCTCCTCATTTTTCTTACTGCTTGTCTTTTTTTTTTTGTTTTTGCTTGCAAACTGACTGCCTGTCACAAAGTGCAGCATTGATAACAGACAACCTGACTACACACAGCAGCGCAGGCAGTGAAGTAGATACGCTCGTTTGCTCGTTTGCAGCCTTTAATATGCTTTCACCTGTCACCGTAACGGTACGTGTTCGTACATGTGTATGCATTTGTGTTTGTGTTGCTGTGTGTGTTGCTGGATTTGTACCTATTACCGTGCCAAGTAGTGCTATAATCAACTTTCTGCTGCTTAATGCAACACTCAAATGTAGTTGCAACTTTTCGAATGCATGAACTTAAGACATGTCTTTAGCTAACACAGCTGCATTTAGTTGCACTTGAAATTGCAGAAAAATTTTATTAAAATTTAAATTATGCTTTAGTGAGATAAATTGATAGAAGTTATAAGTAAAGAACATAAATTTTGCAAAGTGCTTTTGGCAAATAAGGTCAAAGAAGTTCCTTTGAAGCAACTTCATATTTTGCTTATTCAATAATTCGTTCAACACTTCTTAAGCATTTTTATGCAGGCAAATTATTAGTTGACTGATCTTAAGTCATAAATGTATGAAAAATTACAAGCTTTTGAATTAAAAATCCTTCATTAGTACAGTTTCAGGTGTTAATTTGTCAGAAATTAAGCAAAACTTATGATATATGTGCGTATGATGAAAAATATATATAAATAAAGCAAACTAACGTGATGCTGTTGTAACAGGCAAAAGAAAAAGTAAGTGAAACAATAAACAAAACAACAAATAAAGTGCGCACAGCAATCTATCAAATCAGCTGAGTTGAGCTGAGCTGAGCTGTTCCGAGCAGCTGCATGTGTATCATGACAGACCCAAGAGAGCGTAAACTGTCAAAAGATGCAAACTGAAACTATGAAACCAATTCCCAGCGTGGGAGACACACGCGCTCAACGAACACACACACACACACACACACTCAAGCTACAAAAAAAAACAAGAAATAAGGAGGAAAAAATAACAATATTTCGCAGCTGTCAGTCAAGACAGTTACAACAACAACAAGAACAACAACTTTTCATAAAAGTTTCACTTAAAGTTTTGATATTTCACTTAAATTATTGAGCAGCATGTATGCGAGCATTGTGATGGACAACAAAGACAGCAATAGAAAAAATGATGAATTTCATGAAATATTTCGAATATGTATGGAAAACAACAACGACGACGAAAATACATATACAACGAACAAAGAAATCTAAATAAATGTAAGCAACAGTGTATGATGAAATAGTTGTAATATTTCGTGCCGTATGAAAAAAAAATTAAAGATACAAAAGCAACAACAAAAGCGTTGAAATTATCGACGACAGCTCAAGTAGCTGAGGAGAAGACATTGCAGTTGCTCAACAAACTTACACGTGGCAACACGAACAACAACAACAACAACAAAAGCCAACTTCGTAGAAGATCTAAAAAAAGTAAGAAAAAGAAGAAAAAAACTAATGGGCGGCAATAACAAGTGGCTTATGTTTTGTGGTAAGTGCGTGAGAGTAAGCGGCAGAAATAGCAACAAAGGCACACACACGCATAGCAGAAAGAACAAACAAAATTAATGCATTAAACATGCGACAAGGCAGAGACAAACTCTTGTTGTATGCGTGTGTGTGTGTGTGTGTGTAGAGACAGCGTTGTCTGACTGACTGCCATAACAACTTAAAGTCAAGTGAAATTTAAGACACAAAGTTGCTCAAGTCAACATGTCAATGTCATTGACAAAGATAAATTTTTACGTATACTTGTTGGCATCTAATTTTAACAATGCCGCGCCAAAAAAAATCTTCAATAAAAAAACGAAAAATAACAACAAAAATATGTATAAAGAAATTTAAATTACTTTTGCACGACAACGTAATCGAAATGCCAAAGCAGCTTCAAGTAAATTTAACGCACTGTTTAACATTTCGCATGAAGCATACATGAGGAAAATTGCGTAAAATTCCGGAAAGCAATCAACTAAATTTATCGTAAATTGTCCGAGCACATTAGAAAATGACGAAGACGAGAATGCAGTGAGGGTCTAAAATAATAGAACAAGAGCAAGACAATATAAAAACAACAAAACAACAAAAAAAAAAAGAAACAACAACAACAATACTAAAACTAATGACAATGAAGATGAAGTTTAGTATAATGATGATGATGACATTGGTGGCATAGAGAGAGAGAGAGTGGACAGCAACCTTATGTTATATTATGTTAAGTTAAAGTGATGGTATAGTAGGCGAGACAGAGATAGATCGTGTCATAGCGCGTTGACTCATTATTTTTCGCTTGAGAAAATTTTGTCTCGTCACTAATTCATCATTGTTTCGGCACATTAAATCCTCAACGCATCTTCAACTTAAACATCAACGCATTCATTATCATCTTAGGACAGCATTGAATTGGATTGGTTTCATTTCTTAACGTTTCGTTTATGCGACTCATGGTCATCACATGTCCGCACATGTCCGCATGCTTGAGTGATATTAACTGACCGACAATAAGTCAGCAAAAACGAAAATGTGTGCGTGAACGAACCAAAAAAAACGAAAAAATAAAAGTCATGACGAAAGACAGACACACATGAAAGAAAGCTTCAATTAAGAAAGTATAAGACCTACTACACTGACCACATATATACACACACGCACACATGAAATACAATAAAGAAAAAAAATACGATCCAAATTAGAAGCTAACCAAAATGTCTGGATAGCTTTTTGTTGGCGCCTTTAAACGTTTTTGTGAAACAGAAAAAAAATTGTTGCATACTTGTCGGCGTTGCTTGTTGGTTGACGAAGCAAAACTGCCTTCGCATACAACGAAAATCCTTTTTAATTTCTTTACGTCCACACAACCCGGATTTTGTGGTTTGTCTGTGTCTATGTATGTGCGTGCCACTGTGTATGTGTGTGTGCTAAGTGCGTTAATTGCTTTCTAAGCTAATCATATCTTTTATCGACCAAACAGCACAGGCACAAACTTGTCTGCCTGACAAGCAAACAAACAAGCCAACACGATTTGAGCACGATAATAATGCGCATGGACATGAAAATGAGTTTGGACTTAAGCGTAATCAAAGACAAACGAGAATAAAAAATACAAAAAAAAAAAAAGATTGAGCAAGAAAAAAAGGGAAAAAGGGAAAATCACACACACAAATGGTTTTTGTGGACAGCAAAGGGATTATTTGATGTCAGCAAAAGGATTATGACTATTAACCTTACATTACTGCGAAGTATGTACAACAGATTTGCGGCGATTTCAACTTTTGCTCAATAGAAAGCACCAACAACTTGTATATTAACGGCTTTTAAATTTACACCAAAAAAAACCAACATAAACGACGACCTACGCCTGAAAGGAACATATAATCGCACATGTCATCAGCGCTTTACTTCAGGCAAACAAAAAAAAAGTTGCACGCAAAAAACACATAAACACAAAAAAAAATAACAAGAACGAACTGAAAGACTCCATTACAACGTTAATTTATGTAGCACATAAGTTAATTTCTGTTATTTGTTATAATTACTCGTACTACTTTGTTTGCGTGCGCTGCAAGGGCCACCAGGCAAGCCAGGCAAATGATGCTCAGCCAAACGGAGCGAAAAACTTTCGCACACACACACACACACACACACACATTTACAGAGACAAAACTGTTGCGTTTCCGTTTCCGAGTGCGCGCATCTCACACTCGATTTAATGACTTGCTACCTCAACGTCCCCTTTGCTTTAACGAACATTGTGCTAATTATTTTTGCCGGTCAGCCGAAAGTTCATAGGTCACATGTAGTCGCGTCTTACGGCACTCGAATGTCCTGGCACGGCTTATCCTATTTGGCCTTTGCGCACAGGGCCTTCGCCCTGTCAGTTGAATTCCCACGCAGCCCAAAAATAGTTGCGCGCTATAAAAACGCATACTTTTACCATGGCACAGTACAACATTTACGGAATTTATATTATCAAGCGAAAATAAAGTTAATTAATACAACGGCCTTGCCAACAACACAAAATAAAATATAATAACAACAACAAAGGCTGAAAATCGTGAAACAGTTGTGCGCAATTAAACTTGGTGGGCATTTGGTGTGTTGGTTGCAAGTAATGTCATCGCCTTTGGGGAGCGAAAGTGTTAAATTGATTTAATTGAATTACTGACAGAAGTGATAAGAAGAAAACCATGTTTTAAGCTTGATTTAGTAAAAACTTCAGTGAATGTTCAACAAAGGCCGCATGAGTAAGGCATATATAAGTTGAAAGCTGCAAAATATAATACTTTAGGTAAGCAGGTTGACTAAGAGGCTTAACGACTTTTATATATTGTGTGAGTTCTAAAAGAAATCATTGTAAAAGCGTAACAATAAAATAACTAACTTTTCTAAAGACAAAATAACACATGCGCTCAGCCCGAAAGATTTATATTGAAAATAACAACAATAACGTATTTTTTTATAGAATTGTAAGATTATTTGTACTTTTTTTTTATTTTATTTTGAAACACAAACAAAATAGTATCTTATAACATTTTCATGCAGTCAAATGCCATTGGAATGGCAGCCAATTATGAATGCCATTTTATCACTGCATTTTTAAAAAGAAATGCAGCTTAAAAACGTTGCATTTAAGCCAAACTTTCATAAAAACACAAAAAAAAATATATATGAAAAAAGACACAAAAATTATATTGCGCTGATTTGCTTGCAAACCAAAAACAACAACATTCTGTATGTATTATCAACTCTTTTGCAGGCATGCAACTCAATCAGGCGCTGCAAATGTCGAGCCTCTCCGTGCCACGCATCATTGATGTCTCACACAAAGCGAAGCTCTTCTGCAGCTATGAAATGGGCAACCGCACGCTAAACTCGGTCAAATGGTATAAGGACGGACACGAATTTTTCAGGTGTGTATGAAATACAAAAATAAAAATAATATAAAATACGAAAAAATTAAAAAAATAAAAATTAAGCTTTTCATTTGTAACTGTTAAAGCCGTAAAACAAATACATTGCTATATATATATATATATATGCACTACAAAATATAAAAAACAATTTGCAACACAAAACAGAAAAACCGTGAATGACAAACAAAGTGTTTGTGAAGAGAGGAGCAAAGTGTGCGGGCAGCAAAAATGAAATGCAGCGCATTCATGCAGATTTTATGGCGTAAATTGAAAATGTCATAAAATTGCAAAACTGGCCACATTTGTCGCAGCAATCTACGCTGACGTCGACGCCAACGTCGTCGTCATTGTTGAAGCTCATGCCGAAGCCAACACAAAACGATGATGCAACAACAACATGCCGTTTTGTTGCACTGACTGGCTGGCGTTACTGGCATTACTGGCGAGTGGCGAGTGGCAAAGTGAAATTGGTGCGGCGTTTGTTAAAAGTGTCGCAACTAATTTAAATTCTTAATTGAAATGGGTTTTATGGCCACGTCGGGCCGGGTTGGGCCAAAGTCGAGACCGACGCTGCTGCCGCCATTGCGCGCGTTGCCGACACAGCCGCCGATGATGTCACTTGTCGGCGCAGCTGTTTTTACGCGGCGGTGCAATGATGAAGAAACACATACAAAAATATGTGCGCAACTCTTTATTTAACTCGCTTAATTGCTGCAAAAATTCCCTCCGATTAAATCGAGTGTAAAATTTTGTGTACAACTTTTTGTTTCTTTCTTTTACTCAAATTTTTTTTTTCGTTTTACTGCAACATTTGTGCGTTTCTATTACATAACACAGACATATCAGTAAAAAACACAAAAAATCTCAAAAATAATAACAAAATCAAATAAAGTTAAAGTTATAAAAAAAAGCACATAGAAAAAAAGTATAACAAAACATAAAAAGTTATTGATTTAAAAAAAAGTTTGCAGCAAATGCAAAATTACTTCATGCATTTGATTTAATTAAATGGAAAATTCAATAACAGTTTTTGTTAATTAATTTAAAAGCGTAATGGACTTCTTATTTTGCATAAATGCAATAAATCGAATTATGAACAAACTGAAAATACATAATTAAATGAGTTACAAAAAGCTATTAGAGCAAAAAAGTTCGAAATCTGATCAAACTATGAAAAATACGTCATTAAAAAAAAAAAAATAATTTCCAACAAAATCGTCTGTAAAAAAATTTGGAAAATACACAAAACTAAAAAAAAAATTATTATTTTCATTTTCCACACTTTTCACTATTAACATGTCCACTAAGCCTTCAAGTCCACACATGACAATCGGTAATACTAAAAAAGCGCCTGCAATTGGTGGCGGCATCAAGACCGTGTTGAAAGTGCAACATGCAAAACACTCTTTGCCCCAAGAGGACAAGCTGATGTATTACCTGCAAACCTACAATGACGATGGTAAATTGCTATACGGACTATCATTTCGAAAGCGTGATTATATCGCACAATGGCGGCAACTTGTACGCACAAGTGTGTTAGCCAATCGCTGGAACTACGATTTGTCAAAGAAGCCAATTTTCTGAGCATTCTATTTTCTTTTGTCCAAAAAAACTGCCAACAAAATTTGCTTAGTAATGATTTTTTGTTTTCTTGCATGTAAATCGAACAAATAAATTTCTGTAAAACTTAATTGCAACTCTGAATACTTAAATAAGTTTATAACAGAAAAGGAGTTTTAGAAAAAATTTTACAGGAAATTAAGTGGGTAGACCCTAAGTGGAAAACTTTCTGGCAAAAACCTCTTCGTACTGGTTAATCTGGTCTAATGAATTTTAGACATCAATAAGGAGCTTGCACCATTTATCTCTAAGCCAAATTTTGGCTGCCCTTTTTGGACTTGAAGTCTGAAATAGTAACCTAAACGTTTATACGGATGGTACAAATATGATTTCGAATAGTAGCAGCTCACTAGATAGCCTCAATGGCGACCCAAGTAAATAGTTCAATAACTCTAGAAAGATGACGATCCCATGTAAGCTATTTGTCTAAGGCAATATCCAATCATTAGTACAGATTTCGGAAACCACCAAAATCGATTTTTCGGCATTCAAAACATATTGAAATGACTATATCTTTGCAATTAGCGCTCAGCCAAACAACGCACGCTGCATTAGCCATTCTATTCAAACTATTTTGATTATTGGAAACTATTAGAATTTTGTCAAAAACATTCTAAAACAAATACAACAAAAAATTGGTTTGATTTGTTAACGCTGCGGTTGCATTCAGCATACCTTCATTTTCAATTATTTATATTCATTTGACACTGCGGTTTATTGTTATTTCAGTGGCACACACACACCCACACGCACAATAAACTAAACAAAAGCGTATATTTTAATTCGAATTGATTTCTGCGCATTGTTGAACTAATTCAACGTCAAAAAAAAATCAACAACAAAACAAAAAAAAAAGAAGCGCTTAAAACAAAAAATTCTTTAAAAATTAACTAAAAGTGGTTGCAACAACATCAACAGACATGGCAACAATGGCAAAGTGCAAGCGCAAAAAAAAAAACGGCCGCATTGCTTACAAACGAGTTTAATTGTTGTAATCAATTGGCATATTGTGCAATAAGCGCTTTTCAAAAAGTTTATTACAATTACGAGTGCACGAATAGTCTCGATTTTCAATGCTTACTCAACTGATTTTGCATTGAAAATTTTTGCATATTTTAGTTGCGGTTCATTGTTGAAAAACATAAGTGGCCGCAAAAAGTATGCAATAAAAAACTTATTTGTACGTACGAGTATGCACATCGATTGTGACACGCATTAGCAAATGCAAAGCATATTTTAAATGCAATGTGAATAATTTGGTAACGAAAGCAACAAAAAACCCCCAAAAAATCAAACAGCGCATGGCATGAGTAAAACAACGCATAATTTATTGTCTCCAAGCTTGGTTGCATTTGGTCTGCATGCAATGCTCATCAATTTTTCATGAATCTTTGCTGCAGTAAACATCACTAATGTTGATGCGACTGCTGTTGATGGCTGCAACTGTTTTGCATAAGGAAACATGAATTTTAGATTGTTGTCACTTGTTAAGCTCTCTCTCTCTCGCTCTCTCTCTCTTTTGCACACACTAAGTTAGTTTTAATAGATGAATATTTGGTTTTTCAGTTTGTCGTTTTAGTGCAAGAAAACGTAGTAAACTTAACTTATTTGGCATTCTATCTTGCAGATACTCACCGCTAACACCACCGACAACAAATTGGTTTCCCGTCAAAGGTGTCACCATTGCGGATGGTTCGTCGCACTGCAATCAATTCATCTGCAACGTTGAATTGGAGAAACTTAATGTGCATTCCTCAGGACAATATCGCTGTGAGGTCTCCGGTGATGCGCCCGAATTCAAATTAATCGATAAAGCAGCCAATATGACAGTCGGTGGTATGTATACACACACACACATGTATACTCTAACACAGTTTGTTGCAAAAACGCGCAACTATTTTTTATTGCTTACAAGTTTTAGTTTGTTGCGAAAACAAGAAAAAAAAAAACAAAAATGTTATCTATTCTCTTTTGATTTATGGTAAATGTAAGCACATATTTCAACAACGCACGACAGCATTGCACAAAAAAAAAATAAAAAAATCTGATAAGAAAAAAGAACAAGCAAGCCTACCAGAAAGACAACAAATTATGTGCAATTTCAAAAACACTTAATAAAATTATAAATGAGTTTTATACGCAACCAAGCAGCGTGTAAAAACGTCGCCGCTGGCAAAGAATTAACTCTCAAAGCGCAAAAAGGAAAGCGCTTGCGACCTAACACACACACACACAAGGCACACAGTAGAAGAGACAAAGGCACAAATATTGTAGCTAGATACAAAATGTTCTAGCATTGCTCGCATACAATTCATTTATCACTGACAGTCTGCCTGCCTGGCATGCGTCTTGCCATATTCACACACACACATACACACACACATTCGCTGTATACGCCCTATGCCACATGCCGCACACCACTTGCGCTTGCCTCAACATCGTGTGTAGGTGCGTCATTTTGTTTGGTCGCCCGCGCAGCACTTGTACGCTCGATCGCACGCTGGTTCAAAGGCCGCAACATAAATGCTGGAAAATTGTGACACGCGTCATCCATTTGTATGAGTAATGATTGTTAATAAATCGTGCGCGTTGGCAACGCTGACGTTTCTTTATTCTTGTTGCTGTTGTTGTTGTTGTTGGTCTTTCTCTTTCGAACGAATCAGTTGTATGCCGGTATTTTTTTTTTTTTATTGGCGTACGCGTCTAACAAATTCAACTCAATTGTGAGTTTTGTACGAATCAATTTATAATCTCAATTGGATTCATGACAACGGCGTCATCATCGTTACCGTCAGCATCATCATGATCATTATTATTATCATTATCATCAGCAACGTCAATGTACGTAGGCGCATTCTCTATGTTGTCACGTGCAGAACACAGACAGACAGATATATTCATATACACGCGTATCACAACGAAACGCTCATTCAGCACACTTGCAACTCGTTTGCGGCACATGTAGTTGGTTTGCTAACGAGCGTTTTCAAGTACGCTTTGCCGCGAGCCACAAAAGTTTGCGCCTAACTTCACATATAACCACAGGCCATCCACACACACACACACACACACACTCATACCTATTTTGAGCTCATGCTCCTTTTCATCACACGCCTGAACGACGAACTTCACAACAGACTCTCGCTTGCTTGCTGACTTTGTTTGATTGCCATTGAATGCGCATTGAACGTTATTGGTTGCGGTTGCCGTTGCTCAAAAACTCCGTGCGGGTATATTCGACTCTTGTATGTACATGATTTAAGGCAGGTCTGTCGTACGTTCGTTTTTTTTTCGTTTTTTTGTTCGGCCGCTTTGTCACTTTTGTGCGATTTGCCTTTGAAATTCAAATCAATTGCTGTCAGTCTGAACGCGACGTTTTGCCTAATGTCATTTCGCGCAAATGGCCTCCTTATGTTATTATTCTTACTCGTTTCTTTTTGTTATTATTGTTGTTGGTTTTGACGCCAACTTCACCGTCGTCATCGACGTCGTTGTCGTCTTTGTTGTTGTTATTGTTGTTGGTTATTGAACGTAGTAAATGATTTATTTGTCGCAATTTAAACGCTCAACGATTTGCTTTCTTGTACTTTTTCCTTTTTTGTTTGTTGTTGTTGTTGTTGTTTTCCTCTCCTTTGGCGCTTTTAAGGCGTTGTCTTTTGTCTTCAAAGCAACGCAAAATTGTTGTACATATATTTATTGGCATTACTTTAAGTGTATTGATTTGCATAATGCGTACTCATGGATTTGTTTATGCTTAACAATCAAATTTGAATTTCCGTTGTTCTTGTTCTTGTTTTTGTTATTGTTATTGCTAAAGAATATTTCGTTGTGTTGTTGTTGCTTAATTAGATTTGTCAAGAAACATGCTGCGTGTACGTAATGCGTAACACGTTTGTGCGTGGACGCGACACAAGTTTTCACGATTAATGCGTCTTAGCAACATGATAGCAGCAGGTTGGATAAGCTTGTATTTGTTACAAACAACAATTGATACTATACATTCTTAGCTATTTCAGTACAAGTTGAGCTGCTTGTATGTGACAAATATTGCAGCAAGGTTTATTTAAAGTATATGTTGTAAATGTTGTTGGCTGCCGGGCAAATCTTCAATTGGCAATATTTTAGTAAGACTCATCATCAAATAATAAACTACTCAAATGATCCTGAATGTCATTAAGAATAATTCTTTGGTAAAGTATCTCTTCCTCACTCTCTTCCTCATTAACTATTGTAACAGGCCTAATACACATCTACTCTCTTGCTATCTGCTCTCTGCGAATGTACTCTCGCTCTTTCGTGATCGGTTGTGCAATAAAGCAATTAAAAGTTATTGGTGAACTGTCATTATTTTGTGTGACTTCCTAGCACTAAGGCTCTAACAGGAATGAAGAGTATTTATCCTCCCACACTATCTACCTATCTGTACAACACTGGATCAACCCTTTTCTTATATTCACACACATTTTCATATATAAAATTAATTAAGCAATTCAATACCCTTTCGACATGATACCCGCAAATTTTACAACACATCAACTTCAACTTTCAAACAACATGACCAAACAAGCGCTTCAAATTTTCTCGTTTGATGTTTTTTTTTTTTTTAAATAAAAGTTTTGACTCTAAAAAAGCATACACACAAATTAATCCAAAATTGTATGACAACAAAGAAAAACGTATCAGCATGAAGAGCATTCAAAATAACACCAGCATTTTTTGCGCCGGCACCAAATACTTACTTTAATAAAGCAGATAGCATGGCATAGAGCAAAAGATACTCGAACGAAACACCATGGTTGTTTAACGATGCAGCAGTGCTGCTGTTGTTGTTGTTCTTGTTGTTGTTGCGGTTGTCAATGTTTTTGTTTCAATAGTTTTACGTTGGTCCTTGGTTTTCTTGCCTGATTTTACTTCATCTTTTGTCCTTCGCTGTTGTTTTTTTATTTTAGTTTTGTTTTTTTTTGTTATTTCTTTGTTGTTGACAGACCAACAATCAACTTGGGAATTTTGTCATGTTGGTCTTTAGCGCTCAACACGAGTGCAATTCATTGTTGTTGTTCTGTTGTACGTTTTTGTTGTTGTCTTCATTGTTGTATACCATGAATTCCTTATCACAGACACTTTTAGTTTTAAAATCACCTTTGGCTTTTATGCTCGAAAACTTCTGACCAAAAGCCTCAACCGAACACAACACGAACAAGAAAAATTGAAATTTTTCTGCTTTGTTTACTTTCAGTACGTGTTCTGACAACTTTACTGATTAACTTGAATAAAAACCAAAAATTACATTTATGTTGTATTGTTGATATTATTGTAGTCCTTGTTGTCCTTGCTGTTGTTGTTGTCGCTTCCTACTACCTGTAAACCTAATTACAGCGTATTTTCTTCATTAGATGCCAGTCACACTTCACATTTATCCACACCCGCACCTGCACATGCCTAACCATTCGCTAAACCAAACGTTTATCTTCAGCAAGTGTTTGTTTTTACTTTTTTTTTTGTTGCATGTGCTTGTGTGTGTGTGTGTGCGTGTCCTGTGCCACTTCCGATTTGAAGTCAATTTTGTTAGTTGTCAACTTTTGACTTTCTTAAATAAAATTTTCTAACAAGGGTTATCATTTGTCGCCTGGAACATTGTGCCCTCAGCCTCTGATTCTCATTCCGATTCTGAGTCTACATTAAGTTTTGAATACAGCACATTGTTGTTGTTATTGTGTTATCTTTAAAGCGCTCTGATTGTGTAAGTGTATAAGTATGTGTGTGTGATGGAATTTTTGGTTTGTTTACTCGACTTGATTGCTTTGTTTTCACAAAATTTTGGTTTTCATGTACACAGAGTTGTTCTACTATTTTGTTGTTTTTTTTTTCTTTTTTGTTAACTTGAAGCTGCCACGCCTACACTCCTAACAATTTGTGTTGTGTTTTGTTGGCTTTTTTTTTGCTAGTATTTGTACTCTAAGCACTTGAAACAGGTCAGAGAAAACTTTCACCGTTTGGTTGTGTTTTGTTGGTTTGTATTAAGTCAATTAAAAAGTTTATAGACCTTTGTAACGCCTGCTCACTTCCGTCGTACCATCACACACACACACACACACGTACACACTCAAATGCTTATACAACGTTGTAAAGACGCAGAAGTACACAACACATTTCAACATTTTCAAGAGATCGTTGGCATTACTCAAGACTCAAGTTGTGAGTTTTCAGTTTTCAGTTTTAAGTTTTACTTTTTGAGTTTTGAATTTCGAGTTTTCAGTGTGGAAATAAGTATTTTGTGGCTGGTATTTCCAGCTATGAACAAATTACGCTTGTTTTCTTCTCTCAAAAAGTTTTGCCATGGCAATTATTTATTAAGATTAATTAACACTTTAAACATTTGTGAAGGTGATAATTGTGTATATTGTATATGTAAGGCGAATGTAATTAATTTGATTTAGTTCACTGTATTTTGGACCAAGAAGTATCGGCAAAGTTGTATGTTAAATAAGTTTTTAAGTATGCATGAACATGTACAAGACAGCAGGCTTTCAAGTTTGACAGTTGAAAATAAATGATTTAATGGCTTAAATTAATAAATTAATCTCTCTTTGCAGTGCTGCCCAAATTTGATCCTTATATCAGCGGCATCAAGCAAACGTACAAATTCGGCGACATTATGCTAGCCAATTGCAGCTCGGAGTGGTCAAATCCCATGGCCAAATTGACATGGTATATCAACAATAAAACGGTAGGTTTACAACAAAATATTTGACTTTACCTAAGCGGATTTTAGTCAAACATGCAACCAAAATTGTTTGCCAAAATATTCGAAATAGAAGCGACAGCAAAAACATGCAAAAGAGAATTTAAATACGATGTTGAAAATCGTCGGTTTCCGACCTCATTTAATGTTTTATGTCTGTGTGTCTGCAAGGCGTTGACAACTGCACGCACGTGATTGGCTTACGTGTTGCGACCGAAGTGGCTTTTTAACGCTTATCACGTATTGTGTTGCCAAAGTCATATTGGACACAAAAAAATGTGCTCACATCAAATCAAAATGTTGCGGTCGCATAGCCAACGCAGTGGTTGTGTTTGTAGCTATGTATGTATGTGTGTGTGTATATTCATGGTCAGTTGTCACGCATTTAAGTGGTTTTCAGGGTTGTATAGCATAAGACATCAAACTGAGACAACTTTAATAAAACTAACAAGTTAAAAAATAACTTTGCATACTTCTGAGCGTAAGCCAAACATGTCACACACACTGCCATTTAGAACAAATCTCAATCACACTGAACTCTACCATTTAAAGCAACAAGCATTGTAGAAATTCACTTGTAATTCGTTGCTCAGCAAACAGTATTCAATTTCCAATAAATTTACTATGCAATTTGCATACAATAGCACAAATACAACTAAGAAATTCACAAATACTACGATTCGATTGTATGGAAAACTTGTTGGCGTTCAACATATAAAATCACACACACACACAAAACAATCGCTTAGTGTAATTGGGTAACTCAAGTAGCATAGGGAAAATGCAATTGAATTTAGTTTTATTTGAAATTTTCATCGATCATTTAAAATGCTTACAATTTGGTTCTTGTATTTGTATTTGCAACCAACTCAGGCACCTGCAAGCAGCTTGCAACCGCAAATTAACGATATTACACGCAATACTGAGGGATTTACGCTTTACACAAGCAATTTACAGTTACGCATACACATCGATGATCAACGTTTTCTAACCAAGAGCGAAATGCTTGAATTGAAGTGCGCCGCCGATCTGTTGGGCGTGCCAAATGCGAGACGCGAAAGTCGTCTGCGCACAACAATACTCGCAATGAGAGGACATACCTCTAATCAGCGACTCACGGACTCTGGCAACGTTGCGAACATAACAGGTATGAAGTACAACAAAACAAATGTTAAATGTCTGCTCACTTTCGCTTTTTTGTCAATAGTTGCGGTAACGTGCGTTTTTCATTGCATACTCGCAGGCGTTGCTATTTATATGCGCCGATATTTAATTGCTTTAAGTTAGCTTTTACGTTAAGACCAACGGACACTCAACTACATCTAATGGAATTAAATTAAGCACCACACATCAGTTACTCTGGACAAATTAGCATCAAATCGTCACACGTCACTCGTCACTCGTCAGTCACTAAAAGCGACAAATCAATGAAATTGTGTATTTTAAGCAAAGAGTTAACAAATGCCAAATAAATTAATCCAAAACAAAAACAAACAAAGAATCACTAAGCAGACGTAAAATAATTGTGTAAATATAATGAAACAAGATTTAGTATAATACAACTTGGTAATGGTATGAATGACGTCACTCTGCTTTAATTATCTATCTGTGTGTAAAGCAAAATAATTATTAAAAAAAAAAACAAAAAAAAAAGTAATAATAAAACCATAAAATCAAATAGAACGAAGAGAAACTAAAATAAATAAATAAAAAAAAAAACAAAATAAAACACACAATCAATAATTATAAATGAAAATGCAATTGTATGTAAAATGTTAATGTATTAAACGATGTAACAACACACGTAAAATAAATGATTTGATTATCAAACAATTTATACGTTTTTTTTTAACAAAAAAATTTGAACAAATACATTTTTAAAGCTTTAAAACAGATAATCAGCCACAACTCAAACAAAGGAGGTTTTTTAATATGCTATGTCGAATTTTAACATTTTGCCTGAAACAAGTTTCAATAGAGCTTAAAGTAAGTATTTTCTGTCACTTTAAAACATTTGCTATAATATTTCGGTCATTTTTTTTAAAAATTGTATATTTATATCCACAAAGCAATAAAATCCAACCTTAATCGAACTTACTGCCAAAGAAAAATATAAGAACAAGACAACAAAATGCCTAAAACACAACGCAAGCAAGGAGAAGTTGAAGAACAGCGCATACAGCACGCCTTTTTTCAACTGCACTACACCGAGGATGGCAAACAACATTTAACGCCGTTGACAACGCGCACAGTTCCGAACATTGAAATGCCGCCCACGGATGATAAATCGCATAATTGTTACATTTGCGATGATAATGGTTTGCTGCTCGAAACATTACCGATGTGGGACAATAATTATCGGACAGCCATGCGCAGAGCGTTCGATGCGAGTAAGGATTATTTGGATTGATGGAATTGTAAAAATGTAAATTAAAAATGGAAAAAAAAGAAATACTTGTGGATATAAATATAAGCGACAATGAAAGGTTGACAATAGAAAAAAATTTAAATCATTTGAAAAATAAATCTCATTAACGAAGTGTTCAACGCATTATGACAAATCCTCATAAAATATGCTTTGGCATATTTCACAACAAATGCCACAAATAGATGAGCGCGAGCCTCGGCAGGTAAGACCGCTAGTAACAAAAGACCATCATCATCGCCCCCCGTCAAAAAAAGCACCGCAAAAAGTGATAAAGAAAAGGTCGCGTAAATATTAAATAAATTTATGCGCCTAAAATAATGATATAACAAAATTATGCATAAATCCAGTCAAATAAAAGATTTATGCACAAAGATGGCAGTCCGCGATCTCCGACACAACCCACACCCGACTGCGCTTCCACAGCCAAGACACACACACACACATACACACATCAGAGCACAGCGAAGCCCAGCAAAGTCTGGTGGCATTAAATGACGGAAGTAAATAAGCTTGACAAATTTCTACTCATCATTTTTACATTAATTCTGGCTTCTTTAACTCTCAAAAAAATGTCCTTTGATTAATCAAAAAATTTGCTTTACCAGCACCCAACGTCGTCATCGCCAATGTCGTGGCTGTCGTTGTCATTGTTGTTGTTGTTGGCACCATCGGCGGCTTCTGTAAAATCGCCGCCAGCGGGTACGCAAAAAAAAAAGGAAGAGAAATATTTATATATCGAGTCAAAATGAAAAAAACAAACACAACAAATTACCAAAGTAGGCGCCAGTGGCAAATTTCACTGCCACCATTCTTCACTTGTTAAAAGTATGCGCAAATACACTGAAAAATAAACTTAGTGGTTTTTATTTATTTTTCTTTATTTATATATTTTGTTAAACTATAATTATTGCTTGACAACTCCTTGCATTGCGTTAATTCACTGTAATAAAGCGCATTTCTCACAGTGTAGACATCAAGTGAAGTTAAGAAATGACAGCCAAAAAAACACATGGCCCTGTGAAGTTTAGCGGGCACCAAAAGAGATTAACACTCAAACCTGTATCACTTCTGCCAGCCACCAATGCCGTTGCCAACAAGCCACGCGGCAACTACAACTACAACAACAACAACAATAACATGAACAACGAGTCTAAAACCAAACCAAAGCCAAAGCCGGCATTCATTGGCTTGGGGCAGTTAATGCGCAGTCAAGTACAAGGACAACAGTGAAAGCAATGACGACAACGAGAACGTGAACGTGAACGACGACGAAAATGAGAATGGGAATGAGAACGACGACTGCCGTATTCAAAAACGTTGTGCATAAAAAAAGATTTCACAGATTTTTTCAAGCGATTTGTCAAACTGACATTTCTGACTGACGACAAAGACAACAACCACGCCAACGACGACAACGACGACGACGAAGACACAACATCGGCGTCGGCATCAGCACTGTCGCTAGTGAGGGCATAGATGAGGGTGTGGGTGAGGGTGAGGAGAACACCGACGTGGCACCGATGATGTCTACTTGACTACACTGCTGCCATGTTGGCATAAGCGTGTAGTTCCAGCGATTATGTTTGCCTTGGATTAGATTAAATTCGTTTGTTTCCTTTTGCCCCTCACCCTCACCCCCACCCTCAACCGCGCAACGTACAGCCACATACACTTTAAGCTAATCCGCTAACGAACTAAACGAACAAAACGAACGACCAGAAGGAAGTACAACAACAAGAAACCAAGTTGATTTAGTAAGTCACGTGGCTGCAAATTGGGCGCCACTCATTTTTTGCGGTTGTCGAAAAATAACAACAACAAAAAAATGCCACAACAACAACAAGGAAATGAAAATGAAAACAAGAAAAGGAAAAGGAAAACACGATTGCACTCAAACAAACACGATTTAGCGCGAAGTTTTGCGCCTCATGAAATGAAGTGCGTTTTTGTTTTTGTTGTTGGTCATATTACAAGCTTCCTTCCGACTTGATTGTCTTTGTTGATTTTCTTTTTTTTCACTTTATTTCATTTTCAGGTATTTTTCTTGTGCGCACGCAAATTATGTATGAAAATATTGTGACACACACAAATTTTTGCCGGAAATTTGAATTGTTTTAAGAAGCATTTTTACCGTCAGCATAGCCTGGAAAAAATTGCTGTCTTTTCGCATGAATAGAAAAACAAAAACACGAAAAAGAAAAAGAAAAAAAAGGTAAAGAGCAACAATGTTGTTTGATACGTGAACGCACCTCATATGAATATAAATTTGCAATTTCGGCTAAGAAAATGTTTCAAATTAAATGAAAACATGTTGAAGATGTTCGCTTTACCGAAATAGGCAGTTTGCTCGGCATGTCTGTGTGTGTGTATTTTGAGCAATCTTCTGCTTTGTAGTTTTAGGAAAATGAAAGATAAGCAAATCGTCTAGCTTATGTATCTATCATTGTTTGAGAGAATTTGACGAAATCAAATAGAGTTCATATTGAAGATATATATACAGTATGCTTCTTCTTGACTGTTTAAATTTTTAAATTTTTTCGATAAAAATCATTTGACTAAAAAAAGCACAACTGGAAAATTTAAATTATTATGTTCACAGAAACTAAAGGCACTATTCTGGCAACTCTATTAAAAAAATGTAAGCGCTTTTATAGTTTTTTTAATAGAAAAGTAAATAGGCTACTTATTCCAGTGACTTTACTAGTAGTAGCAAATTAACTTGACCAAAAAATTAGCTATTAAAAAGCAATTTACTAATAGACTGTCCTGCATAAGACATGCAGTTAAAATCCTCTTTACATGTCACTTAATAGAACTTCTCTATTAACAGTGCCTAATAGAGTTGCCAGTATGGGGAGGTAACTCAAAAAACAGTCGGATCCTTGACCTCATATCCAATTTGTTCAGCTGAGTTGCATTTGTGCCAAACGGATCAACAACTAACAAGCCTAAAAAGTAGTGCGACATACAATTCATTGAGTCGAATCTAAGCTGCTTAAAACATACTTTCAATACACTAAGAGCTTACAAGAAGCCAAGCAAGAAGCAAAAAAAAGGAAATGCTCTTAATCTCTCACCAATCGAAATCAAATGCACACATTGAGCGCAAATCACTCTGGCAACGTTCCTAAAACATGCCTAAATGAAAAATTTACAAAACACGAAATACCCGCAAAGCAAAATGACAACAACAAAGTCATCCTTTTTGTTAATCTTACATCACATGTTTCATGTTTCATGTAATTTTACGCCATTCGAGTAACCCAAAAATAGCATCACGTTTTAAATTGCTGCTTATCAAAACATGTACTTGAACTGTAATCTGTTTTCCGCACACGCTCGCACGCTTCCTTTTTGGCAAACCTTTCCCTTTCCCTTGCATTGGCCCTGTCCCTTTCCCTTTTTTTTATTTATTTATTTTCACTTTTTTGTTTTTACCACCATTCAATGCTTCGGTCGTTTTTTTATGCATGCTTCAGGATAATACCAAAAAACCTCAACATTGCAACGAAATCAACTGATGCGAATGGTTGGCGGGTGAAGAGCATGAAATGTATAAAGCGCTGCGATAACCGAATGCCAACGCAAAAGGCATAAAAAAGGGAATAAGTTGCGTATGGCGGAAAACGCAAACTGACACTTCATTTATAAAAAGCATAAAATAAAAATAAATAAAAAACAAACAAGCGAAAAAAAAAAAAAAATATATGCGTTGTATGTAAATTGAAACGCACCTGGCAGACAAATGGACAGACAGACAGACAAGCGTACTGGCGAAGGATATTCACTGATAAATGGTTTTAACCGTGTGCGACTTTCACATTAGCATGAAGCGTACAACTAACTGTGTCAAGTGGCAAATGCGAAATGTAGCCCAAGTACGCGCACTTGAACTGTTTACTAAACGAGCAGCATGCAACGTGTTGCAAGTTACGCACACTTATGTACTTTCAGCGGCAGCAGCGCTAAGACGAGCTACAATAACAACAACAACAACAACATAAATCCCAAATGTCATCTTGGCAGAAAAGTGTTTATAAAACGCGACCAATCTGTCATCTTACAGCGACAAGAGCGCGCACACACAGTTACACACACAGTTACACACACAGCTATACACACAGCAATGCAGGCAACAATTTGCGTTGCTTTTGTGTAAATTTATTACTTTATATAAATCGGTAGCACACACACTCACTCATACACACAGGCACACACCCACATAGCTAAAAATTCATATCACGGTTATTCACATATAAAAATTTGCTTTATTTCAAGTTGCTTCCTGTGGTTTTTAGTTACTAATGATAAGGTGGCACTGTGGTCTACAAACTTCAAATTGTTGGCATACTTTATACAAAATTTCATATTCATAAGAACTTGTGCAATAATTTTTATAGGAAAATCCTATTGCAAAAGAAGTTGCAAATACTTTATAAAAGTACCTCTACAGAAGAAACCATATTAAATATTCAAGAATTCGATCTAACAAATCCCCATTACATAAACCCTAACATTTGTTCAACAGCTCTATAAAATATGTCCAATACATCATTACATTGCTGCTCACTCGATCAGAGTGCACATTCTTCGCCAACCTAAGCGCTCTACACATCATCTAAACCATTCATAAAAAACAATTACCTAATCCCCGAATTCCTGAAACCAAACCCATATAATAATATAAAACTACAACTAAATTTAAGCCTCCAACTCTTGTGTAAATAATTATAACCATAAGCCAATAAAATTTCTCAGGCTAAAGGCCTATTTTAGCATGTAAGCTCCACAGCTTTATATATGTAAATGAATAGACGTTTATTTATTTTCATGTCAAAATTTTTACTTGCACACCACGGTGCGCAGAGATCAGCAAGAGTACCATGACAATTCATCATCGCCAAGATGATATTTCAACTCTGAAGTTGATGACAAAGAGCAAGCAAGATGATGTCGACAACGATAACGACGACGACGACTACGACGACTACGACTACGACGTCGTCGCTGTTGCTAATGCTGATTTGCATTATTTCACAGTTGAACAAATCGTTTTTACGCTACTTAGAAATTACGCCCCTGGGAGCGAAACTTAACAGAATCTCATATAGCAACGTACGCTCATGTATACTCATTTTGAACGCTCGTTTGTCTTCTTTGTACCGCCATTACGAAAACTGTGCGTATTTCAATGTACTACAAGTGGTAATTGTATGCTTTATTTATGTTAATTTATTATACAACACACACACACACACATGATAATGGTAATACTTGTGCATATTGCAAAATCTCTATATTTGCAAAGTTAATTATGCTCGAATATATTTATCAAAATGTTATCATTTAACGTTTGCGATAATGTAAACGTGCTGTTGTTGCTGCATATCGACTGATATTGTACTAAATTTCAGTCAGAAAATGTTATTGAACAATGTTTATATTGGTTTGCTGTTGCTGCCGCTGTTTACTGTATGACAATATCATGTATGAACGATGATAAACATATGAGATTAAAGTAAACAAATGGGAAATCGTTTAATTATAAGTCCACTTAACGCCAGTAAAGCCTCTGGCTTAATGTTGGACATACTGAGATTAGACCATGGACAGTGAGTGTGCGTAAGATAAACGGCGGCGGTGCGAGTAAACGAACAGCCAACTGAATGAGTGAATGAGTGAAAAGCAAAAGGACGCACTTAATTGAGATTACTTTGTATGCATGTGTGTGTGTGTGTTTGTATTAGTATAACTGTGCGTAATTTCGACATTTTGACACACAAGTGCGCCTATGTGATAACAACAACAGCAACAACATGTCACTGCAATTGACAATGATTCGACAAAAAGTAAGAAAGAAGCGAAGAATCGAATATAAAATCGAATCGAATCGAAACGCTTTCAGCTAAAACCGTTTTTGACAGAAACGAATGAACGAACGAACGCCCAAAACTTGCCAACAACAAATGACAGATGCGATACACTCGCACACACACACGCATACACACGCACATATAGCAGTTCACACTTGTACAGGCTGAGATGCCTTCAGTCATGTCAGCATTTTGTTGCTGCATTTGTCAACATTGCATGCTTTGAGCTGGGAAAAAGTTTCTGCGTTTTTAATTACTACAAAAGCGAAGTCAAATGCGCAACGCACACTTTTCAACTCAGGGCCAATTACACTTTTCTACTGACACGGCATTGCCATCACTATTGCCAGCAATAACAACAACAACAACAGCAACAACATCAAAACACACTCTGTACATCAAATCTCGTTCAATCGAGAAAAGCTCGCAGCAAATGACAGCGCAGAAAAAAATATGGCAGTATTTTTCTATGTTTATGTGTGTGTGTGTGTGTGTGTGTGTGAGACTGTTTGATAAAAAACACAGAAAAAATAAAATGTGTTTTTGCTTTGGCATGTTTAAATTGCCATCATCACGTTAAACGCATGTCATGTCCACAGTGTCCTCTGACGCATGAACACGCGACTTCCTCTGTGTGTGTGTGTGTGTGAGTTTAAGGTTGTGACTTTGTGTGTGTGTGTGTTCGTGTGTAAATATATGTGCAGTTGTATTTGTCTGACCAACCAACCTTTCAACCAAACACGTTGACTGACATTTGCCTCATCTAGTCATGCTTGTCATGCTGTATTTTAGTTATTTTATACTCACTTGTTGTTGTTGTTGTTAGTATTGAAAATCCTGGCACATGTTGACAAAGTCACTATGTGTTGTTGTTGTTTTTGTTGCCACTGCTCAGCCTCTATTTGCAAATATTTAATTTTAATCAGTGCAAAAGCATACTGACGCGTAAAAGTTCCTGGCAATTTGTTGAAATAAATCAAGTGACTTTGCTCGTTGACTTAGCACACATGACGTATGAGTGATCTGCGTGTGCACAGATTTTTATTTATTTTTTCTAAAGTTGAAATTCAATTTGCTAACTAAATTAAATTTTAGCAAAGTTATAAAAATTTCTAAAATATTATTAGTTAAATGATCTAAGAATGACTATGAATAAAATATAATTTAATAAGAATGTGCTCACGCAAATTAATGAAAAGTAACATTTATTATAACAAAAAAAAAAATAATAATAAATTCAAATGACTCATTAAAAGTTAATTGGATTGTATATTTGACACTTCTTGATTGTTACGCCTTTTAATCAGCAAATGTATTGAAGTCTGCTTACATGACACCGACAGCAATTTTAATGAATATAAAATTGAATTTGTCGCAATCAAAGTAACATTTCGCAATATTCGCACTCAAACCATTCAAAATACAGAAAGCACAACAACAATCAAGCAATCATACAAAAGTAACAAAATGTTTCTTTTTGTGTAATAAAAAAAAACAGACGCAATAAAGAAAATTGAGTCAAAGAAAAACATATTGAAAAGATATTATTAATGACAACACAACAGAAGAACATACAAATAAAAGTCATGGAACAAAACAAAATAATATAAAATGCAACGAATGAATGTATGAGTGTATGAATGTATGAGTGGGTAAGTGAATGAGATACAACACAATGAAGCTTTAACGTCCTTACAATGAACTCAAGCAACACGCACCGCCAACAACAGCAACGCTGATTTATATAAGCCAAATGAAAAACGTTAGACTTTTTCTTTTTTTTTTCAATTTTAATAGAAATGAAATATTAATTTATTGTCTAACAATTTCTATTTTTAATGTTCAATGAAAACAGCATTGAGCAATGAACCCAGAACGAGACAAGAGTCACTTAAGTAAACACAAAATGAACGAACGAATCGAAACGAAACGAAACGAATTGAATTCTATGCCATATTGGATTGAATTGGATTGGATTGGCTGCCATTCAATGAAATTGTAAAAAGAAAGTGAAAAAAAAAAGCTAGAGTTGACATGTCTTTCACTTGGCTTGAGCTGTGCTGTGCTGGAGCTGAACTGAACTTTGTATCGCTCGTACAAGTCATGACAACGCTGGGGGAATTCCACACTAATATGCTTTTTGTAATGAAGCTAAAGTCATAAATCCAAAAATCTTCATTTCGCGTTAAGGCAACGGCGACGTAAGCGCGGCGATCGAAAGTTCATGTACACACATTGGTCACATTGACAATCGATGCTAAAGATATCAATAAAAAAACAAGAAATTTCCTACAATAACTTTTCATTTGAAGCAAAGAAAAGAAATAAATAAACAAAGAAAGAATGAACGAAACAAAAAAAAAAAAGTTCGCAAAAGAAAAGAGCAATTTAAGACGACGAACTGCGCTTTTCCCTTTTTGCTTGCTTTATAATGCCAGCAGTAACGCAAAATTTAAAAAAAAAAAATGAACAAAATAAATAAAATACAAAAATGAAAAGCACAAAAAGCCAATGAGTATGTGTGTGTGTGTGTGTGTGTGTGAGACAAGTGATGAGTTAGGCGTGGTGTAAGAAAGAGGGGCACAGCACGACAAGCATTTGTAATAACTGTCATAAGCGAGATTGCCGTTATCCTGTGAGCATTTCTTTGGCAGCCACCAGCAGTTCAACGTGGCGAAGAAGCAGAAACAGCACCAGCAGCAGCAGCAGCAGGAGCAAGCACCAATGAAGGAACAACAACAAAATGTGCGAAATTAAATGACTTTTTTCTTGTTTGTTTTTTGGTTTTCTCTTCTTTTTTTTCGATAAATAACAAAAATGTTTGTACATAAGTGTTTGTATGTTTACTCAGAATTTAGCAACCAGTTGTAAAAAAAACACACACACACACTCACACGCACACGCATACACATACGCTTATGTCATAAACACAACACAACAGAACACAAAGTGATAAGCCTGAGCGCGAGCAACGAATGTATGGCAGGAAAGTCTTATCGCAGAGATTTGATCTTTTAACAAGCAAGCAGCTTCTGTATGCTTGGCAACTGAGCTACACTGAAAAAAATATATGTAATGCATTAAAACAACTTTTACCAATTAATTAAAAAAGTTTTTTGACGCAACTCTCAATAAAAAAAATTATCGGAAATAATGCAACATGTTTAATTTTTCACAGTGTATATTATTCAATATCAATTGGGGAAAGGCAAAAAATACAAGCAAAGAAAAGCGAAATGTCAAGTAACGCCTATTATAACTGTCATAGAAATGAAAAGTAATTTTGATTTATTAAATGTTAACAAACAAATGCTCACACACACAACGCCACTGCTGTGTCATTTACGTGCGTTGAGTCAATATTTTTATTTGACACTTCATTATATGTTAGCTTTCTCACATTTCATAGTTATTTTATTGAGTGCAACTTTTCAAAAGAAAATAATGACTCTTTAATAGAATTCAACATTTTGTTTCTCAGCTGCCAAAAAGTATGCTTTAAATTCCAACAAATCGTATATTTTTTGAATCGTTTTAATTATTGCTGCATGCGTTTAGGAATCGCGCTGAATTTAATGTATCTGGTGGCTATTTGACCTCTAGGATTTGTCCGGCAAAAGTTCTCAAGGTATCTATTGTGGGAGCTCAAAACATTAAGATGTTTAAGACCAAATTATGTAGCATACTCTTAGGCAAAATCTGAAAAATGCTTAAAGAGAATACAAAAATTCTGAGGACGTGAATCTTAAAACAATCACAAAGGACTATTCTACAAATTGCTAAACAAAAATTATGGCACAATATTTTATAAGGTCATTTGTGTATGTATGTATGTAACATACATATGTATATGTGTGTCTTTAAGTAAAAACCGTGCGTGTGTAAACAAACGAGCAAGTGAATAAATGTGTATGGTTTTATGTGCTTAACACTTCAGCACAAAAACCTCTAACGGCAATAACAGAAAAGAAAAAATAACAACAACAACAACATCAACAACAACGGCGACAACGACAGCGAGCTGAAAAAGCTGAGCAATTTATCTCGCAGCTATTTACTGTTTCACTCACACACATCGACTCATTCACTCATAGCCAACCACTTTATAAGGCAACGTACACATGTGCATATTTACTTATTTATGTGCTCATGTGTGTGGGTGTGCGTGTGTGTGTGTGTTTATATGAACATAGTCAAACACTATAGGAAAATGTCCTTGCGGCCATTGCCACAGGACACTCAGCTGTGAAAAGGTCTATGAAAGCGTAATTTTTTTTCATATATGAAAAGTTGAAAAAAAAAACAAGAAATACGCACAAAAAACAAGAAAATCAACTAAACAAAATATAGAAAGGCAAAAAAAAACTGAGAATGTAACAAAGTGGATCTGCAACAAACACAAATAAGCTTGTGAAGACTGCAAGAGAGGCGAACGACGTGATGAGACCAACAGCAGCAGCAAACAAACGCACACATACAAAAACCGACAGTCAAGCACACACACACACACACACACAGACAAACAAACATAAATATAAAAAAAAAGGAAAAAACACGCTCAGTCAGTCAAATGCGTCCAATTGACATTTTGCACTCGTTTATGAGCCTTTGACGTTGTTTATGTTTCATTTAAAGTAAAAAAAAAGAAAAACAGAACCAACGAAAGGAACAAGAACAAAAAAAAAAAAAACAACTAGACATGAGTCTAGTGTACGTGTATGGCATGAGTATGTGTATGTGTGTGTGTGTTTGAGCGTTTGTTGTCTTAAGGATTTTTCACTTTTTATGCGCTTTACCTCGACCTCCAGGCACATCAACACCACTTAGCCCACAGCCTGCCTGCCACCAACCCCTTTGCCAATTCATCAACTAAATTCAAGTCAAGCTGAGCAGAATTGCGGCTGCTGCTCAGCACTTGTTCACTGACTGACTGCCGTCCTTTTTTTTTTCTTTCTTTATGCATGAATCTCAATCGTACGTTGGTTGGTTCGTTCGTACGTTCTTTCGTACGCTCACTTTTTTATGAACGCAAAGTGCTCTTCATTATGCACATGAAGTGAAAGGATAAATGCAGCAAACAAATCCACACACACACATGCAGAGCACATTTGTGTAGTTGGGGAAAAAAAAAGTAGCAAAAATATCAAGTTTTGCTTTCATTTCTGTTGCTTCTTTCCTTGCAAAGATGCGTAATCATATAAACTTAGCAGAAAATTGCACAAATAAATGCAATTCGAAATGAAAAGCTTCCGAGACAAACTTAAAGACGAAATGACATAAAATTGCTTACAAACTTCAAATTTTACGCATTTGAATTTTAGTGCGTATTTTTCTTAAATTATGCTTAAGTAAATTATATTAAAACAGTAATGTTTTCTTTTCATTTGTCTCGAGGCTTGAGGGTCTGAGCTTGGCATAAAAAAAAGGCGCCAAGAAAAAACGGTCCGCGTAACGGTTTATAACTCGTTTTATGATTGCCAACGTTCGCTCATATTAGCTTATTTACTAAATACTTCGTAGAAAATTTCCGTCTATCAAAGGCAAAAGATAAATTCTTGTACAAAAATGCTTACATGTTAAGCAGCAAGAAACTTCAATCAAAAAAAAAAGAAAAAAAGAACGTCAAAATGTTTCCAACCCACGCATAAATTTGCACAAACACTTAACTGCGGTTAACAATCATTTCCGTCATAATGAGCACTAAATATGCATGCTATCAATACAAACAAACGCACACATGTACACAGACTAGTCTGTATCGTTGCTTAGCATTAGTTAGCATACACACATATGTACATGAATAATTTTGCAAGCAACCAAACTCAGACACACACACACACGCAAAGCACACAAGAAAATAATTCCTGCGCAACATACGCATACGCATTCCACCTGTTCCACTTCCGTTTCCGTTGTATGCTGCTACGTATGTATTGCCATGACATTGCAAAGGAGCAGCAAACGTTAGCAACATCAGCATAGAAGCAAAAGTAAATTGATTGCAAGAAGCAATGAAGCGCGTCCTGTAAAACCACTTAAAACATGCCTCAATACATGTAATAAACTCGCAATCGACTTGAAACGACCCCATGCCCTATACCCCACCCACTAAACTCATACGGCGAAACCCAAAAGCGAAAAAAAAAAGAAAAAAAAAGCAATAAAAAAATAAAATAAGCATAAATGCAAAAACAGCGCAGCAGCAACAACAACAAAAAAAAGCATGAAGAAAGCGCACCAAAAATATGAAAATGGCAGCGCAAAGATGCGCAAGAAGACACGAGCGAAAAATATGAAAATAAAAAGAAAATAATGTGTGTGTGTGTGTGTGTGTGTGAGACAACAGGAAACTGTGGCAAACAATAATGAAAGCGGAGCACAAAAAAAAAGCAGAAATCTTCGCTGCCAATGATGCTAACATGCCAGTGAAGGCAATGAAGGTACACTACAAAAGACTCTCACAGATACACGCACACACACACACACACTTAGTTACATAGTCAAACAGTCAGCCGCAGGTTATGAAATTCGATAAATATCGACTTTGTCGAATACTATTGTTGTTGTTGTTGTAGTTGCTGTCGCAACCAACAATGATGCGCGTAACGGACTGCAATATGTACCCCCTCGCCCTCTTGGTCATACTACACTACACATTACAGCCAACTACACTTCACAGCCACTTTGGCAACTACCACATCACATCACACATATTCACGGCGCTTCAGACACCGACACCCCCCACCCCTCCGCCATTTTGGCAAAACGCGCCAAGGTATAAACGATTTTGATGCCTTCAACTTCGTTTCTTCGCTCTGTTTACTCAGGCAGTTTATTAAGCGCGCCAGCTACTGACTGCCAAAGTGGGGCAGACGACGGCGTGAGGGGCTGGTGATTGCCGAGTGCAAAAACGACGATGACGACAACGATTATCAACACGAAGGAAAAGTTGAAGAACAAGAAGATGTAGTAGAAGGAGGAAGAGCTTCAAAGGAAGGAGGCATTTTTCAATAAATATGCAGACGCACGTTACCAACATCATTTCGCTACACTTGCCCTTCGTTTCACTACATCCTCCCCCGCGCACCGCTCACCGCCTTAACAGAAGCAGGAATTTTACACATCCTCCTTGCGTTATAATGTACTTCCTAACCAATTCCAATTATCTTTGAATGTTCGCGTATTCGCACTTTTAGACGCTTTCTTCGATTCACTTGATTTCCTGCTCTCTCTCTCGCTCACTCTCTCTGTCGCTATCTTTCGATTGCTGTCTGCGTTGAAGCGCGCTTTATAACGGTATATGTCATGGCCTCAAGGGATTACCGTTACAGTCAAGTGAGTTTATTGAGCCAAGTTGAGTTCAAGCGGCACTTCGATTTCGACTTTACCTTCAACCCGTGCCCTTCACACACATTTGCAATTCACGCGAAAAAGACCATGTGTTGTAGCCGAGTGGCGCTCTGCGTGTGTGGTCCATAGACATTTTACTTAAATGTTGCACAAAAGCATTTCGATTTGTATCAAAACGTAACGCTTTTGAAATCATTGTCAACATAAGGACGGATACGTCTCCTACATATCCCTAACAATTGTACGCTTGCACAAATGCCATTCAATGCAGGACTTAAGCATGACTTAGAAAATATTTGCATAGCGTGCAAGTACTTGAGTGACTCACTGACGCTGTGATTTGTGTGCGAAAGTATTAAAAAAAACTTTTGAAGGCATACCAATTAAATCTAAAATCGTACTGGTCGTATACGTAATGTTAAATTTTAACATATTAAAAAATAAAATTTTAAAATAGAAAAAATCAAACTCAAATTGAATTTATACAATCCAAGCGCACATGGCACTTAATCCGTTCGGCTTGTAAGCTAAATAAATTTAATTAGCAATTTATGTCGATGGAAACCTTTAAAAAAAACACGTGCACAGATGCCATGAAATCGTAAAGGCAAGCAAAAACTCACAGACACACATACTTAAAAACACACCCACACACACACACGCACTCAAATAGACAAAAATCGGAATTATATAATTTGCATGCCGAAGACATAAAAAGGTGTCATAGGCCCTTTTGTTAAGCTGTCGATATGTCAATAGCATGGTGACGGTTCAAAAGGTCTGCTAACCTTTTTATGTCATTCGATAAAGAAGAAGCAGACAACAAAATTAAAGGCGAGAAACAGGAAACAGTGAACAGTGAACAGTGAACCGAAGAAGCAGAAAAAGTCATAACCTTCCCTATAACGTAAACAAGCCGAAATCGTTTGGGATTTTTGGCAAAGTACGCGCCACGCTCATAACACGATTTAACCTCAAACGTATATGGCTTTCTTTTTTGCTTTTTTTTCCTTGCTTTTTTTCTTACTTTTTCTTATTTCTTTATTCATTCATTTTGCCCCTTTGCCTTGGGTGAAGCATTTTCTATATGCAATAAAAAAGTAAAAGCAACAAACACAAAAAGAAAAATGTTGAACTCAATTTTGGTTTCTTTTTTTTGCTTACTTTGAATGCGACTTTTGTGGCGGCAACAACTTTCAGTTGACCCTGATTCGTTTAGGAAGAGAACACGATATCGATTTAGTAGGGCACTCACCCACACACACACACATGCACATACACACAAGTGTGTTCTATATGCATGTAGAAACCACTTGAAGTCGACAATGAAAAGTGCGGCAAGTGTTTCACTTATATTTGTGTGTAAATGTGTGTGTGTGTGGTACGCACACGTGTTGTTGCTATTTGGCGGTATTGGTGAAACACTTCAAACACAACAACATCAATAAACATGGCAATAACAGAACAAAATGCACAAAACCAATAAAAAAAGCAAAAAAAAAAATGAGCCGCAAGTGAAATTCTTAAACGATTTCAAAAGAATTGCCGAAGCAACAAACTTGAAGCGAAATATGCAAAGAGTTATGTTGTAAAAGTAAACACGTTGAACTCTTTCGCTGCTGTGCACAACTTATACGCATATGAACAACAACCGAGCAAACTTTCATATGTCAAATGTATTGCAATATGCCAAAAGTCACTAATGGCGTGAGTAATGCAGAAGTTGCTTCATAGTGAAACCATCAACTGTCTCAGCAAGCACATCTGCTTGTGCTTTCGACATTCACTTGTGTTTGAGTGACTTGTTTATTGCGTGACGGTCACTGTCCTCTCAGCAATTTTCGGAAGTGAAATCCCATAAACAAACAAATTAAAAACAATTTAAAAAGTATCGCACAAAAGCGCTGCGATTATTTATTAATTGAGGTCATTGTCAATAAATTTTCGATGTTATTCAATATTTTATTTTTTTCAATTTTTTCACTCATTTTGCGTTTAAACTTTTGGAAGGTCATTTGTTGTCGTATATTTTTTTTTTGGTTTGGTGTGACCACCTTCTTACAGGCATGACATGGTGTTGGTGTTGTTGTTGGTGTTGGTGTTGTTATTGTTGTTGCAGCCGCGAGCGTTTGTTTGACACGTAACATGAAACTGTCAAATATACAAGGACGAAGTGAAAAAAAAAAAACAGAACATGGCGCATAATTTTTTTTAATAGCCGTTTGGGCTTCTTCTTTTGCACTTTTTTCGTATAATTTTGTTGCTGACATTTCGTTAAAAGCGCGTTTAAACAAAAACAAAAAATAAATGATAAAAAAAAACAAAATAAGAGCAAATAAAAACATGCGATTGAAACTTTTTAATTAATATCAAATATGAAACATTTTTATAACCAAAAGTAAATCAACGCTTCGTCAAATTGATCTCTGAATACGCAAGCAGCTGCGTGCCAAAACTCATGGTGTGTGCGTGCGTGTGTGTGTTTGTGTGTGTAAAAAAAAATATATACTTTTAATTAAATTTATTCACTTTTTTTTTTGCGCTTCTTTTTGTTGTTGCGCAATGTTGCTGATAATTTTAAACGCTTGCAAGCAACTTTGTTGTTGTTGTTGTTGTTGGCAATCGTGCAATATTAACGAAAAACTTCTTTAAAGCGGAAATGCCAACAACAACAACAACAACAAAACAGCAATGAAGAAATTAATTGCGCCATCAGTGGACTCACACGCAATCATTTCTGAATTTATCAATTTGTGCAACGCACAGCTGACGCGTACTTTCGTATACCCTACAACGCTAAGCCGCTGAACATCATAAGTATTTAGTTTAATATATTTTGCAATGCAACGAGTTTTCAATAAAGATAATCAATCATTGAGTTTGTCAAAAGTGACTTAAAATTCATACTTGTGACGCAAGCAGTTTTATTTTTCATTGCCCATAGGCCACAACCAAAATATTGCAAGGCTATTTACGCCAATAATTATTGCATTCCATCACATTTCACTTACTCGAATACACACACACACTCACTCACACGTATGCAAACATAAATACCAACGCATTAAAGCGCAAAAAATTACGATGGCGAGAAAAATGCAATGGAACCAAAAAGCAAAAACAAAATATGTAACAAGCGTTGATGGATGCTGATGAGCCAAGCGGACAAGCGCCGCAAACGTTAATAAATCTGTATGAAAGTGCAACAGCTGTCATGCCATAGCAAAAAAAAATCAAAAAGGATGATAGAGAAGTTGTATACAAATTACAGCGTGAGTGAGTGAACGAATGAGTGAATCAGTAAATGAGTAAGTTTAAGTAAATGTGTGAGTGTTTTCTTTTTTATAGTTTAACTTTTAAACTTATAATACATGCCATATAAATTATAGAAGGTAACTTAAAGATAAATTAACCTACTTCCCAGGGTAAGACAAGCAGCCTTCTTCTTTGGTCTGAGCCTTTCCAAAGCCCGTGTTGCTATCATCAGCGAAGTTGTCCTGTTCTGGGCGTCAACCAACATTACTTCACCCAGACGACTTCGAAATCTCATGCAATAGTTTTGAATCTTCCGTAATAAAAACATGAGTGGTGTAGAAATTAATGCTTTCTGTGTGAGTGTGAATTAAGTGTGTGTGAGAACTGATCTTAACTGAGAACTGAACTGTAGTTTGGAGTTTTAATTTATTTATAAGTAAAAAATAATAGAGATCTTAAATGTAATGTTATGCTTTTAATAGAAAAAATAATATATTTAATAAAAAATATAATATATTTAATAGAAAATATAATATATTTAATAGAAAATATAATATATTTAACAGAAAATATAATATATTTAATAGAAAATATAATATATTAATAATTAATTGATTCGCATTGCCAAATTCAACGCTCCAATCGTAATTCCTTGTTCTGAATACAACATGCTGTTAAAATTCCATTTACATGCCAATTAATAGAATGTTCCCATTAACAGTCTTGATCTCATGTATAGTAGTGTGTGTGTATGTGTGTTGTTAATAGAGGTGGGCGCGGGCCGGGCTTTTTTTCGTGGCACGCGGGCTTACACAGGCCCGGAGCGGGCCCGGGCCTTAAAATCAAGATTCGTGCAGGCTTCGTGCGGGCCCGGGCCTTAGCAAAAAAGCCCGGCCCGTAGAAGCCCGAAATAAGCCCGTAAAAGCCCGAAAACAATTTTGATTTGTTCGTGCTATTTTTCTATATGCTCGAATTAGAACCACCATTTATAGCATTTTAATTGTTTATCAATACTACTATCGATTTGGTTATACATATTTTACTTGTTTGCACACCACTAATCTAAAATTGGCTTCCTATTGTGAAATTGATAAAACTTTGATATATAAAATATGTTGCGACTTAACAGTAAGCTCTCAAAAACACTGAAACTGCAAGTTAAAACACGCTGGAACTCTACATTTTTTATGCTTTTGAGTGTATTTGATGTAAAAGAGGAAATAAAAACTCTTTTACTTAAAAAAGATGAGCTACAGCGAATTAGTAATTTAGATTTTTCATTACTTGAAAACATTTTATGCTTCTTAAAACCTTTAAGGACTGCTCTGAAGCACTTAGCTCTGACAAGGAACCAACAATGCAAATATTTGCATTGTGGTCAGAAAAATTATGTAAACTTTGCAGAACTAGCACACTTGATTCCCAAATAATAACTGAGTTTAAAACAATGACCCAAATTGCATGTCTTTTAAATTTCCTTATATATGTAAATAAATTTCGTGCGGGCCGGGCCGGGCCCGGGCCTTGGTAAAAAGTTTCGTGTTTGGACGGGCCGGGCCTCTCAAAACAGAGTTCGTTTTCGTGCGGGCCCGGGCCTCAAAATACAGGCCCGCGCCCACCTCTAGTTGTTAAGCATCATCTGAACCAACAAAAGACTTTGCTGCTGCCAATGGCACTCTTTTTTAATGGAAACGTTAATGCGACATGACTATGAGAAACCGAGCAATATTTTTTTTGTTTTTTATTGAAATTATTATCATTTTATTTATAATATTTTAATGTCAACAATAAAATTTGGTTGACACGTGTGGTTCTTGATTTTTGCACTCACTTTTAAAGCGACTTATAGCAGTTTCCCAATCTCTCTCTCTGTCTCTTTATTTTTTGCTATTTTGGTCTCACTCTTGCACATGCTATGCGTTTAAGCGCATTATGCCGCAAGCGTGCTCTGAAAAGTATGCAACATGATGTTCATTTTTTATTGAGTGCCTTTTTTTTATTAATATTTAAAAATTAATTATACGCCATGTGCTCGCGCGCACTTGTTTGGTTTTTGTTGTTTTTGTTGTTTTTTTTCTTTACCGTTTCGTTTAATTTTATAATTTCAATACAATAACATTGACTTGTCATGTGGTCACTGACCCACTAAACTCTGCGTTTATTTTTATCTCCGTTGTTATTGCAAATATGAATATTTATGTTTTATATTAATTCATTATTGAATACTTTGAGTACTTGCGACTTATTGGAAATTAATTTTTGACAGAAAAGTATTTTTCATGATTAAATTTAAGTACGCTGAAAGTAAACAGACGATTAAAAGGTATTTTTTTTTTGTTTGTTGCATGAAATCAAACAGAATCATCCACTTTAAAAGTCAACATTTTGTGCGCAAAAAGAAAATTACGAAAAAAAAGAAGCAAATAGTCTTAAATTTGGCAGTTTTTCTTTTGCTACGAAATCGCTTGGTCGCCGCCATTTTTACGCTATTACAACAAATTTCATGCAATTGAACGTTTCAATGCATTGCATTTTTATCTGCGACGTGCTGAGACCAATTCCAACCTCCTCAACCCAAACCGGCACTATTTTCTTGTTGTTGTTTTTCCATTCACTGCAATGTGTGTCCATGCACTAAGCTATTTCCGGTATGGCCTGCAGTATGTGTCCAAGTGTTATATGTACATATATGTACGTATGTGTGCGTGTGTGTTTGTGTGCCGAGATCATAAAATTGTTTGCGATTTGAACGTTTCTGAGCTACCAAACACAGTCAGCTAGCCAGCGCAGTGCAGTGCAGAGCAGGCAGCTGCTAAGCCAGCCAAGGCAGTAAGGCAGCCAGCAACGCATGGCATTTCATACTATATCGGCACGCTCTGCAACAGCGTCGTTATCCTTTGACTGCCACTGTCTGCCATGTCCTCACTTATTTTCACTTCACTTCCTCCCGTTCTGCTCCTCGCATCGTCATTGCGTTCATTCGTTCGTTCCTTTGACGTTGACTCTTTTCTTATTTTTTTATTCTCTTATTTTTTTTTAATATTATATTTGCTCGCAGACATTCTTGCTCTAATACAAAAATGGGATTTTAGGATATAAAAATTATGATAGATTACCGTTTCATGTTACACTCGAACCTCAACACACACACACACACACACACAGAGTATTTTTTAAAATCCTTTCGCAATGCCTTTGCTGCTTTTTTGGTTCATCAAGACAGCAAAAAAGAAAACGCTTCTCTTATTGCAGCAAAGTTTAATCTTGTTTACACTTTTAAAATGATTTTGTTTTTGTTATTTTGATCGCTTTTCCAATGTAGAGAACGGAAATTACTCAACTCACATTTAACACAACACAAAGTCAAAATAAATGAATAAAACAAGTTACAAAATAATATTATAAAAATTAATTTAAAAAAAAATTAATAAATAAACCAATATTTTATACATTTATCCTAAGTACGCACTATCTTCTGCAATACATTGACCAAATTACGATAATTCATCGAACTCAAAATTTAAAATATAAAAATTATTTTTAAAAGAAATTTTGAAGATTAAATGTTAATGATACTGTTAAAATAACATAATGTTATACATTTAACATTTTATACCCGATTCCGTGTTAACAGCACTGTTAGTCTATAATTCCATACCATAGCCTCAAACCAAAAGTATAAAAGGTTGTGTTCATAGTTAATTTTAATTTACAAATGCTGAGCGTTGTTAAGCGCCATCTATTGGTATGTCTGAACTTTTGTTATGTGTATTTTTTTCAAAGTCATTGACATCTTTGTGCCAATCTGTGAGCTGGCATTAAAAAAATTGATTCTTGTTCGTCGGCTTGAGACGATTATTTAAATCGACGATTGTAATAGATAGAAATCATTTTGCGATGCCAATACATCTTTTATTTATGTGTAGGCATGGCCGATTGGTAAATCAGGTATATGAATATTTAACATGGGTTTATTTGATGTCCATAAAAGCAGTACTGCAATGCATTAAGCATTAAATTCTAACAACTCCTTTGAACGAAAGAAATCTAAATATTCATATTGCCATTTACATCTTGATCCAACTAAACTATTTTGGCTTCTCTTTTTTTCTGTTTTTATCTTTTATATTACGATTCCCTTATTTCATTAGAATTAAAAAAAAAAGATCAACAAATAATTTTCATTCAACGCACACAAAATACATCAACAATACCATTATCATTTTCCGGGCCAATTTTTAAAAAGAATTCAAGTATGAATCGCATTCGTATGCAACTACACGCGGCAGCAGAGGCAAGTAGAGAAAGTGGCAAAGCCAAATAATGATGAGCGGCATGGCGGGGCCGAAAAGGTGCCCCTACAAAAACGCGCCACACACAAATCTGTTAACAGTTGGCAATAATAATAATTATGCGCAGAAGCTGTCCCCAGATCGGATAGCAAGCGCAGTGCGCTCAGCATAAAATGTGTGGCGTTCGTCGCTATTTTGAGCAAAAGTTTTCGTTTTATTGTCTTCAGACGCTGCCAGCGACGCTCGATGTCATCGATAGCATTAATTTCAGTCAAAAAAGCAACAAACTGCATTTCAGCACTCGACAGCGGTTTCGAGATCCTCACACAAATCGATCTCCGTCTGTGAATCTCTCTGTGTGTTTGTGTGTTTATCTGAGTGTATGTGTGCGTGTATGACACGTGTCGAATCCGCCTGCAGTCGCCTACGTTGGCATGCAAATCAAATCATTCGAGTTAAATTGAAATTATGCAAAATACGCTGAGTATCTCAGTGAAAAAAACGCGCTGCAAATCGATCGATTCATTTGAATTTAAATGCTTTTGAATTTGTTTTATTACATTTTGCCGTTAAGTGATTTTCGCTTCATTTGCCAACAACTTTTATTTGTGTATTTTTGACTTTTTGGATTTCAGAACAAAGTGTGAAAGACCAAAAGACAGAAAAACATGGACAAACATGTGCTTTTGCTGAAAATAAGCAATTGTCATAAAAAATGCTTTTATTATTGTTTTTTTGAATGTTCACGGCTCATAAAGAAAACTCATTTGTAACAACTTTGTTGCGCCTCAAAGCGATTTAAGAACTTCTTTAAGAAAAAACGGTTCAAGCAGTAAACTTGCTTAATCGTTAAACAACATGAAAGTTAAAAGGAAGTTTGACATATTTTAAAATTATTTTTCAGAGTGAAACAGAAATTTATAAACCGATTTATTTCCTGATTAGTTACTTTCTCACAATAAAGCCAAAGGACGCACAACAAATTGTTGTCTACAAATAAGTGAAAAAATCAGAACACTGAAATAGTTTTCAATATAGTTTTTCTTGAGTTATGCCAGGGCACTGCAAAGGAAGGCAAGCCAGGCACATGCAAGATGAAACAGAAGGCGAACACGTGTAATAAACAAATGTGCCTCGACATTGTTTGTAGGCGGACTCGTATTTGTCAGTAGCCACTTTAAATTTCAAACAAAATAAAAAACCAAACAAACTAAAAACATAGAAAAATGCGACCATGAAAGCTGCGCAACAAACCAACCAACGTGCATGGCACGAGTGAAAATCGATTGGCTTCGCCCTTTGGTAAAGGCAGGGAGCATTGATTGTTGGCGCAAAGGCACACAAACTCCCACAAAGTAAAGAGTTGCCACGCTTCAATAGAAAGGATCACAAAAAGAAAAGAGAAAATACACAAAAAAAAAAAGCGTAACTAAAACTAAACCACTTGAAAAAAATACAACAGCAACAACAGCAACAACAACGAACACAAGTGTCAAACAAAACACTGAGCAGACAGTCTGACAATCAAATAGATCGACAAACAGACAGATAGGCGGACATACGGACAGACGGATGAATAGCGACAAACAAAACATAAACATGGTTTCACTTTCAAAGCGATTAGTTATCGAACGGCAAAAGTGAAGGCGCAACCAACAACAACAACGAGAACATCGCTCCAGATGACGATCAGTGCAATGTCACAGCGCACACTTGAGTTTGTCACATTGCAATGCGACACCGACACCTTTGTCTGCCCCTCGCCGTTACCATTGGCATTGCCGTCGCTCATATCTTTGCTTTGCTATAACTCAGATATTTTCGACCTACCGCACGCCATATTCAAATTTTCCAGTGGCATTTAATTTCATTTCATTATGGTCGAACTTTGTGTCGTTATGTTTTGGTCATAATCGTCGTTATCCGTTTAAGTGGTTTCTTCATCGATTTTACGATCGATTCGAGCGGTCATAATCTCACATTTGCCTTTCGGCTGCCGTTGATGGATTTTCAGTGCCATGCCCATTCACTTTTTTTTTCTATGTATTGGTTTCGTGTGACAAATGACGCGACGTTTGTAAAAACAGAAACCACTTGAACGCTTTTGCTTGATATTTCGCTTGGACCGTTCTGCTGCCTATGGCTCTTCAACTTGTCCGGCTTATATAAATAATGCCTTTATGGGCTAAGGAAGCACAGCACAGCAGAGCACAGCAAAGCGTTGAAAACGGGAGGAAGTCATGGCCATAAATAATTAAAAATTGCTTTCGATTTTATCTTTAATGTCACTGTCTGCAGCATGCTATCTCTCTTATGTCACAAACACATGCAATAACTTTCTCTTTCTTACTTATTTTCTTTGGTTTGTCGTAATACCGTAATTTTTAAGTCAAGTGTTGAAAAATTTATGCTTTTTTTTTTCTTCCCTTTTACTTTGACTTGAACCGAAATTTATTTTCAACATTTTTCTATTAATTTTATTTGTGAATTATGTTAAATTTTTCGAAATCATTTGAGAATTTAATGCTTAATTTTCTAGTTGCCTTTTTCAGTTCAACTGACACAATTTATGTATTATAAAAAGAACTTTTGAAAGTGCAAAGTTCATTTTTAAGTGCATTAATTTGAAATCTTTCTACTTTTCCGATTTTTTAAGACATCTCTGCGCTTAAAACGCGTCGACCACCTATTTGACTAATGAATTTCTTATATGTTTAAATGAATTTTTTTGACAGTTTTTCGTTTTGTTTGTCATTTGTTGTCTTTGCATATTGATTACCGTTACTAATGATCAGCACGCCTGTCACTGTGATGTGTCACACTTTCATTTTTTTCCATACAATTTCTTCAAGCGCAAGACTTGAGGCATGTAATTCAAAATTAGTTGCTTGGCCACCATTTTTTCATTATTTTTAATACTTTTTTTCCAATGTTCTTTTTTCCTTTTTTTAACGAAATACTCAAGAGCAAACAGAAATCAGCTCCGCCCTTTTTGTGTGCACCTTGACTTGTATAAGAAAACTGCTTGTGTACAAAATGCCTTGTTTATGTTGTTTAACGTAAGAAAATTCGAAAACCATAAATTTTTGGTGTGCTGTTTTTCAATTTAGTTTAGTTTACTTCAACCGTTTAAGTGGCACGGGCATTTTCCGCTCGGTTCTGTTTATATGAAGCACGCCACATGTGCCTTCCGTGCTGCTTGCTTATTGCTTCCTTTGCGCCTGCTACTGCAATTGATTATAAACAAAAATTATATGCGCCAATTAGCATTATCTGGCAGCCATTTTGCCTTCAACGCGCCAACGAGTTGTAATTTACCATTAAGATACAAATAAAGTATATAATTTTTAATCCAATTTAATGATAGTTTATTTAAAAGTTTTGTATTTACAAAAAAAAAGTGATCCGCTTATTTAAAATCTATGACTAACAATTATTACATGCAACACAAACGATTGTAAACAGATACCTTTGTAATATTTAAGAAGAGACAGAAAGTGGTAAACTTTATAGAATTTCGGCGAGAAATTCTTTTATACGAATATTGAAATTTTTAACTCGCGAAGTAAGTTTCGAATATGCATAAATAAACCGTAACAATTTTGGTAAAACATTTATTTAAGTTAGCATAATTCACTGGTTTGTGTTTTGAGCAAATCTTAAACAAACCACATTTAAATATTGTTCTATAAGTAACCTCTTTTATTTCCATAATAATCAGAGACAAATAATTACAAGACTATACGAAAATAATCACAATAGCACAAAGAACATATTTGGTATAATTGACTAAATGTAAAAATATTTTCAAATACACACAAAGTTGTCTAACAATTAGAAATAATAATAAACATTTTGCGTTTGCGCCCGAAATCGAACATTTCGCCATTCATTTTGCACTTCTTGTGTTCTCATGCCGTCGCATTCGACTCAGGCAGCTACGCACTTTTAATACTTGACTTAACGCTGGTGAACACGCACACACACACACAGTAAGTATCTATGGCCATATGCGCGTGTATCTACCGATATGATATGTATTTGAATACTGTTGGGATTGCTCAACTTAGCCGAGCAACGCTAACGTGGCACCAAATCAATGTAACTATTTGGACGCATCATTTGATGCGCGGCCGTGCTGTAGAAGCTTTGATAGCTACTCATGCCGCATGGATTCGCCGCATTCGATGACATGTCACTCGCCGTGAGCGCCGATGTCGCCGCAGTGGCGCTCTGACGTGCCGTTGTGCTGGCCTTGACTTTCTCATATGGATTGCCGTATGTGTGACCGTGATGATAATGCGTGTTGTGATGATAGATGGCGCCAAAGTTACTATTCTCCGACGCATAGGGCTGACCAATGGACGAGTATATGTTCGAGGCAGTTGTACAGCCGCCGGGCGAGGACATGTTCGCTGCCGCCGCCGCTGCTGCTGCCTGTGTATTGAGATTCAAGTTGAGATTGAAATGATGCGCCGCCGCAGCGGTTGTATGATGATGATAGGCGCCGCTATGTGTCGACATCAGACCGCTGCCGTTGAGCATGTTGTGTGTGTAAGCATTGGCATCGCCAGCACTGCTGCCACTGCCAGCCGCATTGCTGTGCGCCAAGGCATGATGATGGTGATGAAGCGTTGATGGCGTTGTCGCTGCCGACGCATGATGCAAGTGTCCTGCGTGATGATGTGTCGGTGAACCGTTCGACTGTTGCTGCTGTTGTTGTTGCTGTTGTTGTTGTGTGTTGTTGCTGCTCAAGCATTGATAGCCATTCTGGAGAAGATCGGGTGAGTTGCCTGCATTCGTGCTGGTTGACGAGGGCGTGGCCGGCGTCATCAATGCATGTTGTTGGTGTTCCAAGTCAACAACTGTGAACATTTTTGTTTGAAGTCAACATAAATTCTTAGCTTCTTCTGCACGTAATTACTTACCTAAATGTGCATCCTTGAGTTGTGATTTCATTTGTTGTTGTTGGTGCTTCAGACGCGCATGACTTTCGGCACTCATGTTAGTCATGCTCAAACCGTTGGTTGTACTGTAAATTTTTTTTTACATCAATTAGATATTTTTGTCTTCTCATTAATCAAATTAAATAATTTCTTTTTTTGCTGTTGATTTTTTCGTAAACATTTCAGCATTCTTAAAATTATCATCTTGCTGGGCATAATTTATACGCATTTGATTTGTTTATTGGTCTTTGAGTGGCTGCGCTCATGGCATTGCTTGTTTATAGTTTGCCTGTTGCTCGTTCAATTTTCGGCATGTTGCAAGTTTCAATTTCTTGAGAAATCATATTTTTTTGAGTTATTGTTTGTTCAAGCTTTGCCTTCGCTGGCCTTTTACACTTGTTTATGGCATTAGGGGCTTTGTAAGTCAACGGCTATGATTTGTTTTAGAAGTGATTTGTTTGGTTAAGTTGTGCGTTTTTTTTTTTGTTTTCAATTCTTTTCAAATGCTTCAGAACGTTCGCTCATATGCCCATCGCCTGCTGTCTAATTTGTCTGACAGTTTGTCTAGTGGCTTCTCAACATTTTTATTAAATTAGGTCAATTTAGAAACATATTTTCAAGGGGATCACATATATTATTCAATAATTTGGGTTCTAAGTAGTGCAGTGCAGACTCTTAATAGTTGAAGACGCTTGGAAGCTTTCTTTAAACATTCGAAAATTCTAAAACTGACAAAGTTCTTTATAATATTTAAAAAATAATATTTTTCAGACTTCTATACACAAATACATTTTGTAACGTTAGAAATTCTAAGATATCTAAGTGTTCCTAACTTTTATTTAGCACACTTTGTGCCAAAAGATTCTCTATTTCAATCGTACGTAGAAGATCTTAAGTGGTTTTTGGTTAAGCAATATATGAAGATTATCTAGATTTTTTTTCAAATAAAATACGTTTTTTATGCAAACATACAAACTAATAGTACTTACACATCATTGTTGCTATCATCTCGGAAACCTTTGGCAAAAGGATTGCTAACAATTTTCAGTTGTGTGACCTGAAAATTTTTTTTAGAAAATTTTATCAAGAATAATTTAAATCATGTTTACAAAAGATTTTTTAGCTTGCAACAAAAAGTAAAAAAAAAAATTTATACACCCACAAGCACATAAATAATAAAAATATGCCAAAACAGCTAAAAATACAACAAACAAAAAATTTAATAAATAATAAAAAATAAATGTTTTTACACGGACACAGCGAAAGTTATAAGACAAACACATAAGTTATTTTGCAGAAGGCAAAACGAAACAATTAAAAAATAAATTTATAATTATTATTGAAAATAATTTGCGGCCAACAAAAAAATGTTGTAGGAATTTTTGCGCTCAGCTAAGAAAGAACGAAGAAAAATCGAGTAGAAAAAATTTGAATGCTGAAGACAAATAAACAGAAATAGGTCGTAATTCAAATTGGAAGACGCCGCGCCAAGATGGGAACATGCCCAATTTATTAACGAAACATGCATCATTAATGTTGCCAAGCCCCCCGCCACACGCCGTTACTTACATGGGGCAGCGTTTAGCGCGGGGCGTGAATGCAGGCATAAGGCCATGAAAATTTGGATCATTGAAAATACTTACACGCTGATTTTGATAGGCAGTGACCGCCGTGAAACTCGTTTCCGGAAAGATGAATGTACGAAAATGACTTGAATGCTCATTCTCATCCAGTGAGGCATTCTTTGGCGGCAGATAAACCAAATGGAAGCGCGGCTGGTAGCGGTGCATGGAGTTGAGTATGATCTGTTGAGCGCAAGAAAAATGAGAGATACATTTTTGGATAAATGATAAGACTTGGGAAAGTTTTAAAAGAAGTGCTTGAGTCTCAACTTACATGTCCATTTTCGTCTAGTTGATTATTTGTCAACTTGAGTTTATCGAACGAGACAATCTGCTTCATCCAATTCGAGCCCGGCGCTGGCGAGTCCGGATGCACGTGTATGCGCGGCGGTGATACGGCATCTGCCTTGCCGGCGACAACCCAACAGGAGCTGCAATCAAGCTTGCTTTTTAGTACTCACCAAAATGTTGTATTTGTATTGCAACTCACTTGTGAAATGCATAACGATAACGCTTATCATCCATGGGCACGAAGTCCATCATGCAAATGTACGTGGCATGCGGGTCGAGGCCGCCGATACGCACCTGAAATGTCGGAAACATGCGTCGTCCTGTTTTGGTTATGATCATTTCGGTGCCTTGCTCATGGAATTTGTCCCAGAGCGCCTTCGTTTCGAGCGCGACATAGGCTTGTGCCAACGAGGGATGCATATGCTCGGGCTCATGCTTGTTGCTGCTGTTGTTGGCATTGCTACTCTGGCTGTTGTGATTTGCCTCGTTGCTATTTATTGTATCCTTGCGCGTTTTCTTTGATTTCTTATGCAAATTGTTGTTGTTGCTGCAATTGTTTGCTCTTGTTGTTGCTGTGTCACCTGCTGCAGCTGATAAAGTATCCGTGTTATTGCTGTTGTTGTTGTAGTTGTTGTTCTCATGACAAACGCTACCGGTGCTGCCATTGCTGGTCGTACTGTTAGTTTCGATATCTGACAATTTGGCATCGATTTGTTCAAGTGGCCTGTAAGATGTGCGATCCTTTCCCGCTGTTTGTATGCAAGCTGTCGAACAAAGCGTTTTAGAGACGTTTTCTATTATTTTAATAGGTTTTATGCTGTTAGGCAAATTTGCAAAATTAATATATAATTATATTCTCTACTGCGCCTTGACATGTTTCTTGTAAAAGTTGTGCAATATTTTCCAAATTAATTGCTGCACAACTTTTGTAGTTTAAAAATAATAGTTTTAAATAAAAATTAAATTTAAAATTTATGTTAAAATAAATAACGTCTAATAGTCAATTAACATTGACTTAATATACTTTCATATACGTCAGCAACATCGTGCTTAATCATACAAAACTTTTGTGGTTTCTTTCACAAAGTTCATGTTTTATTCAAACCTATTAAAAAGCGCAAGAAATAAAATAAAAAAGAAATTTATATCAAATCAAACGCGCATGTGTGAAAAACAATTTGATCACCTCATTTGGCAGATTTTATAAGCACGGCAATAAAAATGCTACAACTTTGCTCGAATTTAACAAATCACATCTGTCAACTCGGCAAGTCGGCAAGTCGGCAACTCGAGAACGATATGCGAATCAACCGAGTTGAAAAGGCGCATAAATCATTTTGCATAGGCGCAATATTTTGATTTATACGTTTTTAAAAGGGAAAATCCAAAACAGAAAGAATCATAACTTGTCGCAATGACAATTGAGTGCACTAGTTGTGATTAACACAAGCCGCACAAAGTTGTCGTGTCGTGGCAGCCAATTATAAATAATGCGTTGATTGAGTTGCTCGTGGCAGCCCTATTGCACCAACTAAATTTAGCAGCGACACTTGCAACACACAAAGAATATTGCAATTAATTGCAGCAAGTGTCGCGCATTCCCTGCCGAGATACAAAAGTATCTGCGCGCGTCGCCAGCTGCTGCTGCTGCGTTCCACAGCCGAAAATGCTTCAGTTCATTTTTTGGCTGTGGAAATGACCCATGACCGGTCGCAGCTCGTTTAGCAATCAATTGTCGTATAATGAGTTGTGTCTTCTGCAAGTCTGTTTGAAGTTGGCCGTTGTGTTGCTCGGTTGCCATGGCTGTGCATTTGTCGCAGCGCTTTTTGCTTTTATACAAATGAATTCTAAAATCAATTAGCATTTGGCACAAATAATTACTTTGCTGTCACGCCACGAATGCAAGTCAAGCCAAGCAAGCAAGCAACAAAAAACAAACCGTGGGGAAAAGTCAAATAAATCAGCGACGAAAATGATAAAAAGTTGCGCTGTTGAATAATTCGATTCGATCGAGAATGCGAATACGAGTTCGGCTAATTAAGGCAAAGAGCTTTAATTAGTTTTGCCACATGTTCAACATTGTTGAGTTGGCGGCATATTACTGCTTGTCTTATTTGAAAGTTTGATTTTGAAATATTTTCGAAACGATTTGAGTTGAACACTTCAACGCATCGATCGACTTAATTATATCTTTCGTGCTATCTGTCATCATTTATGCAAATATCTTTCAAACATTATGCTAGACTTCATGGTAATTAACTACTCTAATTATATTTTTAGGTAGATAAAAATGATCTATTAAAGTAAACTTGATTTCTTTAAACCAACTTGGTATTAGTTTTTTAATAAGCAACCGTTTCATGTTCTCGCTTTATTATTGCGCCGCAATCACAGCTAATTACCTTCAATCTGTTTCATAGGACTGATACCACTCGAATACGGCACCATTGACCAATAGTCGCCCGTATAACAGCCATAATCCACAACATTGGCGCTCAGCCCCGTGTTATCCAAGAGGGGCATTGAGGACATCATCGCGCTGCCACAATCCGTTGGACCCATTAGATTTGTCATTGGGTGATGTTGTTGCAAAGTTTTATACATTTAGGCAGAGCACTTCAAAGCACAGCACTTGAAAGGTTTTTCTGCTTCTTTCTTTTTTTTTATAATTCAATTTTCACTTTTCGTAATTTTCACAATTAATTTTGCACTTTTATTGCTGTTTTGATCAACATTTGTTCGCACACAACTCAAATAATTTTATTGAGCACACACACACACACAGACACACACACGAGCGTACATTGAATGAAGATGATGAAGATGTAAAATTAACTAAAATTGCACAACATTTTTAGCTTTCAACACAGAAATCATTTGAAATGAAAGAAACATGAACTGTCGGCAAGTTTCACTTGTCTTGTCTTGTCTTGTCTTGTCTCGTCTAGCGTCGCTGCCAATCAGACTTCCTTAACACCTTTGTGTTAATTTTATTTGCTAAGCGGCTTCTACTGTCGCGTATATGACGTATGCATACCGGTAGCCGTAGACGTATTTGCGCGTATCCGTATCCGCCGTGTGAACAAACAAACACTTCTTTTGACACTTTTGAGCTGTCAGCGCGTTAACCTTTTTCAGCGCTTTAATTAAACTTTCAACCAAATGATCAAAAGTGGCTACCTCATTCGCACTGATTGAGCGCTGATAAATGTGATCTATTCAATTGACACCTCGATTAGTTTCGCACTTGTTCGCTAATCCGTTGTACTTAAATGTGCCATTGACGGCATTTGACAAGCGGCGCACTTCGCCTGTTAACAACTGACACAAACACTTCGCGACGACACGACACTGAGCACGCTGACAACGCTTGAGTGACCTATTCTGGTCTGATTAAAATCATCCGTTCCGAACCGATCCGATCCGTTTCGATCTGTATTTGTATCTGTAACTGTAACTGTCTGTTTGTTCCGTGCGTTCGACAAACTCAAAGGCTTTTGCGTAACGCGTGTCTGATCTGCTTAACATCAACTAACGGAATAAATTCTTGCATCTGCTTCGACTGCTGCTACATGCTACATGCTAATCGAAATTCGTTCACTTCTCGCATCTTTGGCCAATCATGGCGTTTGACACGCCCACATGTATCTTACGCTCATTTACTTGTGCAGCGTTTCAGTTCTAATTATAGATCATTTTCTCTTTCGTAGCGCAGACGCAAACGCATCGCCAAGACTCTGCTTGTTGTTGTTGTTGTTGGCTCTTTCAAGTGCCACAGACATCTTTCAAGGCGTGGCGTATGTTTTAAACCAATTGATGTGTCGCTTCTATCCTGTGAAAGTCTTTGAGTTCGATTGTTTTACTTGAGTTTAGTTTTGTTCCAAATTGTTCGAATTTCATTAAATCAGAAATTTATTTTATAATTTTAAGAATCAATTTAATTTTAGTCAAATTTTTCTTCTTATTTTTATTCTCTTCCCAACACAATTATTAGAAGTCCCATTGAAGACTTATACAAAAAGAAAAGTAATCGAATAATGTTAATAGATCAAGTAGAATCGATGAAAATATATATTATTCATTTGAAGAATATCTCAAAATCGGAAGTTTTAATTTTAAAATTAAATAATATAGAGAACTTGCATTTCTACTTAAACCGACAAATATACGAGAAAGAAAGCTATTGAGCAAACCACGCCCAGATCAACATCATTGTGGATATGCAAACATGAAGAGTAATTTTCTCTGGGTTGGGCATGTTGAAGGCGCCTTTATTGACTCAATTTTCGATTATACGAAATTCACACATGGCCCTAATTTGGAGCGTCTTTTAATTGGGCATACAGAGGCGGCTATCAAAACAAATTGTGCCATAAATAAGCAATATAAAACGCACTGAAATAAGAAATGAGTTAAATGCTTTTCATGTGAGTATTTGAGTACGTGGCACAGCAGGGCATCTCTACAAAAGTTTTGATTATGGCGTGGAATCACAAAATGGCGTCAATGCGCGCGATCAAAGACGAGAACTTGCGGCAAATTGTCTGCCTTGAATTTCCCTTTTTCCCTGAACGAAGGTGTGCTGTTTTTCATCAAGTACGCATGCATTAAGAATGCCAATGTACCTGGCACATGAATCTCATTTCATCTGATCTCATCCGAGCCGAACCGAACAGTTCTGATCCAATCAAGCATGCAAGGCCCATCTGCTTGTTTTTATTTACTCACTGAGATTTTTGGGCTTCTGTTAACATTTTTCACTGTTTTTGCAGCTTCTTCATTATAGTTATATTTATTTTCCTTTTTTTCCACCATTTTTTGTTTATACAAATTCAAATGCTTAAAAGTGAGCACGCAGTGTGTTTGAATCGCAGCCGAAGACAATTTGTGCGCCAGGATCTATTTCGGTATACATTTTGGCTTGTTTGTTTGTTTATGATTTTAAAGTAGCGAAAAAAACCCAAACAAAAATAATAACAATAACAATAACAATAAAACGGCAGAAAAATAGTTTATAATTATATTTGAGTTATGGTTTATTGCTTTGATTTTATGACTGCAAGTCAATCGTAAAAAAAGCAATTAAGGTAACGAATTGATCATTTAATCGACTTAAATATTATGATTAGTTCAAAGAAAACTTTGTTGAACGATTACAAAACTGTAATTAAGTTGAATGATTTACTGAAACAAAAATTTCCATTTTTTTCAATTCCAAATAATAAAATATAAGCAAAAAACTCTATATTATATATTAGTAAATATGTATATATATTTTTTCCGATTTCTCAAGTAGAAAACTGCTTTATAACTTTTTTATAAATTTTTTAATGTTGGTTTTTTAATTTTTGGTTTTATTTTACAATCCAAAAAATGGCAATAAGTAAATCAAATAAACTGTGATAAAAAAAACATGAGTCGAACATGATCGTTTTTGGGAAAGTCAGCGAATTTCACTTTTGTCAAGTGGATTGAATCCAATTTATTGATATGCTTCTCAAGTCTATGTAAGTGGTTGTCTGTAAGCCTCTAACAAGACAGAGTTTCGGACAAACAATGATTAATCAACAAAGTAAAAAATTCATTATTTAATTTTTACAAACAAAGACGATTCCCAAAACAAATTTGCTTAACAATTTTATAATATTTCCATTTTTAGAGTAATCGTAAAAATTTTAATTAAAATAATCAACAGCTGCCAGAAATTCTATTTCGGTTATAGCATGGAAGACTCCAAGTAGGAAGAAAAACTTTCAATTCCATGCATAAAACGAAAGTTAAATGAAAGTGTTGAAAAATTTACGCACGCAAAGACTTCCGGTGCAGGCAGAAGGCAAAATACAAATTTGGTGTTGTGTGTGTCAACCAATGTCCGGGTGTGAATCGGGGCGACGCATTATGCCACAGAAGCGCAGAAGGCAGACAGGCAGACAGGCAGGCAATAATAACATTGAAGATTCTGTCGCACTTCATAAAATTTGAACTCAACACTTCTCATTTGTTTGCGCAGACGTCGTAGATGACAAAGACGGGGAGAGCCTGAGAAACGGTCTGACAAGCCACTCAATGAAGATGACTCCATTCTTAGGCATAAACCGCACATGATCGTCGTATTGTTGATTATGATTATGATGATGATGACGACTACGCCGATGATATGCAATATCGTTCATACAACTTCAAAGCAAATGAAGCCAAAATTCAGCATAAAAATACAATTTATTGTACAATTTACATTTGAGAAGAAATTGTAATAAAAATGTTGGTCGTTAATGTACAAGTATCTAAAGAGCTAAAAATGTATCTTAATATCTACGCCAGCTTTCTATTAAATCTTAAATTGTAGATGGAATCATAAAAAACCGCCGGCAAAATTACAATTTAGAATGCTTTGATTTCGAATGTTGCCATTTTATGTTCTGTTTTAAAAAACGCTATTGAAAAAAGTTGTAAAAATGTAGAAGGATACACAATGAAAAGTGATAAGTTAACTTTGCCAGGTCGATTTCAGCATTGATTTTTGAAGCGTAACTCACTTAAAACTTTAATACATATGTAAATTTGCTTTGCTTTTACTTAGAAATTTAGAAAGATAAAACTAATAACAAAAAAAAAAATGTATTATTTTAAAGTTAACAAAACAAAAATTTAATGGTTTCTTATAGATACAAAAAAAATAAAAAGAAATTTCATTTTTATATTTTCAATATTTATTTATTTTTAAATGCAAGCTGCAGCTTGTAAAAAGTATGCGCATACTGAGCGTGCAAGCTGCATTTATGAATTAGCCCAAGCTTCTGGCGATCTTGCTGTCATTCCAAAACGACACTTAGATGGCGCTTTAAGTTACCAGCAGATGGCGTCGTCGAAAAAAATAAACTTAGCGGAAACGGTCATGAAAAGCGGGTGTAATATTCCGTTTACATTCAAAAGTCGCATGTCCAACAGAAACCAAGCACAACTTGCGTAAATTTCTTGCTGAAATTTTAGATAATGTACGATATACATAACAAAAATAAAAAGACGAAAACAAAAATTAAAAAAAAATTTTGTATTTTTTTTTGTATGTATCGAAATTTCAAATTTGGATCTTTCATTTCCATTCGAGCAACAGTTGTTGCCTTAGAAACCCCAAAATCATGTTTAAAACGATTTGATTTTGAAACGCAATGGGCTTGCTTAAAGAAATCTGGCCAAAACTCAACTGAAATGAGTTACTCGATTACAGACATCAACAAAACGAAAATTTACTATCTGAAAAATGCCAAAAAAAAAAATATGTCATTTGACTTAATTAAAAGTTTTTGTGCAATCGAAATGACAAAACAAATAGCAATTAAGCAAATGGCAAATGTATAAAAAAAAAATAGATTTAAAAAAAAATTACGAAAGCCAAAAGAGGCGACGGCACGCACCAAGCAACAACAAAACCAAAAACAGCATTAGCAAAAGTAAACCACAAGTTTTTGACCAAATGCACTCAGCCACAAAGCAACTCGAGGCAATTTGAAGCAAGTCAGTCGACGACCAACATTTTCGTTTCTTTTGTTTTAGCAACTTTATAATAACCGGCTATATGTCATTGTTGTTGTTGTTGTTTAATAAGCTTTGTTAATTAAAACGCAACAACGCAAAATTACTACAACAACTACTTTACAAGGCGCATTAGAGACATTGTCATTCAAAGTCTATTTTAAAGGTCATTCAAAAACAATTGTTTCAGCTTGAACAAATTGATTAGTTTTAAGTTGATTTGATAAATGAATGAATGAATGATTGGAGGGGCAAAGAGTCCTTACAAAATAATTATAAATTATTTACACTTGTCATGTGAGTGGTGCGACTATTGACATGACTTGAACAAATGAAGACGAAAAGTAACGAATTAATACCAAAAGTGGCAGATTTATCAGATGGTGGGCCCCCTTGACACGGGGGTAGATAGCATTTGAGCACTCTGCCAACAAATTTTTACGCCACTGGAATTAATACCTTTGTTCATATTATTATGAAGTATATGAGTAGAACGAAGGAATGGCATGTAAGAAAGAAGGAGTGAAAGAAGACGTTATGTTGGACATTGCGTGACATTGAACAACATAGGAGAAATAAGAAAGAAGAATTTAGCCAGAAATCAAATTTCGAAACTTCAATTACACACTTGCACTGGACAGCACACCGCCCTCTCACCCACCCCTTTTCTAAATAAACTTTAGCGTGCTCATTAATTTCGTCGCCACACGCAAACTTAAATTTTTTTTTTGTTGTTTCTTATTCGTGTTGTTTTTATTACTAGTCGTTTTTGTTATACTTATTGTTTATGGTTTTTTTTTTTTATTTTTTCGAAGTCAACATGTACTGGACTCGACTCAAATTGCTTGAGTCACTTGCACGCTGCACGCCACTTAAACAGGTGCAGAGGGGCGCACGCGGTTCAAGGCGCATGTTTTTTGTTGTAACAAACAAGTGGTTTTTAATACTAATCGTGTTTTTTGGCTTTTATTAGTTTAGCCGTTTGCACGAAGCATGCGCGCAAATCAGTTTGTTTAAAAAATTCAAAGCCAACGGACGTAAAACGTAAACATTTTAACAAAAAAAGCTAATTTTTATTTTAATTTTCAATAATTTTGAAAAAGTGTTTTGTCATCAAAAACGACAGCACAAAGAAGAAAGGAGAAAAGTAAAAGCAACAATTAAAACGTTGAGTGAAACTTCTTGTTGACTGTGTGTGTGTGTGTGTATGTGTGTGAGTGAGAACGCAAGAATTGACAATTAAGAAAACAACCGTTGCAACATTGACGTTGAAAAAGGCATGCGAAAATGTCAAAGTTCTGTTTTATTGTTCGTTTAAATTCTGTGCTTACAATTAATTCTTAATGGTTTTTTTCAATTAATGATTTTGTTAAACAATAAATTTTTCTCTAATTAGTTATTTGATAATTGTGCGCAAATGGGCAACTCGAGTTCAATCTGTGCCGATCGCAATGCCGTGCGTTATAATGAAAACGGGTGAGTCGACAAGTCAGCATAAGAAACCAAGTATTACACATAAAATATTTAATTATATACAACAAATTTCTGAGCCTTCACACCCTTCGATTAATTTGGCTGCACAAATGTAATTATCGTTAATAAATCGTTTGCTCATTAAAAATAATGACAATGATTCGTTTTGCCGTCAAATTTTGTTCAAGAAAATTGCATTCAACGCAAACCAAACAAAATGCGTTAATTTTCTTTATTGAAAAAAAAAAGCATAAAACATTTGTTAACCAATATAACATGCATTAATATTGATGAAGGTTAAATTTTTAAATGTTTGTGATTTTTTTTTTCTTATTCAATTTAGTTGAATTCTTTACGAGCACTTTCAAAATTCAATGCAGGTGGCGATTTGAAGTGTGGGCAAGGGGCGAGTTTAATCCGGTTAAAATTCTATAAAATTCGAAAGTAATTGTTCAAGCTTTGCAACAAAACTCACATGATCTGTAAACCTTGATAACAATTAAATTGCATTCAAAGTAAAATGTTGCAGGCATGAGCTTTTTGACTTGGAAAATGTTCTTAGCAACCCTCGCAAGTGCAACAACTTGTTTTTGTTTGTCAAACTTAATCAGTTATTGGGTCATTAAAAGCAATTCATTATCGGATATTAATATGTTTTTGTTTTGCTGCCTTATACTCACCTACTTCAAATGGCGTGAAGCATTTTTGTTCAAGATGATATTGAGATACGTGATGCCACGATTTGACAACGTTCATAGCTTTCGAATATTCGGCCTTCGCAAATGCATAAGTACACCAGTAATGCCACTTTTATTTTTCCGCAAATTGAACAAAAACATTACAAAGACTTGCAGTTAGTGTAAAGTATCAGTTCAGACAACCGACTATCCCGCTTAACGATTGCGACAGTGAACATACTTCAAGGAATCAATTAATTAAAAAAGTTTAAGTGGCAACACTGTTTACTAGCAATTGCAATTTTGTGTGGGAACTTTTTAAGCGTTTATCTCAAAAACTAAGCCAAAAATCAAAAATCGCTACTCAGTATTTGCGACTTATTTTGGGCTAATTTAACTGAAAACGTTGTCAATCGCACAAATTTTTAACTAAAATTTTCAAAGTAAAAATATTTGCACAAAATCAACTGTAGCGGAATTTACACTCATCCTAACTGAAACCTTGTTCGCTCAGCTGTTCTAATTAGTTTAAGCAAAACGTCTAAAATAGAAGCTTTTGTTTTTAGTATTTACTATTTCCATTGCGTTGCGCGTTATCACGGCTTATATGCTTCCTTGTACAACGCACCCGCCTCCCCCATCTTTGCATCAAAACAAGCAAATCAAAGTGCAGAAAACGGTAAACAATCACAGAAGAAATGACTACAAATGCAAAACAACAAAACAAAATTTTAGTTTGATTTTAGACGTCGTCCGCAGAGAGGCACAGCTGCCGCCGTTAGCGCAATTTTACAGAGCGTAGAAAGTGAAAAAATACAAATATAAAAATAACTTTTCAAACCAAAAAATAAAAAAAATTAATTACAAAAAATAACAGAACAATCAATATTTAAAACTCAAACAAAAAAAAACAAAAGTGATTGTAGTAAAATGATAACAATCTTAAGGCGTTGCGGCAAACTGAGAACCTTGTAAGTCAGAGTGTTGCCACGCTCCAAAGTGTCCGTCCGCTGGTCGATACTGTGCCGTGCCTCATCAGCTTATCAGAAATCACCTGTTCACGCTGCAATCAACATGTTCACGCTCCATCTGACTATTAATGCGTGTGACGCATGTGTCTCTTGTGTGTCTGAAGAGCGCACATGAGTTGATGAGTTGTGAAAAAAATGATTTAAGCGTTTTGCAAAGCCAAAACAAATTAGAAAAGCGGCAACAATCATTTTTATTTTTTTTGCTTACACAATCTGAAAATGTCATAATCCAACTAATTATCGTGCTGTCTCTCTTTCTATCACGCATTCAAACAAAATTACTCATCGACGCTGTTTTACTCACTCTCTCCCATTCTCTCTTTCTATTTGTTTTTGCTTTTTCAGCTCGCCGGTTTATCCGACAGCGAACAACTCTCACAGTCCTTCCAATGGCCAATTAACGCCATATCATGAACCGAAGCAATGCGAATATTATAAAACAACAATTCCAGTGAACGATACCCTTCAGCCCGCCGTCGAACAACAAACTCATACACAAAATGCTCAACTACGACGAACAGCTGATATGACGCCACACGAACAAACTACAAATGCTCTCTCATTCAACAACAACAAGCAAAACTACGACAACAACACCAAACAATTTAACAACAATAACATAGATGTTGTTGCTCACGCCTGCGCTCTCCGGCACTATGAGTGCGAATCAAGTAATCGTTTGAATAAAAATCATACGACGACTACGACGACGACAACAACGCTCGAATACGAGTTTTCCAATTTTGCAAAACTCAAATCAGAAATCACAACGATTCGAGGCACAGAGGCGCACACAACGACGCCGCAAACAAACGTAACTAATAATTCCGTTAGCCAACAATATATAAATCAGCTGCCACCTTTACTATCCGTTAACGATTGGATTTTGCTCAATCAGAATATACGCCAAATACAGCAAGCAACTGGTCATCAGCAGCAACAACAACGCTATTACAGCAACTCTTGTAACAACAATACAAATTCAAACAATATGAGCAATCAATCAACGCCTACTGAAGGTGCACCTAGGGATCGCTTGGGTCTCTGGGGTACCGGAGATAATGAAGTTGTCGGTAGCGTTTCGGGCCTAACGCGTCTGCAATCGAAAAAGTTTAGCAAGGTAAGTGTAAATCATGATTTTAGTTCACAATAAAAAAAATATAAGCAAAATTTTTTACGAATGGAAAATTACCAAAAAATTAGCTGAGAGGATACCAACGCACGTTCAAATATATGTATAAGTGTATATGTGTGTGGCAGGGTGGTTTGCTGCACAATGAGCGAGCTCCTTGCGGTAGGCAATACAGTCGCGCGCAAAATAATGTGTATTAGATTGAAATTGTTAAAAGTGCAAATAATCGAATGACATTTAAAAAATACAATTTATTTATATGAAATTTAAATGAAACACACACATAAACGCGAAAAAGAAACCACGATGTTGACCTTCCAATGGCCCTCCTCAGCCAATCATTAATTTATTATTATTGGGTTGCTGCGCGTACTTTGTACCAACAAAAAAGCCGTTTTTTTCCACACGCAAAAAATGAAAAAAAATTAAGCAACAACAAATTTATGAAATATATTTTCGTACACGCGCGCTATAAATGACGGCTGACATAAAACTTTAACAAAAACAAAAAAACGCAAATGTACAAAAAAATGATTAAGTTGAATTTCAGCGAATTTGGCACGTCACTGTTGTATAGCAGCGACTGTATGAGAGAGTATGAGTGACCTTTATATGACATAGTCAGTCGGTCGTTCGGTCGCCTACGGCTGCTGCTGAGCCATAAAAATAACGTACAACAGCAAAAAA